>OW388083.2:35143200-35743200 GCA_936449025.2 Sarcophaga subvicina
TTATTTAAATTAAATATTACATACATTTTAATAAATTAACCCAAGGTGTTAGTGAAAGTAAATTAATTGTATTATTGAAAGCTATTGAATAAAGTAAATAAGCAACAGGTAAAAGAATAAAGGGCAGCCTCCCTACCCCAACAATAAAAAAAAAATATATCATAAAAAACGTATATTGTAGTACAAAATGCCACGCCCACGTGCAAATATTGGTCGCCGTACACGGCACACAAATCATATGAGAGTGCTGCGCTCTCAGCAGACACAAGAGGAGCGCGCAGAAGACAACGAAGTAGCCATGAATCGAATGTTAGTTTTATACCAAAATTATTCACAAGAAAATCGCGAAATACGCATCGAACGACAACGTGCTGCGAGAAGAGTCTCCAGAGCAGCGATACACAATACCAATCGCATTTCTTTTATGCGTCTTGCATTTAATTATGATCCGACAATTGATTATAATGTACATCCCAGTATTAATATCGGTAGCATGGATCAATTATGTATCCATTGCAAAGCATTTATATATAAAAAGGAAGCACCTGCCTTATGTTGCGCAAATGGCAAAGTAAAGCTGCCACAACTAAGCCAACTTTCATTGGTGTCTGGAACAACACCACAATCAAAACATTTCTTAACCCATATAAGAGGTTATAATAATTGTTTTTAAATGATGTCATTTGATGCTGACAATATAGTTAGTGGAAGTTTCATGCCAACATTTAATGTACAAGAACAAATATATCACAAAGCAGGATCCTTATTGCCTATTCCCAAGAATACAAATTTCTGCTATATTTCCTTGGAAATTCTGAAACAGAAGTCACCACCAGATGTGCAATTGCTACGCGACTACGCCGCAACATTGTTGAATAATTACAAAATTTATTCCATCAGCATACCGAATTGGTGAAATTATTTAAAGTTGCAATAGACCGAATGCCATCCGATAATCACAAAATAGTTATAAAAGCTGATTAAACACCAGTAGGTGAGCATCCACGACGATTCAATGCACCAACAATAAATGAATTTGCTGTTGTAATTGTTGGTGATCAGTTCGAGCCAAGAGATATAATTTTACATCGAAGAAATAATCAATTGCAACGAGTACCTGAAACACATCGCTCATATGATGCGCTTCAATATCCAATACTGTTTTTTCAATTAAAAATGTTAAACCCAACTACTGGTAAATTTTAAATAATTTTATTGCTCACAAAAATTTTAATTATTAAGTTTTTTATTATAGGTGAAGAAACAAATAAAAAGATAAGTAGCATGAATTACTATGCGTACAGACTCATGACTCGAGAGAATATGGAAAATCATATTTTGAAATGCCGCCAACTGTATCATCAGTATGTTGTAGATATGTATGCAAAAATAGAATCAGAGCGGCTTTTATTTATTCGCCTAAATCAACGTCAATTACGATCGGAGGAATATATTCATCTACGTGATGTAATTAATAATGATGTCAATTTAAATGATCTTAGCCAATTAAAAATTCTACCAGCTACTTATACCGGCAGCCCACGTCATATGTATGAATATTCACAAGATGCTATGACATACGTTCGCAATTATGGTCGCCCTGATCTATTCATCACATTTACTTGCAACCCTATTTGGAATGAAATTAAAAAATGTTTATTGCCAGGACAATCGCAAACTGATAGTCATGACATTACAGCACGCGAAATTAATGTCTGATGGATTTAATTGTAAAATCTACTGTTTTTGGCATAGTTCGTTGCTAGATTTAATCGATCGAATGGCAGAAAAGAGGATTGCCACATGCTCACATTCTAATTTGGTGTGTTGATAAAATTCAGCCAAACTAAATCGATAATATTATTTCTGCTGAAATCCCAGACCCAACAATTGATCAAAAATTGTTCGAAATAATAACGAAGAATAGAATGAATGAAGAAGAATGATGAAGAAGAATGATACACGGTCCCTGTGGTACCTTTTTTTTCACCATGCATGATTAATGGCAAGTGTTCTAAGCGATATCCAAGACAATTGATTCCAGAGACAATAACAGGCAATGATGGATACCCTCAATATCGCCGACGTTCACCAGATAACAATGGTAGATCCATTACATTAAAAATACAAAACATTGAAATTGAAATTGATAATAGGTGGCCATATGTGGTAGTGCCATATTCACCATTATTATCGAAAATATATAAAGCACATATAAACGTTGAATATTGCAATTCCGTTAAATCAATCAAATATATTTGTAAATATGTAAACAAAGGCAGTGATATGGCCATTTATGGACTGGCACCTGAAGATAAGCTAGATGAAATAAAACTATATGAAATGGGAAGATACATTAGCAGCAACGAAGCAATTTCTCGCATTTTCTCTTATCCAATTTATGAGAGGTATCCGACTGCAGTTCATTTAGAAAATGGGCAGCGAGTATATTTTACAGCAGAAAATGTGATCGAGCGAGCAGCACAGCCACCAGCAACAACATTGACTGCATTTTTTTTCATTGTGACAAATTGATGACTTCGCTAAGACGCTACTGTATAATGAGGTTCCGGTATATTTTACATGGAATGTATCCACAAAACAATTCCAACGTCGCAAACAAGGAAAAATATTTTCCTTGTATTTTCCAAATGTATTTTCAAGTGATGCTTTAGGTCGACTATACACTGTACATCCAAATAATGATGAATGCTATTACTTGCGTTTGCTTTGATTCATATACGTGGTCCAACATCATTTCAAAATTTGAAAACCATAAATCGTTAGTCTCATTCGCAAATGTGTTAAGTCCCTTTTTTCAAATTTTACAGGAGATACAAAAAACATTCTTCAGTTTTTAAAATTTGTAAACTTTTTAAACGCAATTATTTTTAAAAAATAGCTCTCTTTAAATGACCTAGATCAAGAATTAAGAATAATTATAATTAATATTTGTGGAGTTAGCACGTGCTGTTAATATTTTTCGTAGTTTTATGGACTTAGCGTTTTTGCAAACCACAAAATTACAACTTTAAACTACATACTGACATTTTTTTGTCGTAAAATATGTGTTTGGTATAGTGTTATCGTTTTACATTAAAATCTCAATTTTGGAAAAAAGTGGACTTGGCGTCTTTGCGAATTATACTAACGAAATAATATATTGTGTGAATCATATCGGGACGCCTGCCAAAAATTAAATTTACTGGAGAACGATGACCATTGGGAAAATTCACTTGCCGATGCTTCACTGGCTGCTTCCCCATATCAAATTCATATATTATTCGCAATTTTAATATCCACATGCAGTCCATCAAAACCTTTAGAACTGTGGGAAAAATATAAAAATACCATGACAGATGACATTTTATATCAAGCGCGTAATGCAACTGCAAGTCCAGGATTAGAATACTCTCCTGAGATGTATAATCAAGCATTAAAATACATTGAGGATATTTGTTTAGTAATGGTGAATGAAACTTTGAATACATTGGGAATGACATCTCCAAATCGAGCCGCTGCGGATGCTATTAATCGTGAAATACAACGTGAACAAAATTACGATGCCAATGCATTAAACACATTTGTTCAGCATAATTTACCAAACTTAAATAAGCAGCAAAAACACGTCTACGACACTATTATGAAAACTGACCATGCAGGAACTGGTGCAATTTATTTTCTAGATGCTCCAGGTGCTACTGATAAAACTTATCTAATTTCGATAATTTTGGCAAAAATACGGTCTGTCGGTAATATTGCGTTAGCTATAGCCTCATTGGGAATTGCTGCTACCCTATTAGATGGTGGAAGAATGGCACATTCTGCGTTAAAATTGCCATTTAATATGCAACTGACTGAAACACCAACATGTAATATTTCAAAAACATCTGGGATGTCAAAGGTACTTCAACAATGCAAAATTACTATATGGGATGAATGCACAATAGCGCATAAAAATCTCTAGAGGCATTGGATCGAACATTGCAAGATTTACTTGGCAATCAACAACCATTTGGGGGTGCTCTTATATTATTGGCGGGCGATTTTAGACAAACCTTGCCAGTCATATCACGATCAACACCAGCAGATGAACTAAATGTGTGTTTAAAAGCATCTCATTTCTGGCGATATGTTAAAAAACTTTCACTAACGGTAAATATGCGCATACAATTACAAAATCATGCCCGTTTATTTGCACGTTAATTATTGGATATTGGAAATGGAAAAATTGCTATGGACAACGCAACAGGACTCTTCACATTACCTGCAGATTGTTGTGTTTTAAATGAATCAAAAGAAGGCTTAATTTCAAGTATATATCCCAATATTCAGCGCAATTTTACCAATCACCAATGGATAAGTGATCACGCTATATTGGCAGCCAAAAAAAAAGATGTTTGTGATATTAATGTTGATATTCAAAGTAAAATAAGCGGAGAATTAAGAACATATAAATCCATTGACTGTGTTAATGATCCTGACGAAATTTTTAATTACCCAATTGAATTCTTAAATTCGCTTGATTTGCCAAGAACTCCACCTCACATGGTGTAGTTAAAAGTTGGTGTACCAATAATTCTATTACGCAATTTAAATCCACCACAGCTTTGTAATGGAACAAGATTAGCTATAAAAAAAATTAAATAACATTATAGAAGCAACTATATTAACTGGTAAGTACAAAGGTGAAGTCGCAGATATGCCGTTTTCATTTAAACGCATACAATTTCCAGTATACCTGGCATTTGCTATGACCATAAATAAATCTCAAGGTCAATCGCTGCAAATATGTGGATTGTATCTTGTATGCTCACGTGTTGGTAATCCATCGTCATTATTCGTATTCGTTAATGAAGGCAAAACCAAAAACGTAGTTTATCAAAAAGCATTGCAGTGAATATATAGTTATCATTTAAATAAAATATGAACATGAAACATAAAATAAAAACATAATTTATAATTATAAAAATTTTAATTTATGCATTTTAAAACATGCACATAAAATATAAAAAAAATAAACTGTGTGCGTTATTCCAATTTTGATTTTTGAATAAAGCATTTTTTTCTATTATAAATAACTAAAAACACTGATTTTGATTTTCTTCGAGAGGCAGTTCAAAAATCAAAAATATATAATTCCATTTGAACAATAATTGCTATGTCCATTTAGTGCACCTTTCATTCTTCTTCTAAATATCAATCAGCCATGACTTTGCATGGAAACCAGACTTACAGTGAAAATAAAATTCGAAGGCAAAACAACGTTTGAACGGGTCTGCTAATTTTTGTATAAGCGAAAATAAACAAAACCGAATTTAGTTCTTCTTTGTTCAAAAATCACAAAATTAAACACTATTTAAGATGAATAATAATAATTTTTGTTTGTAAAAAAAGCTTTACTAAACATTCTTTCCGACTTAGCCGATGTAGCTGGGATACACAAATGCTTGGACGTAAGTATTTGCATTTCTTTCATATCACTTGAACATGTCTGGAAAAAAATAATGGTTTTAGATTATAAATAAAATACATCTACCGAGCACATATCTTCCAGTACTCCAATGTATCAATTGCTATAAGTTCATTACGCTTTTCAGCATACCCCTGCAGTTAGATTCGACTTTAGATCTCCTTTTTCGGTAAAAAATGGAAAATTTCTTGTATTTCTCCAGAGCTCTCGTTTGTTTGCGGTTTTTCTCGATTTCCTGTTATTGCTATTTTCTTTTTATCTCAACCAGCTCAGTTTCAAGATTTATATATCCTTGCGTTGCATTTTGAGCAGATCGAACCCTGCTCTCCTACAATATATGAATTGTGAATTTTTGTTATAAGACGGAGTATAGTAAAAACTAAAATTCAAGGTCTAAATACAGAGAAGATTTCTGAATATTAAATTCTATGCTACAAAATAAAGCAGTATCTAGAAAATTATTTGCGGAAAATGAATTGTTCATTGCAAAATGTGGTCAGAAAACGTTGATCGCCACGAGGAAGTCTAATTGGGATTGGGGTCCACGTGGCGCACCCCATTTGCGACATATGTCCAATACCGTTTTAGCACGACGATCATTCCGTTTGGAAATACAATTTTTTGTATAGAACTTACCATCACATACCAATGAAACCATGCGACATCCCACAAGCAGCCATAATTACACTGTTTGGTTTTTCCAATTTTTCAATTTCCATACATTCCATGTTAACGAAATCTTAAAGTAAAAAATTACTTGCACATGATATCCTGGTCGTGTCTGCAACGGAGGAGGAACATACTGAAAACATTCGATGACTTCATCTGTCAAATATCAGTTTGGGAAGCGTAAACTTGATCCCTAAGATTTGTGCTTAAGCCACCAGGGAGTGCAGTTGATCGCAGCCAAAAATTTTAAATACCTAAGGTAGCGAAAATCTTGAAGAACTTTTTGGGAAGATTATATTTTTATCGACCTTAATACTGCATGACATAAAAACCAGAGTATTTTGCTGCACTTAGTTCCGCGTAATAAGAAGAACGACAATACTACAATACCGTGAACACCAGAGCAATCATTCCGTTTAATTAATTAGAAGAAACTGACACCATCAAAATCACTTACTACGATACATGGACTGGTATTCAAGCAAAGAGTTGCGGACCACAAACAGATCATTTTTGCCTTTAGATTGAAAAGTGATAGAGCTTTATCTCGTAGGGCTCGGGAACTACATTTCACCAGCCAATATATGACGGATATCCGCCGCTTACCTGGGGTTGACAATAACAGCCAATTTGCTTTCTTGGATCAACATTTTGTAGGAGCAGGTAATAAAATTTGACGGTTTGGCTGAGCGGCAGATATCGAGTTTCAAACTCTGGTGGAAAGCAACCCTGACAAATTATTAGACTATAGGAAACTAATAATTCCGTACTCATCAAGAGAACTTTAATGTATCCTTTTGAAGGGCGGAATAATACCGCACGTTCCGAAAAATTTTCGTCAAGCAGTCTCATTCGCTATCTCATCCGGCATAATAGCTACAAAGTAAATAATCTCGAATTTCTTCGTTTGGACACCGATATCAACAGACGTTGCTGCATATGTCAGAAAGAGCATTCATTTTTAGAAGGCCATATAACGGCTACTGTTTAGAACTATTGGCTATTGATGCCCGTTACGTTGACGTAATTATTAGGCGTCATGCATTTTCGGACAACAGCCTATCACCCGCAAGTGCTGTGAAATCTGCCATTAAGTGTGCTGAAACAAATGATTAGAGCTCTACACTTCCACTGATCCTGTTGTGTATGCGATCAATAATAAAAGGCGAAATTGGACTAAGTCCAGCGGAAATGGTTTTCACAGTGTTTTTGAATAATCTTGTTCCTTCCAAAAGGGATGTAAAAGAAACTGAATTTGTACAATGTAATTCTGAACTTACCAATTACCTAGCCTATTTGTCATGGAATGTCACGATGTTTTGTTCGATTGGCATTTGCCAACTATAGTTGCATCAAGAGCGAACACCTTTGGAGCTCAGTTGCGATTGACTTTACAAGGTTTTGGCCAAACATGAAAAATATTTACACCAACGAATGTCAAAGCCTCTTTAGATCACCTAAATGCTTATATAAAAAATAAACGATAAATGTTCTATACCAGCAGATATAACATCTGTGGAGACCAGAAGCGAGTACGATAATGCAGCGGATGACACAACAATAATTAATGCTGATGACAATATGTGCCTCGTCTTACATCATCCGGAAACCAAATTAAAATTTCTCTGAAGTATCGTAGATGTCTTAATTCGTTGAGAGCATTCGCACCTTCGTTCGTTTAATTTGTGTCTTTTAGGGCCTAGGCTTGCAGAATCCGTCATAACTTAAAATTCCATTTGTTCAACTGACAGCAGACTTAAAATACATGTCCTGTTATGTGCTTTGTTCCTTTCGGGATTTTTGCGGTTACGCAACGTATAAATTCAGTCAATTTTTGACTTGGGTTGAGGACTTCTAACGGTTGAGGACATGTGATCGAATAATTTCGATCAAATTAATTTTGACTGGAGTTTTTCCCAATTTAGACTCTTTTTCTGGTTGTGACAACCTATTACGTTGTAATTTTGCTTTCAGTTGAAAAGTTGTCAAAGTACATGATGAGTTCTATATGACTACTCCTTTACTCTTTTGCTTTTTGTTTACTTTTGGAAAATATAATTTTAAAATGGGTATAAAGTTCTAGTTAGTGAAACACAATACACGGAAGGGTAAATTTAATACGTTTAATTTACAAAATGTTTTATTTGTTTCAAATTTTATTTATTTAATTTCACAAAAGAATGGTACTGCCACACGCAGACTGATAACAGGATTATAATTCATAGTCTTCCAATGATGTCTACCCATATTGATAATAGGTACTCAATAAATTATCCTCATATATTCCTGCAAACCATCATGCAGGCATCATACTTTGACGAGCTTTCTGAGAGTGAAGGCATTGCTGCAGATGCTGATGGGAATTAAATGGCATTCGCCAACACAAAAGTTTTTCCTTGTCTCTTAATCGTGTATAAAAAGTTGTTATCACGCACGCATCGTCATATTTCACATAACCACGCGTTGGTGAACCTGAATATACGTAGAAGGTATTTGCTATCGTCAAATATGTCTCAACCACTAGTGTTGAGTAAAGCAAGAAATTATTCCACTTTATTTTGCTTTTGATAAATGCATTTGCATTCCAGCATTCTGCATAAGAATGTACATATAGCATATCCTACATCAAACCTAATACGATCGGTATGTTGTCTGTGACTTCAAATTGATGAAAATTTTTAACCAGGTGGTCTACTTGATGTTTCTTTTTCTGACATTAGCTTTTTTGGAATATTATTATTCTTAGCAATTGGTTTTGAAGTCGCCGTAGTCTAGTAGGTAGTGTGTTGACTTATTAGACGCAAAGCCAGGGTTCGAGCCACAGGCCAGACATCAAAGACAAAATACAAAAAGTCTTTGTCGGCGACTTCGTCTCAACAGATTTCTAGCAAGAACTCTGAGAGTAGATAAAATTGCCATGAAAAAGTTTCTCAAAAACCTATCGTTCGGAATCGACTTTAAACTGTAAGTCCCACCACTCATGTATAAAATTAACACACACAACATAAGTGGTGTGAGAAACTAGGACGTTGTACTGTAATGGTTCAATTCGGCCTACGGGTACTGTACTTGTCTTAATTGACAAGTACACGTCCTCTAACCTAACCTAACCTAACCTAGCAAATTATTTCAACGTGGAATGGGTCGTATTTAATTTTTTCATGTTTATTGCTTCTCTGGTGGTCATGGTACTCAAGGCATATTATAAATGGCTTCCATCAAGTGCTCCCACTAGTCACATAAAAAATAAGATAATTTTTCTGGGAAAAAGGAATTTTAGATTCCATATTTCATCACTCTCTTACTTCTCTTATATTGAAAACTTTTTAGGGCTTTTGTTACAACTTCCAGTTAAAGTTGGGTTTAGTTAAAGGTAACTTTAACTAGAGCGAAATTTAAAGTCACCTTTAACATATTTTCTTTATTACAACTTACTGATTAAATAAACTTAGCTTTTTCAAAAATATGGCAGTGGCGGAGCAATGTCGATAACGCTGCTCAAATAAAACAACCTTTATTTAAACGTAGTGACAACGACGCGCTCCTTCTTTTTGTTGTATTTGCTCACTTTGTTTATATTTGAAGTTGCCATATTGAAAATAATATATAATATGGCAAGTTCAGACATAAACTTAACTTTAAAAGTTACCAGTAGGGTGATCCCCCCTTTAACTTAACGCTCACTTCTACATTATCGTCCACTTATAATAATGAAAAACAAATTATCTGCTCGTTAAAATCCTCCTTTTAGTTGACGACAAGTTGTAATTAAGACCTTGGCTAATGAGACCAGTATTCAGCAAATCTGAGCGTAAGCAGATGTAATACTTTGAATGGAGAATTTTGAATCTTTTGTTAGTTTATACGCAAAAAGCTCATTTTACTTTTTACAAATTCGGTATGTACCTTGGTATGTATGTACTTTAACACATTGGACCATACTGCCCCTTTTTGGGGTTGTAGTCCCCCTTCAGTATTTGTTGTTGCAGTATTACATATACATACATACATTCAATCAAGGCCATTTATATTGGAATGATTTATGGTTTCCATTTTTTGTGGTTTGGTTTAATGGATTTTCTCACATTCACTTGTTTGACAAAAAAAAACTTTGTTTCAGGTATAAAACCCTACAATTGTAGGTGTTATCAGCTTTTGTAATTTACGTATTTATTCCGATTGTTTATTCAATTGATTTTACTGTATATGTAGGACATTTTCCCAATTTTGTTGTAGTTCTTGTTAAACTAAATGTTCTGTTAATTTCTGGTTGTTTTGTTAAAATTGCTTTCTATTTCATTAAGTTTTATTTTTATGATAACACTAAAGTAGCAATTATTTATGCATACAGTTATTGATTGATGAACTCAGTAATTAATAATACTGACACTTTGCCACACTGTATTAATGCTCATGTAAACAATTTTGAAAACAACAATTTTGAATTAGTTGTTTTGAAATGACATGTATTGATGTCGATGTAGTTAATATAAATTTTTAATTTAATATAAAATTTTACGTTACTGGCGTGGCGTTATCGCACCGACAACAATTTTCTTGTAACTGTAAGAACGTATTCATTTAACTGATTATGAAAATGTTGAAATGTTGAAAAAATTCAATAACAAAACTATGCGAATAATAATTACCGTTGAAGTGTACTTTGTACTGAAGCATAGTTCTCAAAAGAATATGATCACTTTTAGTATTAAAATGAAAATATACCATAGAAGTCCTTACTTTTATGAAAGATAGTCTGCTACGTACATATGCAAAGCTGAGGTGCCATGTGTAGTATGCTAGCCTTTTAGAATGAGCCTTGTGGGTTAGAGACTCTGGTCTGGGTTTATAGTCACCATTATGAGGTCTAAGTTATTCAGCTCATAATATTTATAAATAAGGCTACGTTAGTTATTGAAATTCAATAACGGTTTGTAAATTAAATTATTGTTACGTTTTACCTTTTAAAAACGTTTAAAATATGAGTTCGTAGGATGTGTGCCACTGTTCACAAGTATATGTAAACATGATCTATTATGTTCGCATGATCTTTTAAACGGAGATCTTCAAGCCACGATTACTCTCTTCAAACACACTGCGTCTTCACACAAGACTGACTGAACTTCACTAACCCACCCTCCTGCTTTGCATTGCCTTTTATGTCATCAGACTGTTCTTGAAGGCGAATGTTCGTGGCTTCGCTTTTTCGAGATCTCTATATATGTAAACAGCGTTGTTTCGTTATTGTTGTTTGTGCATTTTGTTTATATTTATTTTTGTAGTGTAAGTTGTTGTATTTTTGTTTACCATTTTTTTATACTGCTGTTTGTTGTTATATTACGAAGTGCGATAATTTGTAATCAAGTTCATTGTTTTGTTTTTGTACCTTTTGTTTATAATTTAATGTTAAACGATGTAAAAGCAAAACAACAGTATCTAGATTTTTTCATTTTCGTAACATTATGTAGATTTAAATACATATGTATATATATAATATACATATCAGTTTTAGTACATAAATAAATGATTTAGATTGTTTGCCATAAACAAATTCATATAGTATGTACATTCAATCAAACCCTATTTTAATCGCTTTTATGCAATGAATCTCTTTAATTTAAGGAATATCAAATTTCCCACAGTGACCTATTATGATTACGTTAGATTACACTATGCGACAAAATAAAAAATTAAATACACCCAGCAGCTAGTGCAGGTTGTGAGTTTTGTTGAGTAGAACTGAAAAATATTTTTTTTATATTTCTTGAACCCTCCAAACTTATTTGACAAAGATCAACTCTGGCATTCAGTCTAGCACTAAAAAAGTGTAAAATTGTATTTTTGAACACATTTTTGCAATAAAAGAGGAGAATAAATATTACAAACTGAATGAAATTGTAGCTGGCCTCCCGGGAGTATTTTTGGGCCAATCTGAAATCTGCTACACACAATTCACACACCACATTTTCCTGGTACAACTCTGGCAATATTTGCGGATGACACTGCAATATACAGTAAGCCTATACCAGAATAAATTGAGAAATGGAGTTTAAAACGAAATATTAAAAACCACTACACAACAAGAACGTCTTGTGTACCTGGTTCATATTCCAGTAGCCAAATATTTTAGCAACTTCCTTGAGACAAAATTACGCCGAAACGAGCACGTGAGTATAAAATGATTATATTATATATATTATTACGGACTGAGAGTTAATGTAAGTAAAATATATTAACTTCAGATTTTAAGAAAATTTATAGTATATAGTAAAACATGGGCTTAAAATTAAATTATACAGTATATCAAGAATGAGTTTTCACATTAAAGAAATTTAAAATTTTTGTGTTATTTCATTAAAAAAAGTAATTCTTATTTAAAACAAAAACTTTTTTTAATTTGTTCATATTATTAATATTATTTACAAATGTTTACAACAAAATAATTCACTTCGATAAAAAAAAACAATTTAATAAAAACGATTAATACTCAAATATTTCATTATAAAAAACTCTTCACAAATTTATTTTAATTTCATTATATAACTAATAAACAAAAATTATTCGGCTTTAGTACTTGGTATGACCACCCTCTGCAGTTGCCACACATTGCTATCGTATCTTCATTGAGTGGATTAGCTTCTGCAAGTCATAGTGAACTGGTATATTCTGCCACTCCTTCAATTTTGCAGCTTTTAGAGCTGGCATATTTCGTTTGACGTTTAGATATCCTTTTTTTTTTAATAAACCTACAAATTTTTAATGGGATTTAAATCCGGACTTTGGACAGGAGTGTCTATTACTTTGCCGCACTAACAAAAACAACGAACTTGTTACAAGTAAACCAACAACATCGGTATGAAAGAAACGGGGATAGACAAGTAAGCGATAACGCAACAACAAGTAACGTGAACAAAACACACAAACAACAATGAAGTCGCGATAGAGCTCTCGAGAAGGCGAAAACACGAACATTCTATTTCCAGAACCTTCATCAAACCACAATGTACACAGTGACGACTCGCGATTTTGACATTTAACCGTATACTAAAAAAGGGACAGCAAATATTACCAAAAAGTATTTCTGTCCCTTTCTGATTGTCTGTCTGTTTTGTTTATTTATGTTTTTTTTAGGTTTTGGGGTGGGTTTTTTATATTGGCGAGAGTTAATAAAAAACGTAATTTTTGTGTAAAACTATTAATAAATAATAAAAACAACTAATAGCAATAACAATTTTTAACTTTTTCTTTCAAGAAATTAAAAAATATTGGCAACTTCCAGCAAGAAAAATTTTTTATGAGCAGTACGTCTTATTTTGATCTTGTAATATTTAGCTTCTTAATTATCTCTTGCACAAGAAACTATATTCATTGTGACCGAAAATCACGCACATTTCGATTAATATTTAAATATTTAAGAATCTTTAAACTTTTCATTGAAGAAATTAAAAAATATTCTAAATTTTCCCTTTTTTAACACAAAATAAATGTTTGTTTACATTTAATTTTTCTACTTTATCCGCAAGTTTTCACTCTGTATATCTGTTGCTTCTAACACATTTGATTCGCAAAACTTTTAACATAACATAACATAACATAACTTTTAACAGCTGATTTTAGCGTTTTTTAAACGTCACAATTGTCATCACTGGTTACATTGTGCATCAAACTGTTTACGTGAGCATATAAAATGGCAAGATAATAGTGTTTTCACACCAAAATTTAAAACCTGATTTTAGCATTAAAACCATAAACAGCTGATTTTGCGTTCACACTGCAAGTTTTATTAAAATTGGTTTTAAATTCATGACATTTATGACTGCCAGAAAAAAAATTTATGAGCAATATGCCTTGTTTCATCTTGATATATTTAGCTTCTGACTTACCTTTCGTACAAGAAACTATATTCATTGTGACCAGAAACAACACACATTTCGATTAATAATTAAATATTTACAAATTTTTAAAAATTTCATTGAAGAAATTAAAAATATTCCAATTTTTTCCTTTTTTAATACAAAATAAATGATTATTTACATTTATTTATTTATTTATTTACATTTGTTTTTTTTCTCAGCTGTTTTCAGGTTTTCAGAGCTGGTAGCTCTGATTTAGTACATTTAGTACATCAAAACAAGGTTGTATTTCATAAAACCAACTTAAAACCAATTCAAAAAAGGTTTTATTTTGGTTTTAACACAATAATTTTGTATGGTAAAATCAGGTTTTATTTTTGGTTTTAACGTTAAAACCAACTTTTGAGTTAAAACCACTCGGTGTGAAAACACTATAAAGCAGGCAACGAGTAGTAAAAATGCAGTCAGCCTTGTGTGAAGACGCGTTGCGTGTGAAGAAAACAATCGTGGTTTGAAGACCGCCGTTGCAATATATATAAATGTCTGCCTTGTTAGCAGTGTTGCCACCTTGTGTGTAATTACACATACTGTGTGTAATTTCTCATTGTGTGTAGCGTGTGTTTTTTTGTCTTGAGCCGGAGGTGAGAATCTTCGAAAGACACTTTTGTTCCAACAAAAGAGAGCAGGGTTCACCATCACTGGTGCCCACGTACTAAACCCACCCCCTACACACTTCAACCACTCTCTCCCCGCGGGACTGCCGTAAGGTATTACTTCGCGGAGGGCTGGTTAGCTTAAAAGCTTTATCACATTAATTCAAATTTCGCCTCCGTTCCTCCAGTCTTCGGAGTACTATCATAACTTCAGCCATTCTCTGGCTATATTGACTCCATAGAATTCTACAGTTCAACAGCTCTTTCATTAGCCGGTTTGGTCCTAAATTCGTTTCTCCCGGCCGTCTAAATCTGGGACAGCGTGTTAGAATATGCTCCGCATCTTCCTCCTCATCTACACAGTTTGGGCATATAGGAGAAGTGTCATGACCAAATCTGTGCAGGTACTTCCTGAAGCACCCATGGCCAGTTAGGAACTAGGTCACGTAGTAGTTCAACTCGCGATGTTCGTTCTTCATCCAAAGCGTTACATCAGGGACAAGACGAAATGTCCATCTTCCCTTTAGACTGCTCTCCCATCGTGACTGCCATTTGTGCATGGAAGTCCTTCGTTCCTCCGCTTTTATAGCTGCTATTTGTCCCGGGTACTCGAGACGGCGAAGGTAGATCCTTCTCATCTCATCCGCAAGTATATCTATTGGTATTGTCTTTGCCAATACCAAAACTGCTTCATCAGACACTGTCCTGAAGCCAATTATCCGTCTAATCGCGCTTAGACGATACACTGAGGACAGTATCCTCCTCGTCGTCCCCACTGAGAGAGTCTCCGACCATATTGGGCAAGCATACAGCATTATCGACGTTACTATCGCCGAAATTATTCTCCTTTTAAATGGACCTGGTCCTCCAATATTTGGCATCATCCTCGCCAGTGCTCCCTGTGTTACAGATGCTTTTTCACCGATGTATTTCACGTGCTCCTTGAAGTTCAACCTGTCGTCGATAATCACTCCCAGGTATATTATCGCCCTCTTCGATTCGATCGTTGTGCCTCCAACGGTCAATTCAATTTTCTCCACTATCTTCCGGCCGCTTATCAAGACGGCCCTCGTTTTATGTGCAGCAAGTGTCCACCCTGCCTCATCCAGCCATGCTCCAACATTTCGAATCGCTGTATTCGTTTTCTCCTCTATTTCTCCTACCGTTTTAGCTACCAAGACTATGGCAATATCATCTGCAAAACCCACAATTGTAGTCCCGCTTGGCAATCGCAGTCGAAGTACTCCTTCGTACATAATGTTCCATAGTAGTGGCCCAAGTACAGAGCCCTGTGGGACTCCCGACTTCACTACGTATTCCTGCTCTCCTTCATCCGTTAGGTATATTACCTTCCTGTCCTGAAAGTAATTGTTCAGTATCTCCGTTAATTATGGCGGCGTAGCCATATTAAAGATGGCTCTCATAATCCGCCCCCAATTCGCTGAGTTGAATGCGTTTCTAACGTCAAGTGTGACAACCGCGCAGTATTCATTGGTGCCAAATCTCCATCTTTCGCCCTTGCATCTCTTGCAATGTCGACCATTCTTCTTATCGCGTCAATAGTGGACCGTCCTTTCCTAAATCCGTATTGCAGGTCCGAGAGAGCTCCTCCTACCTCGGCACACGTCAATAGTCGATTGTATATTATCCTCTCCAGTATTTTTCCCATCGTGTCGAGCAGACAGATGGGCCGGTACGACGATAGTTCCCCTGGTGGTTTGCCAGGTTTTGGAATGAGAACCAATTTCTGCTTATTCCATCTACGTGGAAAAACACCTTCGACGAAGCACGTGTGGAACATCTTGGCGAACATATCCGGTGTAAGCCGGATAGCCGCCTTAAGTGCCCTATTTGGGATTCCGTCTGGCCCCGGTGTTTTCCTATCTCCTATTCCAGTGCATGCTGCGAGTACCTCCTCTCCTGTTACCTCGGGTATGGTATGAATGGCCTCCGGCTCCCTACTTATAAAAGTGTAGTGCTGGCCCCGTGGGAATAATGTACTAATAATCTCCCGTAGCAAAACTCGACAACCTAGTTTAGGCTGTTCTCGAACACCGGTTTACTTGCAGACGACTCTGTACGCCGTCCCAAAAGGATTGATGTCAGCTTCCTGGCATATCCGCTGAAAGGATAGTTTCTTGCTCCTTTTAATGGCTCTTCTAAGTTGATGCCTTAGATCCTCATATGAAGCCCGTTCGGCTTCCCATGTCGGTCTTCCTCTCGTGCACTGGGCGCGTCTTCTCGCCCCAAACATGCCGCCCGCGGTCTTCGAATTTCGTCATTCCACCAGTAGCAGGGGGAACGTTCCCTACACACAGTTCTACTAGGCATAGCAGCATCACATGCAGTGTAGAGCATTTCGTATACGCCGCTCACTAATTGCTCGACCATGCTGACAGTCGTATGAAAACACGACAACATCAATCTATACGTCTCCTCGTCAAAGCGGGAGTCCTTCCATTTAGGTCCGGTAAACTTCGGCAGTACGTTTCTTCTCGTGTTGCGCCCAGTAACCGTCATCACGATTGCCTGATGGTCACTATTCGTAACAGCTGTAGACGAAAACTCCCTTTATCCTGGCCATAACGAAACTAATGTCCCGCGCATGGGTTTGCTGGAAGGGTAATGAACCACAAATCCATATAACCGCAGTACTAGATCCGTCCGTGATCCAAGTACCATTCCTAGATACCCTATAAGGTTCGCTTATGATTGCGACATCGATATTCTCCTCCTTTACCCTCTGGACCAATAGGTCCTGGGCTGCTTCGCAATGGTTCAGATTAATCTGTATCAATTTCATCTCCTAGAACGTGATTTAAGAGCGCTAAGAAATTGCGGACACTTTCCGCTCCCCGCGATATGGTTGGCGGATTTCGGGTCGTCCACTTTGCAGAACATGCAAAGAGGTTCCCTTTCGCAATTTCTAGCAATATTCCCCTCCTGTCCGGACTTACGGCAAGTTCCCGAGCGGTCAACTTTACTCCTGCACTGACGAGCCATGTGCCCAAACTGCAAGCACCGGAAGCATTTCGTCGGTATGTTCATCTCGCGAATCCTGCTTATGACCCAGCCGATCCTGATTCTACTTTCCTTCAGGAGAATAGCTGCAGCGTCTGCGTCAAGGCTCACTGTGGCAGTTTACGTCCCACCATATGCCCTTCTAAGGGCAACTACGTCGGGCTTACCAAAAATCTCGAGGCCTGGAATCTTTCGTATAGCGTCATAGACATCCTCCTTCTCCGTGATCTCGTCGATGTCCTTGATCTCAATTGTCCTCATATCCTTTAGAGTGCGGACGGACACGCTTTCTCCTAAGAGCTCTCCAATGGCTCCCCTGAAATTCTCCGTGTGCTCCCCGCTCCAGCGGAGTTGGAGTAGTAGACCACCCTTTGCGGTTCTCCGAATTTTTGTCACGTTTTCTCCTAATTCGCAAAGCTTAGGGTCCGTTTTGACTTTCCTCAGAATGTCGGCATACGACGTGTTATCCTTCGTTTTCCTCTGCTGTGGTTTCTTGTTCCTCCTTTTTCTTTTCGTGACTTTCTGCCACCCTGGTTCCTCACTTACTCCCTTAGTATCCTCCTGCCGGCTCAAGGTCACATCTGTAGTTTCCCTCGCTGGAGCCCTGCTGCAGGATTCGGAGTTCTCCTCTTTGCCGCAGGAATTTCGGAGGTCTCCTCATATTTCCTCTTCGTCTCCTGGTTCCTCAACAATGGCGATGTTTGTGTAGCAGAACTGCTACGGTCAGTCGCATTGGTAGCTCGTCCCTGCAGCTCGCTTGCGTACAGGTCATATAGAGTTTTGATAGAGTCAATCGCATCCCTCATCGGCTGATGGATTGACCTCCTTTTCCCATCCTCCAACATTTCAATCACACTTCTGATTTGGTCGCCGATTTGACCAAAAATACCGCTGGCCGCTGACCCCGTGTCGCCTCGCGACGGTTCTGATCCCAGGACCACTAATTCCGAATCTTTCCCGTTAACTGGGGATTTCGGAGTTCTCGTGCTCTGTCCAAACGGGTTTATTTACCGATTTCGCACCGGAGTCCTCGGTATTCTCTAGCTCTGCCCAAAAGCGTTTAGCTCCAAAGCATTCATCTCACGTGAATTTGTCGGTCTATTTGTTGTTTTATTTTTGCTCATCATTTCAATTTTGGTCCCAACTCTCGGCCGTTATCCTAATCCATCGTTGTAGTCGTCACGAAAGACCCCGTGGTTATCTATGCATAAGCAGGGAGGCCACGCGAGGGTTGACACATAACCTCATGGGAATATGTGTTCAGAGCCAGGGATTCACATCTGGTCCTACAACACCAACTTAACGGTGACAAATCAGGAACGTACCGACAGACTTGCCATAGTTTTAACGGGGCGGAGGCAATGGCAGCATTAGCCCAACAGCCATTTCGGCCAGCTTTCACACCGCCTACTAGAGTGCCGGAATACTGCCATCGTCAGTCAATATCGCCAATTAACATACGTCCTCCGGTATACTATAATTATAACCTTACCGGGCTCGGTTCTAATGCCCGAATCACGGGCGTCGATATGGTGAAACTGAGGGGACCACGGAGGCGTCACTCTCCTATTTTTCCATCTCTTGAGGTTAACCTCTGTGGGGTGATGCCTAGTTAATGGCGGCATCGGTTCGCCATGTCGCAAATAACGTCTTCGGTCACTTGTACCCTTTTGTAGTACGCCTCATCATCTGCCGCTCTTGGTCGGGGACTGCCTATTGGTTATTCGCAGCTAACCTACCTAGGGTGGGCCGTCCAGTTATCCGCCAACTACTGACCCCCATGGTAGCCCCACGGGGGTGTGTAGCGTGTGTGTAATTAGCTTCGTGTGTAATTTGTGTGTAATTTTATTTTTTGGTCTACCTTTTTCTTTAATCGCTAATTTTTAACAGTATATTTGTTAACACTGATTTGTTTTGAAAATTTATTGTAATTTCCAACACTAGTTTGCAAAAATAAATACCTACATCTATCTCTTACTAATTTAAATACATGTAAGGATAATGTTTGATATATGCTGTTGAACTGTGTTCAGCATATTTTTCTTAGTGTTGTACAAACATATTGTGAAATATTTTTTTTTGTTTAATCTGTTATACGAATATTACGTACTTGTTTTTTATTACATATTTTATGAATCATACATAACATATATAATTAGCCATTACAACCAACCCTTCAGTCAGGATTACGACCTAGTTTTGTTGTGTGATGTCTGACCTGGAGTTTGAACCGTGGCCTTACGTCTTATAAGCCAACACACTGCCTACTAGACTACGGCGACTTTATGAATTATATATTGGTAAATTCAAAATTTTTATTGTTTACGTAAAACCTGTTGAAAATAATTACCATCAGTTGTTAATAAACCTCCACTAAGGCAATAAAGGCTAAGTTCAAACAAAACGCGTTCTTATTTTATTGGGGGATTTCCAGAAGAACATACGTATCCCATTCTTCAATTGATTTTTATAGACCCTAGGAGTTTAGTAGACTCCTAGAGCCCACATATGCATTTACATGTCTTTTGTTAGAAAAAGAGCAAAATACTTTTATTTGAGTTTTACGTTACATTTTTATTTATAAATACATACATATACTTATTCATGCATAAATCTGCTGCTGCACTTTATTTAATACTGTACATTTAACAATTTTTCGGAACTCGATATACAAATAAATAAAAGCAAATCTTTAAAAGCTGGAAATGTTATAGGTATATTATTTTAAGTATGTATATGAATATGTAACTTTATTGTTTACATAATATATGTATGGAATATCTGTGAAAACAGAATTTTGTGTGTAATTTTTTTTTTCATATGTGTAAATTCGATGCCAGTTGTGTGTAATTCATAAAGCTGTTGGTGGCAACACTGCTTGTTAGCAAAGAAGAATAGCGAATAAACAAATTGTTTATTCGTCAAGTTGTAAACGGTGGCACACAAAAGTAGTGCGAACAATAAAGAGCAAGAACTTTAAATACTATCGTTTTGCATATTTTTTGTATTTTCTCAGATATTCTTATTAGCTCTGCTTTATTTATCAAAATTACTTTGGAAATTTCTATCTGATTCTTTTCTATATTTTTCACTTTTTATATTTCAGAAGTTTTTAACCTTAAAGCTTCATACGTTTCAGTCGACCCTAACACGATAAATTTTTTAAGGTTATTTACGGTCTCTTTTTTAAAATTATTTCGTAATGTTTTGCAAATTCATTGGCAATTATAAATTGCTTATTTCTCTGGAAAAGTGATCATAATTGCTGCAATTGTCAGCCATTTAGTGGAGTTACAGCAACTTTGTAACTGTACTTTTTTCCTTCTCTGATTACTGAAAGACTTGAGTCACCTACAGAAATTTGTTGGGTAACGCTTTAAATAGCAGTTATTAGCTGATTATATTTTATTTCATAAAAACATGTAATCGGGTCATCATCATTACATCTGCGATGATAGTTTACTATTTGGATGAATTATCAAGTTTTTAAACGACAGGCTAGAGTTAAATGTAAGTTACCCGAACGCAACGTAACGTATCGTACCAAACGTTCTCTTTTTAGCATAAGGAGAGCAATGTAAACGCTTACCAAGACGTTCTCTCTCGTTAGCAACACGGAACGATCTGTATAAAATAGAATTCCTGCACGTTTTTACGAGACCTTTGAAAATGAATGATAGTTACATTGCACTACAAATGCTCTGTTTGGTACATTCATGTTTATTTATATAAAACTTTTAAATTGTTACATGTATATAATGAAATTTTTGATTACAATAATAGTAATAAAAAAAATATTTTATAAAAAATAAATACTTATTGTTGTTTCTATTGTCCACAAAAAAATTTTAACAAAATAAATAAATAATACCTGTATATGTATTTTAAGTGACGAAGTGGTACGAATTCTCATTTTTGGTACTTTCATATATATTAATCATATAGATTAATCTTCTAAGTTTGTATAAAAAAATTATTTTTCTTTGATTATTATTAGTATTGTATGTGTATAAAAAAACTTTGAAATATAATAAATAAATAATATGTATTTTGAGTGGCAATGCAACGCAAATGTACTTTTTTGTACTTTCCTATTTAGACATAATTTTTTAATCTTTAAAATGTTTAATACGTTGTTTATAACGAATTATAAGAGTATTTTTTATTATTACTATTCTAGCTAAAATAGCTAGAATTTAATAATTTGCAATTTAATAAAAAAACTCACACAAAATTCACAATCAGATTCAATCAAAAATGTAATATTCTATAATATTACAAAAATAAATATTTATAATAACATAAAACTTAAGAAGCTAATATAACTTCTTCCAATTAAAAGTACCTAATTGGTACTTTCTAAATTTTGCTTTATCTTAAAAACACTCATCACTGTTCTGAACAGCTGACTGCGTGCAATGTACCCTACAAGAAATGAATGACTGAAACTAACACATGAAAAATTATTATTACTAACACATTTGCATTTTTTTATAGAATTGTTTGGAAAAAAAAAATGTTATGAATGTTTGTATCAATAATGACAGTCAAATGACTGGTAAAATGACCGTCACTGTGTGGTAGAGAGTTTCATTTTATGCCGTTATAAATTACTGTTGTCGCCATTGTTGGAAAAATTTGTAAACTGGTAAAGAGTACATATGCAAGAGTGAAACAACTACATTTTGATAATTATTTCTGCAAAAGCGTCGTACAATAGTGAAAATTTTAAATCTAAACAAAAATTCAACTAAAGTGCACGTTTAAAGTGGAGAATTAAATTTAAAAATTAAAAAAACAAGATTCTATTTAGATTTGAGAAAGCAATAAAAGGCTTAAAAACAAGAAAACTTAAAAAATAAGATAATAATATAAATATATATAATAAATATAATATAATAAGATAAAAATAAAGATAAAACAAATTTTTTTTAATTATTATTTATATTTTTTTTAAATATGAAAAAAAGGCAATTGCAAAAACGCCTTAGCATTGAAGAAAGGACATTTGAGTCCAATGTAAAAAAAATATAAAAGTTTTATTGAAAAAAATGCAAAGAACTCAATGAAAAGTGAAAAAATAAAAATTGAACAAGTGGAGAAAATTTGTGAAGGAATTGTTTGTGATGATTTTGTGGGAATAGATAGTTTAGATTCTAAGCCAAATTGTAGTGTATCCGCAATTGTAGAAGAAATTGGTAACGTAGATTCTGAGCCAGGTTGTAGTTTATCCGCTATTGTAGGAGAAATTGATAGTGAAGATTCTGAGACGAAATTTTTAGGAATTGATTCAGAGCCAGAGCCATCTGAAATTATAGGAAACAATTCTAATTTTCAGGGAAATTGGGGTATTAAAGGCAAGTGTGAGGAGATTAAATCGTGGGCTGTTAGGAATAAAATTTCTCAGGCTGCTGTCGAGGATTTATTGCATACGCTAAATAGGGTAGGAGTGGAAGATTTGCCATTGTCGGCAAAAACTCTTTTTAGTACAAGTAGGGAAAATATTCAAATTTCAACAATAGAAAATGGTGAATTTTTATATTTAGGTATTCAGAAATTTTTTGTTTCAGATTCTTTTGAATATTTATGTGGTAAAGATGAAATTTTGATTGATGTAGGCGTTGACGGTCTTAAACCTTTCAAGAGTTCAAATAGAGTTTTGTGGCCCATTTTAGGAAAAATTGTAGTCTTTGATAGCGTTAATCCTTTCATGATTGGTTGTTTTTCAGGTTTTAAGAAGCCACAGAATTTGGATAGCTTTATGACAGATTTCTGTACAGAAGTAAAGTTGCTTAGAGAACAAGGTTTAAAGGTAGGCCATAGCGAAAAGTTGTTTAGATTTGATGTTCGCTTGTTTATTTGTGATTCTCCAGCTAGGGCTTTTGTTACAGGTGTAGTGTCCCACAATAGCAAAAATGGTTGCTCCAAATGTTGTCAGGAAGGGTTATATAAGGAGAGAAGAGTTTGTTTTTCGAAAGAAGTTGGCATTCCAAGAACAGATATGACATTTGAATTTAGATGTAGTCCTTTTCACCATACAGAAGAGTTTAGGGAAAAGCGAAGTATATTAGAAGAATCAGGTTTTGAAATGGTTTCTCAATTTCCGTTAGACAGTATGCATTTAGTAGATTTAGGAGTCACGAAGAAATTACTTAAGCTTTTAGTCAATAAGAGGAATGCAACAGGTATGAATGAGAAGATTGGTTTTATAGGTCAGTATGTTCCATCAGAATTTTGTCGTACACCTAGGAGTTTAGATGAAATTAGTAATTGGAAATCCACTGAATTTAGGCAGTTTTTACTATACACAGGTATTTATATTCTGAAAGATTGTGTTAGTAGTGATCAATATTATCATTTTCTATTATTACATTGTGCTATAAGGCTTTTGTCTAGTGAAATGTCGCATGTTAGAGAGGCAGATATTTCCCAAAGTGTATTAGAAGATTTCGTAAATTTTTTCGGTAGATTATATGGCGATGAATTAGTTAGTTTCAACATTCATGGTTTACTACATTTAGCAGATTGTGCTAAACAATTCGGACCCTTAGATTCCTTTTCAGCATACAAATTCGAAAATTATATGCAGTATATTAAAGGTCTTGTTAAGAAAGCAAACAGAATTTTGCAGCAGATATTCCTTAGGCTAGAAGAAAGGCAGGGACTTAATTCGGATTTGAACTTGGTTTCAAAATTAGGAAGTTTTAATATTAACCATAAGAAGGAGAAAGATAGTTTTTGTTTTAGCAAAGAATTAGGACCAATTAAAGTAGTTAATGTTGTAAATGTAGACGAATTTGTATGCAAAGTTTTCCTAAAGACTGAGAACTATTTCGATGAACCGTTTAAGTCATTCAGTGATATAGGAATAGTCGTTGGTAGTAGTTTAAGTACTGAAACTTTTGTAATTAAAAGGGAAGATATAGATTTTAAATATTTTTGCATACCCTACGATAGTAAGTTTCTTCTTATTCCCCTTCTTCACCACCTTTTTCACGAATTTTCTCACTAATTTTTTCGGCACATATTCACTGGCATTATTAAATAATAATGTACCCATTTTTTATAATTACATGGATTCCCAAAATATATTTGAGGGTGTTGGGGAAGAATATACCCAAGAAATGATTGGTAAGTAAAAAACAATGTACAAATATTTACATATGTAAATCTTAATAAATTTAACTATTTAGCAAACCAGTCAATCCTACCGAGGACATCATATGCCTTAAATCGCACTGACGACCTACCATCAACGTCAACAGCAGCCGCAAAAAATGAAGGTAAAGTTAATTTTTCTTATTATCATTGGATTTAATTAATATTTCTTTTTTTTTATTTAAGACATGGAAATATTAAAAAATATTTCATCTCGCCTCGATAAGATTGAAGAAACTATAAGTATGCAATTATGATTTATTTTAAATAAAAAAAAATTTAAGTTCCAACAAAAATGTTAATACAATTGATATGCATGTTCCGAAATCTAATATTATTATTTTCTTATTTCGTTTAAGCAAACAACTATTATGCAAAACCAAAGCATATTGAGCAATGGTCAGTGCACAATAGTCTCCAACCAGGAAGAGATTGCCAATAAATTGGAGAAACTAGAGACAAGCGTAAGTATTATTAGCCTTCTTTTATTACTATTTAAAGAACAAATATTTTAACAGATTTTGTCAAAGCCCGAAGCCTTGGCCCAGTCCAAGGTGTTGATGGAATGCAAGGTAGCCATTAAAAAGGTCGAAAATTCAGTGTGTCGCATGACTGGTGAAAAGCAGGACAAGCATCTGGACGAAGTAGCCAGCATGCTTCCACTGAAATCAATCGAAGCGGTGGGAGAGGTAGAGGAGAAATTAGAATCTCCAGAGTTTTGCCAAGCAATGGTAATAAAGTCAAATTGTTTCTTTTTTAAAATATTTAATAATGATATTTCTTTACAGATTACATACTTTCATAAAATGAAAGGCACATCTGAGGATGTCAGCAGTGTCGTTCGTGGAGTGTTTACTGATGACCTGCTGGAAAAATATAATTGGGAAGGAAGGTGGGGGAAACAAGCGCTTGCTAAGCTTTCGCTATTTCAGAAAGTTATACGAGGTATGTCCATACTTTTATATATAAATTATGAAAAAGACATTATTTATGTATCAACATATGTACTGTATAAATATATATATATATATATCTTCTACAAATTTCAGAAGTTTTCAATCTGCAAGGGTCCTTAGACTTTGAAAAAAGTGTCAAAAAAGCCGTTGAAAGGAGCCACCACAGGCTGAAGCAGAAAAAATATTTAAAAAATAAACCGTAGTCTATATAATAAATTAAAATAAAAACAAATATAAATAAATAAATAAAATTTTATAATAAAAATAACATAAAAATCGAGTTTTATATAAAAGTTATACCGGTCAGATTTGACGGATATATTCATCAAGTATGACTAGTCAACAGTGATGGATATATACATCAAGTATGATTGATCAACCCTGACATACATTTCTATCATCCATGATTGGTAAACAACAAAAGAGTGAGCAGCTCAGATATATGTTTTAAAGTCGATAGAATTCATAAGTGCAAGGGAGATGAAAAATCACATGTACACAAATGTTTCCATCAGTTTTGTCCATTTGCCTTAAGAAACTGATAGAAACTTTGTTCTACGCGATGATGGATATTTCCATCAGTAGTGACAGTCAAATGACCAATCAAATGACTGTCACTGTTCTTGTAGGGTATGTATATCAATTTCTTTGCATTTTGTTGCGTTCGTTTGTGTGTTGCTCTGTGTTGTTTCGTTTTTATTTACATTCTTCGTTGACAGCTGTCCCGTTTTAGATGTTTCTACAACAGAAACGTTCTTTCGGCAACGTACGATAAGTTTTTACGTTCCCTACGCTTAAGTAACCAGCCTTTTAACCAAAGTATGTTAATGGCTCAAATGAAATGAAATTTAACTTATGTAGTAATATAAAATATGGCAACACTAATTGTAGTAATGTAAGATATGGTAACATTAATTGTAATTGCATATGAACTGCAACTAACGTAAGTTTTGAAAATTGCAACCGACTTCACTTGATTTTAGAGTTTCCGCAAGGACAGATAAAAAGAGCAAAAATAAAAACGTGTAATAGAAAATAATTTAAACAAACATAAAATAAAGAAAAGTACTTTACTATAAAATCAGATGTGGGGTGCAACAGAAGTTCTATAGTATTTGTGTGCAGTAAGGTATACTCAAGGATTACTGCATTATTTCCAGATAATCATTGGATTTGCGTCCAAATCGCCAAACTTTAATGGCTGTATTGGCTGACGCCGGCATTGAGTTCCCAGAGTCAGCCAACTTAGAATATTATATTCCGAGATATCAAAGGCAGAAGAAAATCCTGCGGAAAATACGGAAAGTATACATGATGTGACAAACAACGGTCGCACATCCAACATGTTAAATGTAACAAGAGGTAGATTCGCTGACAATTTGCTGAATATAACCTCGCACGTGTCCGGCGTTACAGAAGCCAATACATTGGCTGAGATCCCATCAGCCATAGAAGGGATATCCAATACAATAATGGTTGATCAAATGTCCAATATAATTGAAGTCAGTGCCCAAGATGTAAACCCACCTGAAGCCATTAAACCTGCTGCCCAAGTGCCTGAAGTCAACGTATCTGAAGCTGCAGCCATGTACGAAATATCTGCAGTCAATAAAACAAGTGACAATCTTACCGCCGTTCCCGATGGCGAAATTTTTTCTGAAAGTGCTGCTGTCGAAGAACAACATTCTGCTGCTGCCGCAAAACAACACTCTGACGATGAAAACTTAGGGATTTCAGAACGGTGTGCTGCCGAAAAAGAGTTAAAAGCCTTACAAGTCCGACTAGAGATTTTGAAACTACAACAACAAATCCGAGAACTAGAAGCAAATACCCAACCCCCTTCATACGCCCATCGTATGGAGTTAATAGAGTTAGACTCAGCTGTGCCACCGTTTTCAGGAGACGATCATTACGATATTATAAAATGGTTTATGCAGTACGAAGACTATGTTAACGCTTGTAACTATACACCTAAGGAGAAATGTGTTGATGTTCGTCGCCGCCTTGAGGGAACTGCTAAGAGGTATACAAATAATTTAGGATTGTTGGAGTACTATGAGCTTGAAGCTAAGCTCATAAATATATTTAAACGTACGGTATAGCGACAGGAAATTACGTTCACGTACTTTAAGCCCGAAGTCGCCGTGGTGTAGTAGGTAGTGTGTTGGCTTACTATTCGTAAAGCCCGGGTTCGTATCCCAGGTCAGGCATCAAAAATGAAATATGAAAAAAAAAAATATTTCTTCGGCGACTTCCTCTCAGCAGATTTCTGGCAAAAACTCTGAGAGTAAATAAAATTGCCATGAAAAGTTTCTCAAAAATCTGTCGTTCGGAGTCGACGTTAAACTGTAGGTCCCGCCACTCACGTATAAAATTAACGCACACAACATGAGTGGTGTGAGAAGCTAGGCCGTAATCCTGACTGAAGGGTTGTAATGGCCAATTATGTTATGTTATGTACTTTAAGCCCGAACGAAACGTGTTTGAGCTATTTAGCCTCCATGCAGTCAATTGCCTCGCGTGCAGATATTTCGGAGGAAGAACTAGTGGATATAGTAATTGATGGCATACCTGACAATAGCAATGCTATTTCGTATTTATATGGTGCCAGAACGATGGATGAATTAATAGCGCGAATGGACCGATATGAACATCGACGAAAGTACGTACAACGAAAATTTCAACCACAGCTCCGGCTAATAAACAGAAGACAACCGCTGTAAATGAAAGTGTCCTGAATAAATTACCTGATGCCGAAGTAAGATGTTATAATTGCTCCCAAATTGGGCATTACCAGTCTCAATGCCAGAAACCAAACGACAACCTAATTCCTGTTTTATTTGTGCCGAGGTCGGACACTTTCATCAAAATTGTCCAAAAAAGAAGACTACATCTGCTGCAATGACGGAAGCTGAAGGAAGTGAGGCCATGGACGTTTTTCATCGGGTAAGTGTTGCCTTTGTTAAACAAGATAAGCGCACTGATTCAATAGAAGTAACTCCTTTATTCGATTCCGGTAGTCCCATTAGTTGTGTCCGGGAATCGCTCGTGCCATTTAAAACCATGAATTCCAAAGTAATGACGTCATACCGCGGTATGGGGAACAAGCATATAAACATATTAGGTCGTGTCCAATGTGATGTTATTTTTTCTAATAAATTAACTACCCATGAATTTTTAATTTTGGCTGATGAAGAAGCTGTAATCCCTTTGCTAATTGGACGAGATCTTATGTCTAAACTTAATATTAGTTTATGTAAACTTAAAATAAAATATAATAAAAATGAAATTTTGAATTTGAAAAATATTGATAACAAACCAAATGACAAAACAGTCAGTGTGCTTATGTCGTTTAAATTATATAGAGTTCCATGATGTGAGAATGAAATTCCAACTGATGAAGATAATTGTATGGTATTTTATGTAGGGTCTCTAAATTGTAATAATGTTAATAATATGTACCTTGTACCTTGAAGAAGGTTGACGTATTTGTGAGTAAATTAGAGACGATTGTTCAGGGTGACATAAATATGAGAATCTTTAGTATATACAGTTTGTTCGATTGAGACCGAAGTTAATGTGAATATATCGAGTGATAGAACGCAGGGTGAGGCTTCTACATTGAGCTCGTTGGTGAAAACGAATTACTTTGGAAATTTTTGTACTGCTCCAAGGAAAACAGACTTTTGTATGCAAATTAGGTTGACGAATGATGTTCCGATTTATAGTGGACCTCGACGTTTGTCTTATCGTGAACGTGGTGAGGTCAAATCTAAACTTGAGGAACTATTGGATATGGGTATAATTCGCCCGAGTGAGTCCCCTTACATGTCACCCACAGTGTTAGTTAGGAGGAAAAACTGAGATTTGAGGATGTGTGTCGATTACCGATCTCTTAATAGAATTACCGTGAAGGATAACTATCCTTTACCGATGATTGAAGACTGTCTTGATTATTTGGGAAATAAGAAATTTTTTTCTACTTTGGATTTGAGAAATAGCTTTCACCAAGTCCCAATGCATGAGGATTCAATCCAATATACGGCTTTTGTGACACCTTTGGGACAGTTCGAATCTTGTTATATGCCATTTGGACTTAAAAATGCGGGTGCAGTTTTTCAACGATTTATTAATATGGTGCTAAGGGACATGATTGATAGTGGGAAAATAGTAGTGTATCTGGATGATATAAGTATTGCAACGGAAACATTTGAGGAGCACTTGGAGGTGTTGGCACAGGTATTGCGTTCATTGAGTTCTGCGGGTTTAAGATTGAATTTTGAGAAATGCAAATTTGCATTTAACGAACTTGATTATTTGGGTTATAGGGTCAACAATGAGGGTGTTGGAGAACAACAAATTAATAATTATTTAGTTAAACGTATTTTTATAATGTAGCATATTTATATTATCATTTCTAATAATATTCTTAAAGTACCACTGTACTTGCTATAATTTATCTATTATCTATCTTCTTTCTTTGCTATTTTCTATTTTACACATACATACACACATACATGTATAAGCTTTGTCACCCGATTTTCTACCTGCTACTAGCTAACCGGTTTTTATACATATCCTTGTTAGTGTAAAGAACCCTTTTTTATTATTTGTTACAATTTTGTAAGAAAACAGAATTATTTTGGTTTGCTTAAATTTTGTAACAAATTATTATAATTCTGATCGTGAAAGCTAGAACATCACTGCCTTGCTGCTAATTTATATTTATTGAAAGTTAAATCATTTAAAGTTAAATTTATAATAATAAGTATTTTTAAACAATAAAATTAAAATAATAAATAAAATCTTGATTTTTTTTTGTGAATTTTTTTCTCTCTATTTCTATTAATGATTGTTTTTAATTTTTCATTTTTTTACTTAATATATCTTTAAATTTCATTGTATCTTAGTATATGAATATATTTTTACTTTGTTTGTATATTGCTTTATATTTGTATATATTGTTCTTTGTAGTTTTCCTAATTTATTTTTTACACATATTCATTTTTTATCCTTTTTGTATCGATTGCTATTTCCCGTGATTTTAACACGTTCTTATTAATTTTTATTTCTATATTATTTCAAACATTTCATTACATATATAATCAATGATTTGTTATTATTTTCTTTCTTTGATGTACTCCCATAGCACTTTCATTTATAAGATTATTATCTTGTTGTGCTATGACTAATAACAAATAAATAAATATTTATGCGATAATAAATAATAAACATTAAAAAAAAAAAAAAAAAAAAATTAATAAAGTAAAATAAAACCTCAATCTTAAACATTGGTGCCGAAACCCGGGAAATATTGTGAAATATTGCCTATTAAAATATTGTCTTTTGGGAAGTATTGTGGAATCTTGCCCATACTGGACTCTTGCCTATTTTGGGAATCTTGCCCATACTGGACTCTTGCCTATTTTGGAATCTTGCCTATGGTGGTAATATTGCCTATTCTGGAAGATTGCCTATAATTAAGTTTTGCCTACTGTGGAATCTTGCTATTGCCTACGCTGAGGTCTTGGACAACATACATCGCCTACTGCATCTCTGACTTGGAACTGCTAATTGGAAAAACTCTGCTGGATACTTGGACTCTATACTTTGGTTTGAATTGCGTTAAGTTAACCTGCGTTACTATTGCCTTACTTTGTGATCCAAACCGTATGTATTAATGAAATTTATCTAGAAAGTGTGTTTTTTAAAAGTATTAAGTGAAAGGAAATTAAAATGGAAAATTTAACGAAATTAATCGACGAACAACGGTTGTTGTTAAGAAATTTGCAACGTACTGCAGAAGCATACCAGTCTAAAACTAATGTTACTCGTGGTTATGCTCAATGTGTCTTGAAAGAAATCGAGTCTTCTTACACTCAGTTTAAGGATATTCATAAACAGATTTTGGAAATTGTTCGCGAAAATTCGTTTAACATGAGTGATGTACCTTACTCCTCTGAAGACGTATATTATAATTTTCAAAACGAATTTTTATTGTTAAAGGGTCAGTTAGTTGATATAGTAAATGAACCTGTTAATTCTCATGTATCAACTATCCATTCAAGTACGTTTGCAAACTCAACACATAATAGAAACGAAACTATAGCAGTTGAAGCTCGTTTGCCTAAAATAGATCTACCGGTATTTTCTGGAGACTATGTCTCTTGGATTTCATACAAAGATATGTTTGTGTCGTTAGTTCATAATAATCAGGCGTTAAGTAATGTTCAAAAGTATTATTTTTTGAAAAGTTCGGGTTCAGGTATTCCTTTAGATATTGTGAATGAATACCCTGCTTCAGACTCTAGTTATAGCTTGGCTTGGAATGCCTTAAACAATCGTTATCACAACAAAAGAAAAATTGTCGACATGGTAATGAAAAAGTTGTTTTCAATACCTTCTTGTAATGGCTCAGCTGAAAGCATTCAGATTCTCTTAGATACGACGCGTAATAGTCTTGCTTTGTTGCGCACATTAGGAGTCAATTCTAATGGTTGGGATGCTATTCTAATTTATATGTCCGTTAATAAACTGGATCAGCAAACCCGTAAGGAATGGGAACAATCTTTAAAAGCTTCTACTGAAGTTCTACCCATTACTACGCTTTTTGAATTTTTGGAAACATCCTTCAGAACTTTAGAAACAATTAATGATTCTTATTCTTCGTATCAGAGCACTAAATCTAGAAGTTTATATCAAGCAACAAACAAAAAGGTTTCTAAACGTAATGTTCTGCAACTAATAACGATACAAATTGCCCTTGTTGTGACAAGCGACACCCTTTATTTAAATGCTTTAAATTCGCAGCTATCTCCTCTGCGCTTATTGTCAACTTTTTAAGCGAAAAGAGGATTTGTAGAAATTGTTTAAATATCGGACACTTTAGCATCAACTGTCATTTAAAATCAAATTGTCAAATTTGCCAGCAGAAGCACCACACTACTGTACATCAAGAATATGGAAAAGTAAATAGAGCTGATAATAATTCATCTGACAAGGTCATTGAAAACTTAGTTTGCAACTGCAATATTCTAAAAGATCAGCCTCAAGTACTCTTAGCTGCAGTGCGTGTAGTAGTTAAACACCCAGCGGTCTTTTTTATTTAAGAGCAATTCTTGATCAATGCGCTCAAGCTTCATTAATTACTCAAAACGCTGCTGAAACTCTAAAACTACAAGATATTAAGACTCATGCTCAAATAAGCGCTGTTTGTGGAAAGGATTACACTGCCACAAAACTAGTTCAAATTAGGCTGTCTTCAAAATTCGAGCCTAATTTTGAGATGGTCTGTCAGACTTTTGTTTTACCTAAAATTACAGCTTATCAGCCGCAACCAATAGATTCGAAAATGTTGTCAAGTTTAAAGAAACTTAATCTGGCTGATCCAAATTTTACTGAACGCGGTTCAATCGACTTACTCTTGGGAAGAGATGTCTACAGTAATATAATTTTACCTCAGCAAAGAAAATTTAATAACTGCTTATTCTTACAACTTACTCATTTTGGTTGGGTAGTTTCTGGGCCTACATCACAGGTCTCTATTCCGAAAAATAATATAAATGTGAACGTGTGTGCTTTGGATAAGCAACTTCGTGCATTTTGGGAGCAAGAAGAAATAATAGAAAAGCGACATCTTACAGAAGAAGAGGAACTTTGTGAGAAGTATTTCCAAAAGACCACTACTCGTGACCATACTGGTCGTTACACAGTTCATTTACCCTTTAAAGCTGCTTTAAAATGATGTCCTTTGCCAATCTTTAATCATACTGATTATAACGCGCTTTCTCGGTTGAAGAATGTTGAAGCAAAATGTAAAAGGAATCCGATGAAGCTCTATGAAGACTTCATAAAGGAATACGAAGAACTTGGTCACATGGTCAAACAGGGTAGAATTTAGTTGGAAATAGTTATTTCTTGTCGCACCACGGTGTACTACGAGATAGTAGCACAACGACAAAGTTGAGAGTCGTTTTTGACGGTAGTTCTAGAAGAACATTTCAACCTTCTTTAAATGAGGAACTGTCTGCAGGACCCGCTCTGCAAAATGATCTTCCTACTATTATAACACGATGGAGACGCTATCGTATTGGATTCACAGCGGACATAGAGAAAATGTTTCGCCAAATCAACGTAGCTAGTGAGCACCAAATATATCAACGGATATTGTGGCGAGATTCTGATTCTAATGATATCAACATATACAATCTTACAACCGTAACCTACGGAACTAAACCAGCTCATCAATTAGCGCTGGATGAAAAAGAGCAGTGTCCATTAGCCTGTAAGTTACTCAATACTGACACTTACGTAGACGACGTGATTTCTGGAGCTGATGATTTCACTCAAGCCCTAAAGCTTCATTCGGAGTTGTGCAAGTTATTAGGTAAAAGTAAATTCAATATACGTAAATGGTCCTCTAACTCTATGGATCTCATGGAATCTATTCTGCCTGAACTTCGAACAGATTATAAAGTTTTTGAAATTGAAAATGATAATTTACCAGAGGAACGTGCATGTGTACATTCAACTATTACGGTATTAGAATACCCCGAAATTCTAACACGATTTTCCTCTCTTAGCAAGCTAATACGCGTAACTGCGTACATATTTCGGTGTACTAAAAATTCATTATATAAAACAGAATCACAAATGACAGGTAGCAGTAAGATGACAGGTTTTCTTACCAGTAACGAGCTTAATTACGCCCGTATGAAGCTTATCAGAGTTTCACAACAGGTTGATTTTCCGAACGAAATACTTCAGCTCAGAGAACACGGTCATATTAGTACTAATAGGACAGTTGCTAAACTGGACCCTTTTCTCGATTCTTCAGAAATTATTCGAGTTGGTGGTAGAATTCAAAACTCAGATTTAAATTACTTCTCTAAGCATACTCTCGAAAAGAAATCCTATAACTAATCTTATATTTTTAGATGCACATAAACGAACGTTACATGGCGGCTTAATTGAAATGCATTCATTTGTTTTTCGAGAATATTTCATTTTGTCAGCTGGAAATATAGCGAAAAAGGTGTTACGGCAGTGCATGGATTGTTTTAAATACAGCGCAATGGCAGCACAACAAGTTATGGGTAGCTTACCAAGTGTTCGTCTTAAGCCAGCACGACCTTTCAAGCATAGCGGCGTGGACTATGCAGGACCAATTTCTATAAAACAATCAGCTGCACAAAATTCGGTCACCACAAAAGGTTATATTTGTGTATTTATTTGTATGGTAACGAAGGCTATACATCTGGAAGCTGTGACCAGTTTATCTACAGACTCATTTCTAGCTGCATTTCGACGCTTTATATCCAGACGTGGAAATTGTACCGACCTGTATTCTAATTGCGGTACGAATTTTGATGGTGCTCAGAAAGAACTGGAAGTTCTTTACAAAAACAAATCTTTACCTAAAGAGCTCGCTGAACTTCTGGCCTCTGATGGAGTTACGTGGCACTTCATACCACCAGCATCACCTAATTTTGGAGGACTGTGGGAGGCAGGAGTTAAATCTACGAAACACCATTTGCGCAGGGTTATGCATAATCGTATTCTTACTTTTGAAGAGCTTACAACGCTTCTTCCTCAAATCGAGAGTTGCCTGAACTCTAGACCATTGTGTCCTCTGAACAACGATCCTTCTGATGTTAACGCTCTTACACCAGCGCATTTTTTTAATTGGTGAACCATCTGTCTGTGTACCAGAAGAAGATTGACTTCAAATTAACATCGATCGCTTATCCAGATGGAAAGTCGTCGAGAAATTAAAGCAATATTTTTGGCGCCGCTGGTGTCGCGGATGGCATTGTCGGTTACAGGCTAGACCTAACTGGCTAAAGCTCTCGAGAAATACTAAAGTAGGTGACTTGGTGATTATGTTTGATGACAATGTTATGTTATGTTTGAGGACAATGGCCTTTGGCTCGAGTTCAAACAGTACACCCTGGTAGTGATGGATTCGTGAGAGTAGTGACGCTGTTATCGAATGGAAGACTTTTTAAACGTCCTATTTCTAAAATAGCCTTTCTATCTAATTTAGATACTCTTGGTGAAAATAATAGTCCCTTAAGTTAAACACTATCGTGCTTAGGGGGGGAGAATGTTGGAGAACAACAAATTAATAATTATTTAGTTAAACGTATTTTTATAATGTAGCATATTTATATTATCATTTCTAATAATATTTTTAATGTACGACTGTACTTGCTATAATTTATCTATTATCTATCTTCTTTCTTTGCTATTTTCTATTTTACACATACATACACACATTCATGTACAAGCTTTGTCACCCGATTTTCTACCTGCTACTAAGCTAACCGGTTTTTATACATATCGTTGTTAGTGTAAAGAACCCTTTTTTATTATTTGTTACAATTTTGTAAGAAAACAGAATTATTTTGGTTTGCCTAAATTTTGTAACAAATTATTATAATTCTGATCGTGAAAGCTGGAACATCACTGCCTTGCTGCTAATTTATATTTATTGAAAGTTAAATCATTTAAAGTTAAATTTATAATAATAAGTATTTTTAAATAATAAGATTAAAATAATAAATAAAATTAAAATAATAAATAAAATAAAAATTAAAATAAAGTAAAATAAAACCTCAATCTTAAACATAGGGTATTCGCCCGAATAACACGCACATAGAGACAATTAGGAATTATCCGATCCCTAGGGATCACGACGAGGTTGAAAGATGTATAGGATTATTCTCCTTTTTTCGCAGATTTGTCCCAGATTTTTCGAGAATAGCTAGACCGTAGACAGAGTTGAGAAAGGGGACTTTTAATTGGACCAATGATTTTATGGAGGCATTTATGACATTGAAGGACAGATTGAGTAATCCGCCAGTATTGGCCGTGTACAATCCCAACTACGTGACAGAACTACATACTGATGCGAGTGCTAGGGGTTTCGGTTCACTACTCTTGCAAAGACAGACGGATGGAAAATTTCATCCAATAGCGTATTACTCGAAGTGGACTTCGAAGGCAGAGGCGAAATATAACGGTTTTGAACTGGAAACTCTAGCTATAATATATGCGCTTAGACGGTTTCGAATCTATCTGGAGGGCATTCCGTTTACGATAGTGACAGATTGTAATTATCTGACATTAACATTAAATAGGAAATTGATAAATCCAAGGATAGCGAGATGGGCTCTGGAACTGGAGAATTTTGATTATAAAATCCGACATCGTAAAGGAGAGTTGATGGCGCATGTAGATGCCTTGAGTCATATACCGATTATTGCTGTGGTTAATGAATATGATGTGGATGTAAATATTCATATTGGTCAGAATAGGGACATTAATATTCAGAAGATTCGGGAACGTTTGGAAGGTGATAATATAGAAGATTACGAATTAGAAAACGGTTTGGTGTTTCGTTGTAAAGAGCAGGGTCGCAGACAATTATACGTGCCCGCAGAAATGGAAGAGAATGTCATACGTCTCATACACGAAAAGTACGGTCATTCGGGGATCAAGAAGTGTTTTAATAGTTTGAGGAAATATTATTGGTTCCCGAAGATGAAGGAGAAAATTAATCGGTTTTTGAGGAATTGCCTAAAGTGTATATACTATTCGCAGTCGCCGTGGTCTAGTAGGTAGTGTGTTGGCTTGTTAGACGAAAAGCCAGGGTTCGAGCCCCAGGCCAGACATCAAAATAAAATACGAAAAGTATTTCTTCAGCGACTTCCTCTCATCAGATTTCTGGCAAAAACTCTGAGAGTAAATAAAATTGCCATGAAAAGTTTCTCAAAATTCTGTCGTTCGGAGTCGACTTTAAACTGTAGGTCCCCGCCATTCATGTATAAAATTAACACACACAATTATGTATGTATGTATGTATGTATATACTATTCAGGGCCTAATAGGAAGAACGAGAGGAATTTATATAGCCTGGCTAAGAAACCTGTACCATTCGATACACTATATATTGATCATTACGGGCCATTACTGTCAATAAAATCGAAACGGAAGTATATTCTAGCAGTTGTTGACGCTTTCACAAAATTTACGAAATTGTACTCTGTGAACTCCCTTGGAAAGTTACAGTCGACCCAGGAGAATAATAAGTGACCGAGGAACTTGTTTTACGTTTAATGAATTTACTAAATTTCTACATGATCCTAATATAGTTCACGTTAAGGTGTCGGTGGCATCGCCACAATCTAGTGGGCAGGTTGAAAGGATTAATAGGGATTTAAGGGCAATGTTGGCTAAAATAACGGAACCGATCGAACATAGTGACTGGGTTGAAAAGTTGACGCATATGGAATTTGCTATTAACAACACCGTTCTATTGGACAATCCCCAATACTTATGAGGGGATTGATAGGGATTTGGAATCAATTAGAAGACAAGCTTAGGATAATATACAGAAGTCTCAATCGTACAACCTGAATTATTTTAATGAACATCATAAACCGGCCAAAATCTTCAATGTGGGAGATTTGGTAGTATTGAAAAATGTCGATACAAGAGCCGGCGTAAACAACAAGCTTATACCAAAATATAGAGGGCCATATATTATTCAGAAGCAATTGGGTAATGACCGATATGAAATAACTGATGTTGAGAATTGTCAAGTAACACAAATGCCATATGGTGGCATTGTAGATTCAAGTCGTTTGAAAAATTGGTTGGAATTCAAAATTAATTATCAAAATAGTTTAATGAACTCTGAAGGCAACACTGAAGTATACAAAACTATAAATATATAGAAAATGAAGCTAGTGCTAGTGAATATGAGGATTACGAATTTTTAGGTGAGGGAATTTTATAGGCTAATATCAATCGAGGTCGATTGAAAGGTCAGGTCGGCCGAGATTGTAGTAATATAAGATATGACAACACAAATTGTAGTAATGTAAGATATGGTAGCATTAATTGTAATTGCATATGAACTGCAACTAACGTAAGTTTTGAAAATTGCAACCGACTTCACTTGATTTTAGAGTTTCCGCAAGGACAGATAAAAAAGAGCAAAAATAAAAACGTGTAATAGACAATAATTAAAACAAACATAAAATAAAGAAAATTACTATGCTATATTAAAATGTTTGGAATTTTGGGAAAAGTATACTGAAATCGGATTTATTTTGGGACCTAAATAAAACATATGGAGACAAAAATTGTTCTTCCATAATCATGTTACATCGCCCAAAAAACTTTTTATTAAAACGAATAAAAACCGTTATAATAAATGTAATTGTGGTGGTTAGGTTGTACGTTTCGTTACAGAAAAATATTTCCTTTCGGAGAAATAAATTACTTGTAACATCAAGTTATACTCGGGCTTTATTTTTTTATCAATTGATTGTTAATCCTGAGACAATACTACAAACACGCATTTGAAGATCTAGATAATATTCTAAGGGCCATTATCACAACTTGCCGTTAAAGTTGGGTTTAGTCAAAGGTAACTTTAGCTAAAGTGAAATTTAAAGTCACTTTTAACTTCTTTTCGTTATTACAACCTACAGATAAAATAACAAAAATGTGTCAGTGCCGGAGCAGTGTCGATAACACTGCTCAATTAAACATGTGCTTTAAAAACGCAGTGACAACGACGTGCATTTTTATTTGATATTATTATTTATTTTGTTTATAAAATTTGTGTGTTGAGGTTTAAGCTTTTTTATTTTTGTATTTTTTGTTTTAAAATAAATATAATGAATACGCCAATATCCGTTTTGATTTGAAAAACTATTAATATATTAATGTTTATTTTTCATGTTTATATTTGACGTTTCCATGTTGAAAATAATATATATAAAATGACAAATTCAAAGATAAAGTGAACTTTAAAAGTTAAAGTTAGGATGATCTTCCCATTAGCTTAACGCTCACTTTTATTTTATTATGTACTCATAATAGTGAAAATCAAGTTATCTGCCTGTTAATATGCCTAGGTGTAAATTTCTGTGCCTTTGGAATTTATGCACTAAATCTCTGTTACTCTAAGTTTTCAAGAATTTCATTCAAATTGATCATTACTTCTCATGCTATCTATAATTAAACACACGTAAAAAGTATGGTTGTGAAGGGATGTTAAAAGTTGGAAAATTATTTTTTACAACCAGAAATATAATCGACACTCGAATGACAACACAGAGTTTGAATAACCATCCAACACAAGCACAACTAATAGAATCTCAAGTTAAGTTAATCGAATATTAGAAGATGGCATAAATACAAACATTGTCATGAACTTTAAATGTATTAAAGATAATAAATAAGCAATTAAATATAAATATTTGTCGTTTAACGAAGTTTCGGTAGAAATAATAATTAAACAAATAAAAAATGACAATAGTAAAGCATAGTTTGTATCAATCGTTCATTATTTACACATGGAATCGATATTGATTATCTTCCCCGAATTCAAAGTAACACAGTTAACATTCTTACAATAGATAACAAAGTTTTGTTGATAACAATTAGTAAAAAAGGTTATCTAATTGTCAATCATATTAGTAATACCATATATACAAAATATGTGTATATTTTAATATATTTGTAACAATGAATATGGGTTTTAGAAATTGCGTTGATTAACTTCAAAAGTGTCTTAACTTCAAGAAATGTTGGTTTCATTCTGTTTTTTACTAATACATTAATTAGACAGATTCTTAGTGATCTGTTTATATCGAAAAGTGAATAACAGCGTTATAACAAAATTAATTAAAGAGTATACTTTTTTAAAGATTATATAAAATTTTTTATTAATTTTGAAACAATATTATTGAAACAAATTGGGGTTGTTAATTTGTTTATAAATCTCCCTTGAATCTCTTTAAAAAAAAGAGATTTTTAGGAGATGTTGATTGTAATTACTCGTAAGTAATTACAATCGTTGGGATGCGTGTTGTGGGAGAGAGAAAGAAAGAAATACAATTATTTCAATTTCTTTTTCTAGAATTGAGAGAGATAGAGATTCTTACCTTTTTTCCAGCTTCCAATTAAACTCTTTGTATTTTATCCAGTTGTGAATTTATTAGGGGCATTTGGTAAGTATAAATTTAATCACTGGTACAAATTTTAGCGTAAGTAGTTCAGGTGGGTATAATTAAGTTAGGTATATTTTTTAATATATATTATATTTAAGCACAATTGGTTGATTTCATTGGTGGTAAGTACAATATTATAAATTTAGGTAAGTATATTTAATTCAAAGGTAAGTATATATAATTCAAAGGTAAGTATATTTCAATTCAAAGGTAAGTATATATTTTAATATATAACTTGAGCACAATTTTAAAATTTAATAGATCTTTATAAAACACAATTAAAAATTTATTAGATTTTTTTTATATATCTTTAGCACAATTTATAGTTTATAATTTTTTTGGTAATTATATTAAATATTTTACACAAGTTTTTATGTTAATTTTATTGAATATTTTCACACTTTTTTTGAAAGTGTTAGAAAAAAAACTTGATGGTAACTAAGTTGTTGATTTCCTTTTTCTAATTTTATTTCCCACCAAACTTCATAGACAATTTGCCTTACTGTAAATAGTGGAGGCATTCCTTTTGTGTAATGGAATTGCGGAGACATTCCTTTAGATTTGTTGTAACTTATTATTATTGTTATCGATATAATTTTGTTGTGTTCAAACCTAGTTTGAACATATCTCCGGCCCTGGGGTTAAACTTAAGATGGCCTCTCGCCCGGAGGTGTAGTACAAAGGACTTGTGCCAAGGACCTTATGGCTTGTGCAATTATTTTGGCATCTGGAGTTGTGGATAAAGTCGATGATGATGCTTCTTCCGTTGATGTCTTTCGTTGAACGACCTTCTTTCTTTTCATCTTTTGAAACGTCTTTCGTTGAACTGCAGCATTTCTTTTGGACCTTCCAGGGGTTGGGTGAAGCAATGTGTGGTGGAATTTTTCACATTTCTTACACATGTCCAGTGACGTGCAGGACCGTAGGTCATGGCTCCTAGCTAGGCAGTTTTCACAATACAGATGCCTATCGACGAGTTCCTGCCTTTCAATGATAGACATTCTAAGGAATTGGTGGCAAAACCTCAACGCGTGGAATTTCCGGTAAATTTTGCATTCATAAATTTCAGGATCTGGTCGAGATCTTGGGTGACGACCCTTGCCCGGGTGACGTCTATTGGAATTGGGTTTGTGGTTCCGGCGTATTATGGTAAATCTACGGTTGTGTCTAAGGGAGAAATTTTACAGATTAGAGAAGGTAGAGAGGTTAAGCTGAAAGTATTGAGTCGAATTAGGAAATGTTAATAGCGGGAGAAAAAAGACGAGTTGTGTGATTTACTATTGTGAAATGGAAGACGACGATGTGCGACTATCCTTCGTACGCACATTCCTATCCAGTGGAGCACGAGGGGGAGTTAATTTCCATTCACGTTCGAGTGCTGTATTAGCTACGAGAAAACTACGACCATTGTCAGTTACTACCCTTTGGGGTAGTCCACGCCTCCCAACGAAATGAGAGAATGAGTCTTGGAATGCTGACGAAGACAGGTCTGAGCATAGTTTCAAATGGATAGCTTTCGTGTTGGAGTAAACGAAAGCGCTAAAATAGGTCTTTGTAGTGGTTGAATTCAGTGGGGCTGAGATTTTAGCAAAGTCAATGCCTATGACTTGAAATAGAGGTGACAGAGTAAATCTCTTTGGGAGGAGTGGTGCCAATAACTGAGAACAAGGCTGTTGGCGGTAAATAATGCAAGTTTTGCAGTGTCGTATTATCTTCCTCACTCGGGGTTTGAGACGGAAGATATAGAGTTCAGTCTGTACCATCCGACACATTTGACTGCATTCAGCTTTAGATTGGTTCAGATACGGCTGGCAAAATCGGGAGTTGCCAGCTGATATAATGGGATATCTCGGGATATTTGCGGACTGCTTTTGTCCTCTAATACCGACAATTTCAAAATGAGAATTTTGATAGGGGAGTTGAAGTCGCCTTCTAATTTTTTCCGTTAAGAATGTTCGCCGAGATCCTTGGTTGATAAGAGTTTGAATGGTGAAGAGTTCACCTTTATATTCTATTTCTTCTAGAGCAATCTGCAATAGAATATTTTTATTACTCGTAGAGTAATTAGCGTGTACCTTATTCGATGTAGGGTTTTCCGTTTGAGTTTCATCGGGAATGTTTTGGGTAGTATTTGAATATTGCTGCGTATTGCTGCTACCTTTATAATTTGAGTCATGTGGAGTTTCTGAAATTTCTGTCATGTGGAGCAGAGAGTGATTGAGAGTTTCTTGAAATACCTCTGTATCGCAGGAGGAAAGTGTTATAAAGTTATCTGGGGATTCAAATGTATTTTGGGTGAAGGCGTATGAATACCTGTATGTTCCTAGGTCACCAGAGGAATTTAACTGAGCCATCTTTCCTAACTCGAGGATCTGTGAAGTGCAAAGGCAGTAGGCATCCTCACACGCTTCATAATTTTTCTTCGCCTCTTCCTTAACTTCCGAGGTTACTGTTCTGTTATGGGACACCATTAAGTTCTCATAGGAACTTTCGAGTTTTGCCCATATCGAGTGAGCTGTTTACTTCGCTACGAGATGAGGTGGTCATTTTTTCAATATGGGATTGAAAATTTAAATGATATAAAGCGAAGTGTGTTGTGATTTAAGTGTTAGATTCGTATATTGAGATACGACTCGTTTATAATTTGAGATTTGGGCTACTGGGAAGTAGAGCTAGAACTGCTGTCTAGCAAATTTTAAAGAGAATATATAAGAGGGCAATACTGGATGTTGTAATCCAGGAGAAGTTAGCACTTAGGAGATTTGGGCTACTGGGAATAGTACTAGATATCTGTTATCTAGCGTAAAAGGAGTTAAGAAAAACTCTAAGTGCTAATTCGCGGTGTAAAAAATTATTTTCTATATTCTATGAATAGGGGGTTAGGGGCTATATGAGAATAGCACTAGATACCTATTATCTACTTTAAATATAGAAAAAATAGAATATAGAATTGAATAAAGAAATTTGGGATTCTAATAATTTGCCATGTAAATTCTCTTATATAATTGTGATATGAATTTTCAAATGAGATATGAAAATTAATTTATTTCACTGTGTTATTTGTATACTGATCAACCAAATATATTTGAGATATTGGTGACATTAAATTTTCTTTAGTTCATTAATTTTAAAAAATATTCAAATTAAAAAAAAATTAATTTTTCATTATTAAATTTTAAAATATTTTTAAATATTTTTTTTTCGAGTTTCAAATATAATTTACTAATAATTTGCAAAATTTATTTATTATTAATTTTTAATTTATTTCCGTAATATAATTTCCACGATGTGCGCCTCAATGGATTAATTTGCAGTGGACTGTATTGTTTTCATTGGTAATAAAGACCAGTGGTGTAAAGGAAAAATTTCATTTGTTAATTAATTTTTTATTTTTCAATTTATGTTTTTAAAATTAAAATTAAAACAAGTGAGGGTAAATGGGATAATCATTTATTTATTTATTTTAATAATATATTTATTTATAATTATTAAAAGTGGGAAAAATAAAAATTTGCAGTTGATATTTGTTATAAATATCATTCCTTTAATACTCTGTGTGGTGTTTTTTCCTTGTCCTTCTTCGTTCGCTTTCCTTGTGACACAACCAGAATTGTTGTTTTAATTTTGATGAATCCGCTATTCTCTTGTTCGAATTTTGTAACAAAGAGATTTGTTACAAATCAAGAGAAACCGCAATTGAATTCTCAAACGGGAATATAGCAAATCAAACACACTTCTCTTATGTGTGACTAAGAGAGTGGTGTATTAATACACTATATGTTTGACTTACACAGCGATTAAGGGAGATGAGATCACTTGCACTTTTATTTATTATTATTTTTTTACTTTGTTCCTTTTTTAAAGGGGAAACTTTCAAATGGTGTTTTTTTACATATACAGAAAATAGATTTCTGTATTCTACATAAACGAGAACGGGGAATGTTAGTCGCGAAATGGACCAACGGGATCAATATTTTATGTATATAATATATAATTTATGTACATATACGTAATTGAACGGGTTTGTTTAATTTTTGAGTGTGATAATTTTTATAAATATTTTGAAATTTTGAAATGATTTCTTATATGTATGAAACGGGATAAACGTAAAACCGGTAACGGGTAAAAGGAGAGAAAAAACGAGATGTATGTGCTTTTTTAGAATGTATTTTTACCGTAAGCATATGTCCATCTAAATGTCCATACGCTTCTTTTAACCTCTTTTCTGTTTTTCGAGGTTAAGTTTTATCGTAATCACTTTTTAGCACTCTTTCTTTAACGGGTTAAATGTTATATTTAACCTATTATAATTTTTTTTCTTTTTGTTCACTTTTTGTTTTTTCTCTCTCTTTTTACATATATTTTTTTTGAGTTTACGCGGAATAAATTCTATATATATATATATATGTATGTAAAAGTTTCGTCACTTACTTTTCTTTTTTACTTATTTTCCAATATCTTATGTGTAATGTATAAAAAATGTACGTCATTTACGGTTTGGATGGTTTATGTTGTAGTGATGATCTTTATGTTCTCTTTACCTCATTGTATGGAGTTGTTGTATGGGCTTGTTGTATGGAGTTTCTTGTACAGAGCTGTTGTATGGAGTTGTTGTATGGTGTTATCGTATGAAGTTGTTGTATGGTGTTGTTGTATGAAGTTGTTGTTTATAGTTTAATTTATTTTTAAAGAGATTGTCTTATTTTTTTCCATAAAAAAACGAAACATGAAATGAATGAAACAAATCCACAGGTTGCTGAGTGTTTGCCGTGAGAAGGACCATGAAATAAATTGGGGTTGTTAATTTGTTTATAAATCTCCCTTGAATCTCTTTAAAAAAAAGAGATCTTTAGATGTTGATTGTAATTACTCGTAAGTAATTACAATCGTTGGGATGCGTGTTGTGGGAGAGAGAAAGAAAGAAATACAATTATTTCAATTTCTTTTTGGAGAATTGAGAGAGAAAGAGATTCTTACCTTTTTTTCAGCTTCCAATTAAACTCTTTGTATTTTATTCAGTTGTGAATTTATTAGGGGTATTTGGTAAGTATAAATTTAATCACTGGTACAAATTTTAGCGTAAGTAGTTCAGGTGAGTATAATTAAGTTAGGTATATTTTTTAATATATATTATATTTAAGCACAATTGGTTGATTGGTGGTAAGTACAATATTATAAATTTAGGTAAGTATATTTAATTCAAAGGTAAGTATATATAATTCAAAGGTAAGTATATTTCAATTCAAAGGTAAGTATATATTTTAATATATAACTTGAGCACAATTTTAAAATTTAATAGATCTTTATAAAACACAATTAAAAATTTATTAGATTTTTTTTATATATCTTTAGCACAATTTATAGTTTATAATTTTTTTGGTAATTATATTAAATATTTTACACAAGTTTTTATGTTAATTGTATTGAATATTTTCACACTTTTTTTGATTGTGTTAGAAAAAAAACTTGATGGTAACTAAGTTGTTGTTACGATAAGCGCAAGAAGATAAATGATTTCCTTTTTCTAATTTTATTTCCCACCAAACTTCATAGACAATTTGCCTTACTGTAAATAGTGGAGGCATTCCTTTTGTGTAATGGAATTGCGGAGACATTCCTTTAGATTTGTTGTCACTTATTATTATTGTTATCGATATAATTTTGTTGTGTTCAAACCTAGTTTGAACATATCGCCGGCCCTGGGGTTAAACTTAAGATGGCCTCTCGCCCGGAGGTGTAGTACAAAAGACTTGTGCAAAGGACCTTATGGCTTGTGCAATTATTTTGGCATCTGGAGTTGTGGATAAAGTCGATGATGATGCTTCTTCCGTTGATGTCTTTCGTTGAACGACCTTCTTTCTTTTCATCTTTTGAAACGGCTTTCGTTGAACTGCTGCAAAAATCAGCAGTAAAGTAAACAACAACAACCCCAATTTGTTTCAATTATATTTAAAAATTTTTGAACTATTAGTATGTTCAGGCATGAATTTTAATTGTCGTTTAATTGACAAAAGTATTTTAAATGTTCAGGCATACGCAAGTCAGCTTATACAATAATCATTTCAAAACTGGAAAACAATTTTTTTATTTTTTTATAACAATCCATAAATTTAACTCTGAACCTACTGTGGCGGGAAAAATTACTCATTTTAGATTTTTTTATCAGAATTTCTTGAATATAACATTATAGCACCGCTATTTGCCTTTATGACTTCTATTAAAAAAATAGAATCCTCTTTCATACCTAAATGAAGTGTAATTTTGTATAACTCTTACTGTATAGTTTTAGCAGTTATTATCGGCTCAACAAGGAATCTGTTTTCAATAACGTCACAAAGTTTACCCATCTTTCTGCTTTGGCTCCTTAATTCATTACGATGTTCTTCCATCAACTTAACAATAGATTTTAAATGCTTGTTTTCTTCAAATAGAAGCTTATTTAAATCAAGTTTTGATGCAGTGTGGGAAGTGCATGGTGTACTTCGTCTTCTGCGTTTAGGCTCCACCGATGGTATTGGACTCGATCTTTTTTTTTTTTTGAAATGGTGGATTTTATGCTGTTTATTTCAATTTTATTTTTTCATTTGCTTTTAAATATCCCGGAGGTACTAAGTCAAGAAAGCATTGGGCGTTTTCGTCGTAGGAATCGCTGGGGAAAAGTATATTAGATTTTTGTGTTTTCTTTTGTTCATCATTTGTGTTGCCACCTCTTAAATTTGTTCTACTTAATAAATCTTTGTTTTCAAGAATAAGTGGTTTGCTCAAAAAGTAACGTGGCAATACTTCGATGAAAAAATACATCACTTTGTTTTATTTTTCTTAGCAAGTTTACAAAATTCAATTTCTTAACACGTTCAATGCCACGTGTACCATTTTCGGTGCTCCTCATTTCTACACCATGCTGAATTTTTAAATTTAAAATATTTACAGTGAACCGGAAAACTAAGGACACACCAGTAAGTTTTTAAGTTTTTTTATTTTTGAAAAAAGTATTTATATTAACAAAAACAAAATAAAACATTCAAGGTACTAAAAATAAAATATAGTGATATAATCTAACAAAAAAATAAGGAACTTTGTTTCGGTATTGAGAATATATACCTACATAAAATAATAATGCAACTTCATATATTTACACCGCAAAAGCAAGGACACAGCTATAAAATTCATAAATATTATTCTAAAAACTGGCAAAATTTTCACGGCCTTAATATTTATTAGGGGATCCTTTATTGTTTAGTACAGCTTTCAACTGATTATTCATGGAACCTACTAACGATTTTGTTGTTTCGGCACTTATTTTCTTCCACTACTCCAAAAGAACCTGTTTTAGTTGTTCTTTGTTTCAGATCTTGTGTTTCCACACATTTCTTTCTAAAATTTCCCATAAGTGCTCTATGGGATTGAGGTCTGGACTTTGTGGAGGGATTTTGAGGTTACGTGGGGTGTTATATAAAATCCACATTTGGACATTATGGGCTATGTGATTCGGCTCGTTATCTTGTTGGAAGTAGTAGTCGTCAGCTAGACCCAATTTTGAAGCACTTTCCTTTCGATTATTTCTTAATATATCTAAATAGACATATTGGTCCATTGTATTTTCAACAAAACCAAAATTACCAACCGTAGACGATGGCATACAGCCCCATACCACGACACCATTCACCATATTTTTTGGATTTAAAGTTTCCTCTTCTCTGCACCATACTTTTAGTCGTTTATCGGAACTAAATATGTTATATTTAGAACCGTCGGTGATATTACTTTGTTCCAAAAATCTTGAGACCTATTTAAATAGGTGTTTGCAAAATCTATACGCTTGGCTTTATTCACTGTTTACATGTGGCTTTTTTCTTGGAACACATGACTTTAATCCCTGGTTAGCTAAGCATATTCGAACAGTATCAGGCGAAACTTTAGTATTTTGGTATCTTTCGAGGTCTGCTGCTATTTTGGTGGCGCTGGTAAATGGATTTTTCTCAAAAGTACGCTTATCCTTCTCTGTCAGCTTGAATGGCCAGCCACTTACAGGTTTTTTTGGTTCGGTTCTCTTTTATTTTGCGTTGTATGACTTTTCTCACCGTAAAACGACTACGGCATACTATTTTTCCTATTTCACCATACGATTTACTTTCATTTTCGTATAAATTTATTATAATTTATCTGTCCTCAAGAGTGAGTTGTTTACGCTGCATGATTTAATTTTTCTCACAGCAATATTTAAGTTACAACTGCGGCTCACTGTATATCCAAAATGTAGTTATTGGAGACACTGTTTTATGTGACGTAATGATGTCTAGAGTAATTTTATAGTGTTTTCACACCGAGTGGTTTTAACGCAAAAGTTGGTTTTAACGTTAAAACCAAAAATAAAAGCTGTTTTACCATACAAAATTATTGTGTTAAAACCAAAATAAAACCTTTTTTGAATTGGCTTTAAGTAGGTTTTATGAAATACAACCTTGTTTTGATGTACTAAATGTACTAAATCAGAGCTACCAGCCAAGGCAAATTCATACAAGGTAGGCTTATTTCTACAACAAATACAACAATGCAAAAACAACAGACATTTTGTTTTTGTAAAAATGTACTCATCTTGTCAAAAAAATTAACCCTCAAACCTCCATAGGAAATTAGTTAAAGCAATTAAAAAAACTAAATAAATTATTATTACATTACATAATACTGCAGCACCTGTAAATTAAAAAAATATCAGCTGCAAACGTTATTTCTTATAATAACAAATTTTCACCAGAAGATTGGTCCAATTTGTTTTAATCCCTATATCCCAATCTTCAGAAAGAGAATTTGTTTTAAAAATAAGACACAAGTTATTTCAGTCATAATTTAGGCACCTAGTTGGAGACATGAATTTTTTTTTTTTAGTAATTCATCACTATTACCTAAATAACTATAAATATATGTATTTAGTGTTAAAGGCTTAAATATTGTTAATCATCTTGCAAAAATTTTAATATATACATACATAATTGGCCATTACAACCCTTCAGTCAGGATTAAGGCCTAGCTTCTCACACCACTCATGTTGTGTGTGTTAATTTTATACATGACTGACCTACAGTTTAAAGTCGACTCCGAACGACACATTTTTGAGAAGCTTTTCATGGCAATTTTATTTAGTCTCAGAGTTTTTGCCAGAAATCTGCTGAGAGGAAGTCGCCGAAGAAATACTTAATATATAATTGGCTTTAAAATAGTAATCCTAAAGAATTTCCAGAGTGCGTATCGTTAAGGATACATGCGGTACATATGAGGGTTTATGACTAATATAAATACGAAATTGAATATCGAAACAAAATACACAAAAAACAAAAATTTTTTTGACATTGTCACTTGCTATCAGCTGGTCTTTCGTTCTCACCTTCTAATGAATTCGCCTTGCTACCAGCTCTGAAATCTTGAAAACAGCTGATAAAAACAAAATTAAAACAAAAACAACTGTAATTATTTTATTTTTTTTATTTTGTATTAAAAAAGGGAAAATTTGGAATATTTTTAATTCCTTCAATGAAAATTTTAAAAATTTGTAAATATTTAATTATTAATCGAGATGTGTGAGGTTTGTGCTCACAATGAATATAGTTTCTTGTGCAAAATGTAAGGCAGAAGCTAAATATATCAAGATGAAATAAGGCATATTGCTCATAAATTTTTTTTCTCGCAGTCGTAAATGTCATGAATTTAAAACCAATTTTAATAAAACTTGCAGTGTGAACGCAAAATCAGCTGATTATGGTTTTAATGATAAAATCAGGTTTTAATTTTGGTGTGAAAACACTATAACATAACAAAGCAAACAAAAGAAAACTATTTCATTTCATTTAACAACCAAAATAGTTATGAAATTCATAAAACTTAAATGCAATGCAAATAAGAGAAAACACAAAAATATACGTGTAAAAATGTTATTAGCAAAAAATCAATACATAAACTGTTAAGCAAAAAAATAAGTTATATTCAACCAATTTCAGTATGTATATGTACATATATATTGTTATTCGCTATCACTTTCTTCGACAACTAATCGTATTTCTTCGGTTGGTGACGAATCATCGCTCGATACCTAAATGTTTTCTGGTTTGATGTGGGGACGTGGGGATTTTGAGATATATTTATTTATAAGAATTTGTGAGAAGTTTTTGTTTAATTCTTTATATACCTCCCGATATTGGGCCAACCGTTGAGAAATGTATTTTTAAAACTTAAGAGCTCTTTCAACATTTGGATCATATTGTAGAAATTAAGTTCCTTATTTCCGGCCTAATTCAAGACCTTCAGAAATATTTTGTGATGTCATTTCAACGATTTGTGAATCATCTTAATCAGACTCATTATTTTCCTCATCAGTTTCATTAACTATACCAACTAGTTCAAAAACCATTAGTTCAAAAATATTTCCTCAGAAAGTCAACAAAATCTTCACCTTCAATTGTTCGAGCTAAATCAATTATTTTTGTTCGCTCATGTTCTAAAAGATCACCAGAATTATTATCACATATTCCGATCCATAATTTTTATTTCGGTGTATGATAATCGTACATGTTTTAAACAATCTAATATTGTAATTTTTTTCCATGATTCCATTACTTCAACACATGTATTATTATCAATTTGCTTAAAATATATGCAAATGCACGTTCAATATAAAGCGTCTGGGCTAAGTCGCCGTGGTGTAGTAGGTAGTGTGTTGGCTTACTATTCGTACAGCCCGGGTTCGTATCCCAGGTCAGACATCAAAAATAAAATATGAAAAAAAAAATATTTCTTCGGCGACTTCCTCTCAGCAGATTTCTGGCAAAAACTCTGAGAGTAAAATAAACTGCCATGAAAAAGTTTCTCAAAATTCTGTCGTTCGGAGTCGACGTTAAACTGTAGGTCCCGCCACTCACGTATAAAATTAACGCACACAACATGAGTGGTGTGAGAAGCTAGGCCGTAATCCTGACTGAAGGGTTGTAATGGCCAATTATGTATGTATGTAAGGGCTGTAGTAGAGAAGTTGTGTTTTTCGCTAGAAATATTACTAAACATTCTCAAATTCTAAATCCTGAGAATTACCTGGTGCATTATCAATTACAAGAGCGCTTTAAAGGGCAATCCTTTCTCATTTAAATACCGTTTTGCATCAGGGACAAATATCTTATAAAACCATTCACGAAAAATATACAGCTGTTATGTTTCCAAGCTTTCTTATTGCTCATCCAATAAACCGGTAAATTATTTTTATTTATTCCTTCAAAAACACGGGGTGTTTTCGATTTATGCATAACCAATGGTTTCATTATATTATCCCCAGAAGCATTACTACAGAATAAAATTGTTATACGATTTTTAGCAGCTTTATGACCACTTGCAACTTTTTGAGCTTTTGATAAAAATGTTCTTTCAGGAATTTTTTGCCAAAATAGGCCCGTTTCGTTTGCATTAAACACTTGGTCAGGAGTGTACGAATTAACAGTAATAATTTCAGAAAATTTTCCGAGATATTCTTTTGCAGCATGAATAACTGCCGATGTTTGTTCACCTTTTAATTTTAAATTGTGTATCGAATGACGCTTTTTGAAATGTTCAAACCAACCGTGACTCGCTGTAAATGATTTGACTGACGAAGAAGTTGGTGGTAGTTCATTATTAAATTTTTCATAAATCTTCAATGCTTTATTTGCAATTGCATTAGAATCAATAGGAATTCGCTTTTGGGTTTGGTCCTCAATCCATATCATTAACGCCTTATTCATTTTTTCAATTACACTGTCCCGAACGTACGATGCTGTACTCCTAGACGCATCAAACCCATCTGCAACACTTTTTCTGATAGTGAGTTCATTCAAAGAATATGGATATGAAGAATACGCATTTTGTAGAAGTAAAATTTCTTATGGCGGGTTGTAACATTACGACCCGCTCTCACCAAAATCTTTTTAAAAATCATTTCTTGATGAGGGGGAGGAAGACAGAAGGAAAATAAACACAAACAAAAAGCATAACAATGTGTTGCTCTCATCGTACGTATGTGCATGTGTATGTATTATTGTTGTGCGACAAGAACACATGTGTTGCGGATGCTTTATCATTTTATTTCAGAATAACACTCGAAGAATATTTTGTGTTAAAAATGTTCTATGTCATTAGCTGGGCGTATTTAATTTTTTATTTTGTCCCATAGTATAATTTTTTTAAATGCTTTGTTTTTTTATTCTTTTTATTTTTATTTATCTAAAAAACATGGCTTAATTTTTAAGCCAAAGATGGATAGTTTTGTGTTCTTTTAATAATAAAATGGATTTTTTATTTATCTAAAATTATCAAGCCAAAGTTAGACAGCTTTACATATGTATGTTGATGAAATGAAAATCAAAATAGAGTATATTACTAACAATTTTATATGGCTGTAAATAAATAAAATCTCTCAACTTATTTTCTCTCTCTTACTCACCAATCCATTACCATGTGTTAACCTAGAGGAAAATTGTTAGTTATAATTTCAAGTCTACATATTAAACCAATGATATGTATATGTGATCGGAAAATGTAGAAAAATTGTACTGCACTAAATCTCTAAAGACACCGTATTTAACTTGGCAAGTATTCTTCCAAAAATCGAAATCATTTCTCATTGATATTACTGAATACTACCGTGATATTTCTTTGGGTGTATAATTGAAGTCTGAAAAAAAGCGACTTTCTTCTTTAAAAGCTGATAAGATTTTTACGCTCCTTTTAACGCACATTCTTGATGTTCGTGTCCTATATGTGTAAAAACCGAAGATGTTCTTCCCCTGAGGGACATTGGTGCCGACGTCTGTTTTTAACACCAGAAATATAAATAAAAAAGTGGTCACACAACAAAAACGAACGATGAGAGCAACGCATTGTTACGCTCTTGGTTTCTGTATTATTTCCTTCTATCTTTCCCCCCGCGTCATGAAATATTTTTGAAAAATATTCCAAAATATGTTGAAATGCACATTCTCTATACTTTATTTTCTTTTTGTTCATTCCTTTTTATTGTTCTTATTGTGGCTTCATGAATAGAATATTTTTTAGAAACTGTTAATAACTTTTCTCCTTCTCGAAGACAATTCAAAATTTCAGTTTTTGTTTTTAAAAATATGGTTTTTCTTTTTAATTGTTTTTTTACAACTTTTGGCGACATACGTATATTTTTAAATTTAGAAAATTAAAAATTTTTTATCCTTTGATTAGTTTATAACAATTAATATGTAATATTTTTCACTTAACATACACCTGCTAGCTAAATACTGATTTAGTTGTGTACGTTTGAATTAGGTTTGTCAGATTTGATATCGTCAAAAAACGTACATCGAAGTTAAAAAAGCAGTACAATTGGTCCACTATTTAAGAATTTTTTCCATTTTTCTTCTCCTGCTCTTGTTCAAATTTGTCGTTTAACTGTTTTATTATATCATATCAATTATTACAAGGCTATTATTTTGTTCTAACTTTTTAATAGCAGATATTATAGTATTTCCTATATTACGGACAAAACCGTGGCATGCTTCAGAAATTTCATTTTCGAAAAAATGGCGTAAAACAGGTGAACAACAATCTTGCGACACAAAATAAGCCTTAATTTATGTTTTGTTTTTTTTGTATGGACATGTTACCTCTATAAAATTATGGTGAAAGTAGAAAAAAAGTACAGATACTAAAAAGAAGTACATTTGCGTACATGGGTTATGCAGTTAAAAGTACAAAAACCAAAAAAAGTACGCGTACTGCTGAAAACAGTACGTCTGGCAAGCCTAGTTGGAATGCACACATTAATAAATGCCCTTTTCACACATAAACGAGGAATTCCCTTTTAAATGCCAATATTTTTGTTGCCGAATATGCAGGGCTGTTAGGTTTTTTTAAGCTTCAAAATTAAGAGAAAAAATCGGTACAAAAATTAAGAGAAATCGTCAAAAAATTATCATACTTTAAAACATGAATAATATATTTTTCTATAAGTATAGTTCTATTTTTAATTTATAAATACAATATTTAACATAAAGGAACAATTAATTCAGCAGTCTTTAATAAAACAATAAAGTAAAAAAAACAAAAAAGTCAATAAAAAATATATAAAATATTTCCTTTTGAAAATCTTACTAGACGGAAAACTTAAAAAAATAGTAAGAAATATTAAAAGCATTGTGTGTAAATGAACAGATATATAAATTACATATATTTTTAATTAATGTTCGTACAAATTATGCGAACAAAGTTTACTTATCAAATTTTTAGTAATATTAACATTAAAATATTTAGAAGAATTATTTTTTAAATAATATTTTGAAAATAAAATTCCTTCAATGGTTTTTGAATCCAAAGAATTCCTTACTTTAGTTTTGTTTATATTAATTGTACTAAATATACGTTCAATGTTAGCTGATGAATTTGGTAAAGTCATTAAGTTATTAACAAAATCACATAAGTTTGGAAAAGCCGGTTTATTGTTTGATAAATTATGTGATTAAATCTTTTTTCAAAATGTAAGTGATGCCAAAAAATCGTCAAAATGTTAAAAATTGTATGGAAAAAACGTCAATCGTCATATTAGTAAATTGACAATAAAAATCGTCAAAATGACGTAAAATCGTCAAATATAACACCTCTGCGAATATGGCACACGTGGCCTAGAAATTACACATTTTCATAAATAGTTGGACAGGGATTGTGTTAAGCATAAATATTAACTAAATACTTAGAAAACCTATGTAATAATAAAACATACCATTTTGTATTTCAGTTTGATTAGGTTTTATTAATATTTTTCTTTAATAAATCATCAAAAATATCAAACAAAATTTGAAGTGGTTTCATTCCAAAGAAATTTTTCGTTTTCCAAAGAGTCGATTTTCGGAATTGCGTTCTGTGACATGGCTGATAACAAGATTTTCTTTCATGTATAGGGACATTGACATTTAATTATTATTTTGAAGATTAAATAAACAGTTATGAGAAATAAAAATGTTGTGGATTTTCTTTTATATAATTTCATTATCTTATCCTTTTTCATCATACAATTATACATACAATTCTCAATTTTTTTACTCTATTGCTACCATTACGGTTACGTATTTCGTTGGCAGAGAAATTTTTTCAAAAAGACTTCTGATATGGTCAACTTACTATTTAACCAACCATATGAAATACACTTAATATACAGAAAAGATTTATGATTTCGTCTGCATAACGCTAATTTTGATTAACTTTAATTATTTTTTCATACCTTCTAATTTATAGTAATTTTGATAAATTCATTCTGTTTCTTTAGCTTAAAAAAACGATTTGATACTAACATACTTTCAAAATATTTTCCAAGTTTTTTCCCCTTATATGAACAACAATGATAGAAAACAATGCCAAAAACGTTAACTTTGTTTAAGATTAAACTGTCCCTTTATTTTACAAATACTTTCATTAACTGATGACGTTTTCAAATACAAAAAAGAATTTTAAATTCAACCTTTTTTGATGACTTTGCATCGAAACTTATTGAATTAAGCATAAATACACACAAATATACATACATATCTATGTAAATGTAGTGTGGTAAATGACTGACTCTGGAAGATAAAGATTAATGAAACAAAAATTCAAGAAATAATCTTTCCATTTAATAAATCCCCTAAAATAATTCCAAGCATTCCACTACGTTTTCAGGGAACTAAAATTTCCATACAAGATGAAATGAAATATCTGGGTATAACTTTAGATAAAAAACTAACATTCAAAAACCATGTCTTGAAAACTTGCGAAAAGGTAGACTGCCTACCAAAATGTTAGTTGTGCTCGAACAAAGTATAGTTTTTCATAAAGCCACTGTACAAAATTTTTACAATGTTTACTATTTCAAAACATCGTCAATGTGTATTTTTAACACAGTCAAATAACAAACAGGCATCGAATTTATAGTTGATGCATTGTTTGGTAACTTTGTATTGATACATTTTGATAGTCAGCCGTAATTAAATGCGTATTGAATCATTTCAATATTTATTTTACATTTTTTATACTTTTATTTTTAATAATATTGTTAATAATATTCTATTAATAATGAATTTTAGATATAAGTAGTAATAATGAATTTGTATAATGAATTACCCTAATGCTAAGTTAATTTTATGTAGATTAACCATATATATTACAAGGTTAAACAAGCAACGGAATTGCTGAACGTCCTTAACTGTAAAAATCCAGTAAATGAATGTTAGAATTAAGAAAATATTAAATAAATAAAGTTAATATTAAAAATATTAAATAAATAAAGTAAAAAAAAAATCATTCGGTAAAGTTATTTATCACGGAACATTTTTGGTCTCGCGAACATAAATTTAAATTTATAATTGATTTAATTCGAATTAATTCCTAAAAAATATTAGGAAATTACAATGCGAATGTGCACTTCTCCCTCTTTTGAATCGAAGATCTACGCTCAACATTAAAAATAAGTTACTGTTATATAAAATGTGCATTCGACCAATAATGACTTGTGGATTTAAAGTCTGGTACACTAAAGTCTCTAAAACATATCGAAGAAAGCTGCAGAATAAGGACCTTAAAATCATATACAATTTACCAAGTCGTTACCCAACATTTCGACTACATAGATATTACAAAGAATATACCATCAACGATGTCATTGAGGATCGAAACAGATCATCTAACTATAATTTAATAAGAAATTTGTAAGTGTATATATTTTTTATCCTTCTTCCACGATAGCCAAAGAAGTTCATAACACCAAAATTTTGTTAAAAATTCAATGGGTTTTTAGTATATTTTTTCCTATAAATAAGAACATATAATAGAAAAGCACCATATATTGTATAAAAATAAGATTGCAATTGTTGCAATACTTTATGTAAAAACGCAATATATGTAAATAATAAAATTTTAATTTTTGTTACAGATAGACAAATAAATAAAAAACTACAGCAAAAAAATTATTAATGATGGTCAACATCAGTTATCGTTTTAGTTTATTTTTGTATGGAAATGAAAGCAACAGGGTTTAAGTCGAGTTCCAGCTTTTTCAAGTATTTTTTTGCAATATTTTCCAATCTCAGCTTTGACCAATGGCACTTTGAGAACTTTATGTATATTTAAGTTTGCAATGCACCACGCCGCAACTGTAATTATATGGAATATTTCGTTTTCGATTCACTGAAATTTCTCTATATGAGAAGCAAAACGCAATTTCCCATAATTGTATTGCATAATACCAAATTAATATTACGAACGAGTTGTACAGTAGATGTTTGCAACCCAACTTCAGACTTGAGTTTCTACTCCTTAAATAGATAAAAAATTTGTTCTTTTGGCAAATGTTGGGATAATTATCCAAACCTTACAATACCTCCTATCGTGTCGTAAATTTTTCATCCAGCAGAAGTGTTGCTAATGTAACATCAATCCTCAAAACGGATTTTCCAAAGTGAGTTTGATTAGCCATAATACTTTAACACACTTAACTGGTAATCTGTTGATGATAGTCTTCGATAGGAAAAATCTAGATACTGGTGTTTTGCTTTTAAATCGTTTAACATTAAAATTATAACCAACTAGCAGATTGTACCCGGCGTTGCGCGGGTTATGTAGTTTGGATTAATAATTTTGTGGCAACAATGAAAAAGTGCATATCTCAAGTTATGCAAGAAATGTATTATTGCACTTTTGGAATCAATACAAACTCTGTGTCAATTTTTTATAAAAATCAATTTAGAATTGTAAAATATATTTTTAAATGTGATTTTCAATTGTTTTGTATTGAAATTCAAAACTTTAAAACGTTCTCGTGAAAAGTTAAAAAAAAAACATAATACAATAATACTATTACAAAAAAAATATTTTTTCTCGTAATCAGTGCATTAACAGGCATCGTTTGTGAGGTATTTCTACAAAAAAGGTGGCCATGGGATCCCCTACTGTATAAATTTCTCCTTAAATTAAAAAAATTATGATTTGGTCATTTTTGCATTAAAAATAGCAATATATAAAAAACCGGTTTATCGGTTTCGAAACCGGTTTTGAAACCGGTTTCTTAAAAAATGCAATTTTTCAAATTATTCGGAATTTGGTTTAATAAACAATGCAGTTTTTTGAATACTCTAAGTCCTAAATATAAATGCACTCAATTTGCCCGTTTTTGACCCCTTTCCCTCTTTTTGTACCCCTTTTGGTACAACTTTTGAAACGGAACACCTCCAATAGCTATTTGGGAAACTTAACCAAGCTAAATCGTAAAAAATTATATATAAAACAGATAAAATACAGCATTTATGCATAAAAGTACTAATTTTGCCCATTTTTTTTCTCCCTTTGTCCCATTTTTTCCCCCCTTCTGGTCAAAATTTTGAAAAGATTTATAGCCTATAACCTGCACCGACGAAGCTCGATCTATATCCCAAATTTCAAGAAAATCGGTCCCGGCGTTCAGGCGTGATTGGCTAACAAAAACAAAGCAATGAACTTTTTACAAATTATCGCACTGAGTAACATAACAACAAACACCAGCATAAAAAATGGTAAACTAGTAAACAAATATACAACAACAAACACTAAAAGAATAAATGTTAACAAAATACACAAACAACAATAACGAAACAACGCTGTTTAGATTTATAGACATCTCGAGAAAGCGAATCCACGTACATTCGCATTCAAGAACAGTCATCGGACTACTTACTTTGTCATACAAAAAAACTTTGTTTCTACAAAAGTATCAACATTTTTAAAGGAAACACTTTGTTTCTACAAAAGTATCAACATATTTAAAGGAAACACTGGAGAGCGGTGTGCTCTATTGGTGTTTCTTTGCTACTTATGCCCGGGACGAGGAGTGTCGCGAGGCAACTGCAGCGAAAAACGCCGCATACAAGAAAACGTTGCAGTCAGCCGCTACGCGAGCCATTGTCGAGAACTATAGAGAGAAGAGAAGGGATGAGAGACGCCTTTTCAGACGCAAGAAGAGGGAGCAGGAAAGGCGTGAGCGTGAGGAAGTCGAGATGTATAGATGTCGGAATGACGCTCGAAAATTCTATCAAAAGGTTAAGCGTCTAACCGAGGGTTATAAAACCGGAGCGTCTTCCTGCAAGGACGAAAATGGAAACTTAGTAACAGATCCGCAGGGAGTACTGAGGTTATGGAGGAAACACTTCTCTACTCTGCTACAAGACGATGACGACGCCAATACCGTCTTTAGAGATGATGTCCCGAACCCGATCGATGATAACGGCGTGGAGATTCAACAATAAAGCGGCAGGTCTTGATGCTCTCCCCGCTGAATTGTTTAAGACCGGATGTAATGAGTTGGTAGGGCGCATGCACCAGCTTATTTACAAAATATGGCTAGAGGAAAGTATGCCCAAATATTGGAACCTCAGTGTCCTCTGTCCTGTCCTGAAAAAGGGAGACCCTACTATATGCGCCAACTATAGGTTTATAAGCCTTCTCCCTATCGCATATAAGATTCTTACAGGCGTATTGTGTGAACGACTGAAGCCACTCGTCAAAACACTGATTGGACCTTATCAGTGTGGATTCAGACCTGGCAAGTCCACCATCGACCAGATCTTCATACTATGCCAAATCCTGGAAAAGACCCACGAGAAACAAGTCGACACACACCATCTTTTTGTCGCCTACAAGGCTGCCTTTGATATCTCCATAAGGGATCGTGTTTTTGCCGCAATGCCGGAGTCCGGTATACCTGCGACGCTGATAAGGCTATGCAGAATGACGTTGAGCAAATCCTATAGCTCCGTCAAGGTAGGAATGGACCTCTCCGAGCCTTTTGATACCGTGCGAGTTTTCAGACAAGGCGACCACTTATCATGCGACCTCTTCAACTTCGTCATGGAGAGTGTTCTGCGAAAGGCAGGAGTGCATCGCAGTGGCACTATTTTTCAAAAAAGTGTCCAGTTGCTTGCGTACGCTGACGACATTGATATCATAGGGCGTACGAAGCGAGATGTTACTGCTGCCTTTAGTGCCATTGAACGCGAGTCTACCAAGATGGGTTTGGCAGTAAATGAGGGCAAAACAAAGTATATGTTATCGACGAGTCGAGACGCGCGGCATATTGATTCTCAGATTACGGCCGATAACTATACTTTTGATACGGTCAAGGAATTCATCTATCTTGGCTCCGCCGTTACCACCAGAAATTATGTCAGTCTGGAGATCAAGCGCAGGATCACTCTTGCCAACAGGTGCTACTATGGTCTCAATAGGCAATTGAGTAGCAGAGATCTCTCTCGTACGACAAAACTAACACTCTACAAGACACTCATCCTACCCGTGCTTCTTTATAGCGCAGAGGCATTGACCCTATTAAGTACTGATGCAGCGGCTTGAGAGTGTTCGAGAGAAAAGTACTGCGCAAGATATTCGGTCCAGTGCAAGTTGGCGATGATTTCCGTATCCGATACAACAGTGAGCTGTATGAGCCGATCAACGACATAGACGTTGTACAGCGTATTAATATCCAGCGTCTGCGCTGGCTCGGCCATGTCGTTCGAATGGAGGAGGATGCCCCGGCGAGACGGGTATTTGATGCGGGAATCTGTGGAAGTCGGCGAAGAGGACGACCTTGCATCCGTTGGAAGGACCAAATCGAGGAAGCCCTGTCATCGATTGGTGTGACCAACTGGCGTAGGCGCCTGGAAGGATGTGTTGCGGCAGGCCGAAATCCGATAAACGGGTTGTTATGGCCAATTAAGTATGTAAGTAAGACGTCAACATTAAACTAACAGAAAATTTTTGATTTCCATTTACTCAATGAAATTTTTAATGCAAAACCTCTTTGAGCATTATTATATTTTTCATTGAAAGTTTTAATTGTTAATTAATGTGACTTTCAAAAATTATAAATTTCATTCTAAGGGCCATTATTACAACTTAACATTAACTAACAGGAGGATTTTAACGGGCAGATAAATTGTTTTTCGTTATTATGAGTACCCAATAAGATAGAAGTGATCGTTAAGCTAAAGGGAGGATCATCCTTACTTTAACATTTTAAGGTCACTTTATGTTTTAACTTGCCATATTATATATTATTTTCATTATGGCAACTTCAAATTTAAGCAAAATAAGCATATACAACAAAAAAAACGAAGCCCGCGGTTGCCACTGCGTTAAAAAAAACTTGTATAATTGAGCAGTTTTATCGACATTGCTCCGGCACTGCCACATTTTGGAAAAAATTTTAACTGTAAGGTTGGAACTAGATGAAAATTACATAGCGTTTTTAGTTCTTCTGGATCACACCAAGGCTTTTGATACGGTTGACCACAAAATATTATTGAGGAAGCTACAGACCCTCTTTCATTTTTCTAACTCAGCTTGTAATCTGATACGTTCTTATCTTGTGAACAGATCACAACGAGTTTATCTTAACGGCAAGATCTCGAATTCGCTAAGCGTTGGAAGAGGTATTCCTCAGGGATCAATATTAGGGCCTCTCTTGTTCTGTATATACATTAACGACCTGCCTGATGTTTTGGATAATTGTAGCGTACATGTGTACGCTGATGACGTTCAGCTCTATAGAAGCACGCGTATAGAGGATATCCAACTATGTATAGACAGCATCAACTGTGATTTACGAAAAATTGACAACTGGGCTAGGTCCAATGGACTTTGTATAAATCCCTCTAAATCTAAATGTTTATTGCTCTCCAGAACTAAGAGAGCATTTGTTGTGCCGGATATTATTATCAGGGGGAATAAAATTGACTTTGTTGAATCAGCATCCAATCTGGGTGTTATCTTTAATAGTCGGCTAACGTGGTCTAACCACATTAACGTCATCGTTGGTAAAGTTTATGGTATGCTTAGGAACTTGTGGGCTGTTATAGATTCGACTCCCTTTGCCATACGTATGCAACTGGCTAAAACGTATTTGATTCCTGTCCTTTTATACGGATGTGAAATTTTCGCAAACTGTGATACTGACGATAGGCGGAAACTCAACCTGGCTTATAATAATATAGCCAGATATGTTTTTATTAGGGGACGACGAGACCATATATCACAATTTTCATACCGGATATTCGGAGTTAATTTTGATAATCTATTAAATATAAAATGCCTTATTCTCCTCCATAAGATTATTACTCTAAAACAGCCAATATACTTATTTAGTAGGATTACATTTGCTAGATCTAACCGCGGTATGAAGATTATCCAACACAGACATAGGACGCTTTTGTCACAACGCCAGTTTTTTATACACACCATCAGTCTTTGGAATACACTACCTAATTATATTCAGAACATAGGCAATGCAACTAAGTTCAAAAAGGAGCTATACATTCTGTTTAAGTAGTTATTAGCATATCTTGATTTTTTTTGTGAATTTTTTTCTCTCTATTTCTATTAATGATTATTTTTAATTTTTAATTTTTTTAATTAATATATCTTTAAATTTCATTGTATCTTAGTATATGTATATATTTTTACTTTGTTTGTATATTTCTTTATATTTGTATATATTGTTCTTTGTAGTTTTCCTAATTTATTTTTTACATATATTCATTTTTTTATCCTTTTTTTGTATCGATTGCTATTTCCCGTGATTTTAACACGTTCTTATTCATTTTTATTTATACATTATTTCAAACATTTCATTACATATATATTCAATGATTTGTTATTATTTTGTTTCTTTGATGTACTCCCATAGCACTTTCATTTATAAGATTATTATCTTGTTGTGCTATGACTAATAATAAATAAATAAATAAATAAATAAATAAATACATACATACATAATTGGTCATCACAACCCTTCAGTCCTGATTACGACCTAGTTTCTCACACCAATTATGTTGTGCGTGTTAATTTTATATATGAGTGGTGGGACCTACAGTTTAAAGTGGACTCCGAACGACAGATTTTTGAGAAACTTTTCATGGCAACTTTTATTTACTCCCAGAGTTTTTACCAGAAATCGGCTGAGAGAAAGTCGCCGAAGAAATACTTTTTGTATTTTTCTCTTGATGCCTGGCCTGGGTCGAACCCTGGGTTTCCGTCTAATAAGCCAACACACTACCTACTAGACTACGGCGACTTTGACTTTAAAGTTCACTTTAGCTAAAGTTACCTTTAACTAAACCCAACTTTAACGGCAAGTTGTAATAATGACCCTTAATATTAATGGCATTAATGTTTTAGTTAAACATTTAAAATATATTCACGGAAACAATTTAGTTGTTAATATTAGTTCACTAATTAACTTTATTATGGGGGTGCCCTGGTAGTCTAGTGGGTACTGTGGTAGACTATTAGCGTAAGGGTCGTGGGTTAGATTCCAACCAGAGACTCTGGTCTACGACACTACACCGAGCATATGGTCAAATTACTCCGCTCATGTGTTTATTTGAATATAATTTGTAATTGTATTGTAATTAATAAATAAATAAACTTTATTAATCTTTAACTATGGAAATTTTGTTGCATGCTTGCGATGCGAGTTATCTCCAATAAAATGGTATAATTCATTTTTAATTCAACTTATTAATTAACAGTTAATTGTTTTTTTAATTTTTTATTAAACATTCTTGTTACATTAGTAAAAAGAATAATCACGTAGTAATCTCTGTGATATAAAGTAGAAATTATAAAAAAGTATTTTCCCTTGAATATTTAAAATGTTTTAAATTAAAAAATTTCTTAATTTTCTCCATTAGGTCTTTAACAATCCGTAATATTTTTTCATAAGCCTTTTATTATTATTTTTTTTATTTATTTTTTATTGCCAAACACAATAACATTTGATTTCACTGGACTTTCTCTATTTATGTATTTAATCAAATTTAAAGAGAAAGTAAATTATAATACCACGTATACAGTCAAATGTTAGAAATCACTACGTGCTATGTTTCACAACGAAATTGAAATCTAGACCTTAGCGAAAGTGAAAATCACTTGTATAGTTTTGTAATTATTAGACAAAACAAATTCGTGTAGTCAAATAACTACCATACATACACAATTAACTACCATACATATAGTAGTAACAAATGTTTTTCACATATTAACACAGATATAGTAGGTCCCTTCCTGCCCATAAGGGATTCTCTTATTAACAATAGACAAATAAAAATGTTGGTTGTTGTGTGAACACAATATGTCTGTGACCGGAGACGATAAGTTATGTTATTAACCCTTTGCAAACTTTGCCGAACTTTATTATACTTTATGCATAAGGAGCATCAATTTTCTGTTAATTTAATTTTTATCCCATAAAATCAGAGGTCGTCACAAAGAGAACATGATTAAAATGTGACTGTAGTTGTGAGAAGCATGTGTATAACCCAGAGAAAAATTTTTAGTAATATTTTGAAGTACAGTAGTAGTGAAAAATATAGAAAAAATGTACAGCGCTAAATCCTTAAAGACAGTGTATTTAGCTGAACAAAAATTCTTCCAAAAATCTAGAGCATTACATACACACATAATCCTTCAGTCAGGATTACGTCCTAGCTTCTCACATCACTTATGTTGTGTGCATTAATTTTACACATGAGTGACGGGACCTACAGTTTAAAGTCGAAATGGCCTTACTTCTAATAAGCCGACACACTACCTACTAGACTATGGCTACTTCGAGATCATTTCTCATTCTTATTAGTGATTCCTACCGTAATATATCTTTGGGTGTCTAATTAAAACCTGAAAAAAAGCGACATGAACCTCCTTATTTAGAAACTGACAAGCAACTGAATGCATTTTTACCCCCTTTTTTACGAACTTGGTTGATGGTCGTGTCCTATGTGTGAAGAAAACCGAATATGTACGGCCCCCGGGGGCTATTGGGGCCAGTATTAAAAAAATTAAGTACTTTTGTACTTTTTTTAGTACTTTCCATTTCAAAAATACCACAATACCCCGCGAAACTTTCCGTACTTTTTTATTATATATTTTATGTCTTGCGCTTTTCAACTATTAATGCATTAGCAACATATTCAACGTAATGCTAAAGGTAGAATTAGGCTTTAGCCTCGGTTAGCCAAACGTCCACGGAACGTATATTCGTTTTTAGAACACGATAAGCAATGAAAATGCTTCCTGAACCGCAATGTAATTTCGGTAACCGTTTGCATTGCTCTTCATATGCTAACATATGTTTCATCGACGTTTGATTAAACGGGGCTTTTACGTTTTGTTACATTCCGAATCATCTGTTTTTGTCTTGTAAGTGAGAAACACGAATAAGGCGTTAGTTTTTCTGTTCCGTGCCGTATGTGTTTTAAATATAAATAAATAGTCTAGTAGGTACTAGACGTGAACCCACGGTTTCAACCCCATGTCAGACATCTTCATCAAAACGAAATATGAAAAAATATTTCTCCGGTGACTTCCTTCGGGCATAAACTCTGAGAGTAAATAAAATTGCCATGATAAACTTTCTCAAAAATCGTTCGGAGGCGACTTTGAACAGTAGATCCCACACACAAAATAAGTGGTGTGACAAGTACATGAGAGTCGGTAGTAAATATGTCTTCGCTAATAGCATTCGAATATTAGCTGGTGTAAAATATTGTGACATCCAGAGATTTCGAAGCATCGCAAAAGTTTTTCCACAGTTAATTTTTACGTGATCCGACCAATTTAGTTCTCAATTCAGAGTTACGCCGAGACTTTTAGCCGTTCTCACAAATCCTATATTATTCGATCCATTAATTCGAATTGGTGGTAGATTCGAGATAAAATTTTCAGGTGCTCCAATCAGTAACGCCATTGATTTGTTGGGATTTATGCTTAGACCATTTGCAGATGCCCATAAATAAATTTGATTCAAATCCTGATTTATCAAACGGATGCAGTTGGTAGCATCACTAGCACTACAACCCATGTATAGCTGCATGTCATCAGCATACATGTGTATTTGGCAATGTTTTACCTGCAATGGTAGGTCATTAGCATAAATCGAGTACAACAATGGTCCAGGTATAGAGCCCTGTGGCACACCTCTTGGCATTGAATAGCTCCTGGATATAACTGAGTTATGGCTATCGCTTTGACTTCTGTCGCCTAGGTAGGAGGAGATCAGTTTCAGTGCTGTTGAGGAAAAATTGCACATATATTTCAGTTTAAGTTTCAATATGTAATGATGGACACTGTCAAATGCCTTAGAATGATCCAGTAGTACAAGAAATGACATAGCGTGCCGTTTATTAATTTGGCACCTAATTTCCTCGGTTACATCAACCAACGCACTAAGACAGCTGTGCCGTGGTCGAAATCCGGATTGCCTTTTCGTCAATAACGAGTTAGTATACAGATAACTACTAATTTGCAAATAAACTAATTTTTCAAAGACCTTCGATAAATAAGGCAATATAGCAATAGGCCGAAAACTTTTATCCTGTTTCAAAATTGGTATGATCTTAGCATGTTTCCTTACAGAAGGGTACGTAGAGGTGGTGATAATTGAATTGAAGAAATTGGTGAAATAAACAAGTGTATATGGGAGCGTTAGTCTAATAAATTTTGGATGCATACCATCAGTTAGATCAAAATCCTTATTGAAAGGTTATAATGACCATGTATGTATGTATGTACGTATTTTTTACAAAAGTACAATTCATTCAGTTATAGTTCTGTACCATTTCAAAATTTCAGTTTTGCAAAAGTGATTGGTGACGACCTCTGCATTAAATGGAAGCAGGATATACATATATGTATATCCTGCTTTTATTATAATTATGTACATATATATGTATGTATGTATTTATATATACTAGTTTAAAAGCTTTTAGGTTAAATTATGAGTGGATGAGGTTGAATTTTTAAAATTTATATGTAACATTATATAATCCTTGTATTTGTTATGCCATATTTGCTAATTATATCTAATATTTAATTGTTCATTGTTGTTATCTTCTTTTCAAATTTGAAAGACAGAATATGAAAAGTTGTTTTTAAATTTTATTTTCGAAATGAATTATAAATACCCTCTTTTCGAACCTCATGAGTTCGTATGTGTATATACATACATACATAATTGGCCATTACAACCCTTCAGTCAGGATTACGGCCTAGCTTCTCACACCGCTCATGTTGTGTGCGTTAATTTTATACATGAGTGGCGGGACCTACAGTTTAACGTCGACTCCGAACGACAGAATTTTGAGAAACTTTTCATGGCAATTTTTATTTACTCTCAGATTTTTTGCCAGAAATCTGCTGAGAGGAAGTCGCCGAAGAAATACTTTTTGTATTTTATTTTGATGTCTGGCCTGGGGCTAGAACCATGGCTTTTCGTGTAATAAGCCAACACACTACCTACTAGACCACGCGACTATTCATTGCATGTACATGACTTTAATTCATTAGCCATGTTCAGAATGCAAATGCCAATAGAAATCATATGCGAGTACATATTCATATTGCATTCGCTTTAGATTACTTTTATATAAATGTAAAAATTTTTATTATTTTAAACACATGGCAAATTTAATTAAATTAACGTACCTTTAAATTTCCAGATGGTAACATTTGCATTGGTTCATGTAGTTGGTTTGGAAATTTTGAAATTTTAATATTTTTCCCCAAATGGATTCGATACGAGTGTTGATTTGTGCAGCAGTGTTTGCTTTGTACCTGCTTTACTCAGTAAATATTTTATTACTACTAATAACAATACAGAATACTGACGGTAATATGAACTAATTAAAACGAACACAGTTCACCTATACGAATTGTTCAGTTTGGAATACTGCAAATCAGAAATTTTGTTAACAGAATTGTATCAGGTTTTACAAAGAAATCGCTAATTACACTATGTAACAAAATACCAAAATACACCCGAGTAACTACGTAGTCTAAGACGTTCAGTTGATTGAGTAGAACATAAAAATATTTTTTTATATTTCTGGAACCCTCCAAAATTGTTTTATTTGACAAAAACTGTTTTTTTTACTTTACGCACAAATTTACTAATTACACAAACATTTCTGAACCGATGTCACAAATTTAAACCTTATGAGAAAGGAGAGGGACGAGACTTTAAAACGCTATACATATATATTATTGGACTTAATATGCTATGGGGTTTGATGAGGTAAACTTGACAAATGCGAATTTTTTTCATATTTTTCATGTTTGTCCGTTTATAGTAGCAAACTTTAATTAAAAAATATGAAATAAGTGATGACATTCTGAAAGTGCATTATCTTGTGAAGAGACTGACACTTCGCTTGAACAAATCGGACAAAAATTATAGTAGTTATTATTTAAATAGTATAACAGTCGTGTTATATTTTTTATATATGGGCAATTTCGTGTCAAGTGACCCAATTTTTAAAATCGATGTCGTCCGATTTGGATGAAATTTGCACCAAGTTAGTACTATTGGATAGTAGGCCAGACACAAATTTTCAGCTCTGTCAGTCAAGAACTACCGGAGTTAGAGGGGGTCAAAGTTGGACATTTTGGTCATTCAGGTTTTTTTTTAAATGTGCGTAACTTTTCACCTATTGCTCCTAACAAAAATTTTCCAATTCAATCTTTCCAAAAAATAATTTTTTTAATTTAAAAAAAAAAAATTTTTATATTATTTTTTTTCAAAATGAGCTTTTTTTCTCAAAAGAAAGCTTATACAATTTCCTTTAAGGCCAAACTTTAACACTGTTTATAAAAAAATAATTTCCGAATGTCCTTGGAATGCAAATAAATACTTTTTTAAGATCATTTAGGTAGTACGTTTTTATGCCAAATATTGAAAAATCTTATTCTTGAGTTAAAAAATAATTTTTTTGATAGATATCCCACTCGCATCCCATTAAGCTATTATAAAGGCTTTATGGGAAATTGTATAAGCTTTCTTTTGAGATTTTTAAAATTGGGTCACTTGACACGAAATTGCCCGTATGTCACCTTATCAAATGAACTTTCAGTTCAAAAATTTTCAAAAGTTTTGATGGATCTTGATTGTTTTTCGCAAAATGTGCCAATTTCTCGTTTGTACGACTGATATGATAATGATAACAGCGCCCTTGATACTACATTATCTAAGACAGTGTTTGCTATCCTTAACTGGCTGCCACCACACATTTTGGTGAAATAAGTTGCGAACATGGCAATGAGACTCAGCGCCATAAGAGCATGGAAGGCTAAGGTCATATCAAAAATTTAGGTATGGTTGGTCTGAGTATACCGATTGCCTACACGATCTCTGAACTTGCTTTCGACCCTAGTTGTTTAACGCATATACCGAATAGATCCCTCTCAGATAATGGTTTAAACACCCCAGATCTCTCAGGAAAGTCGAGTATGGATCGTCCCTTGCACCAGATTAATATAGTTCTTTTCAGGCCGAAATAATGGCTTTTAAAATTGGCGCCATGCGAATTCGGTATCAGAGTACATATATCGTATGGTGATATATTTACCAACAGCAAAGCGGCCACTAGATAATGTTTACATCCTTTACATACCTTACTCTACGTCGTGGTTACGTTCCAAAAACACGACGCAAAGTGAATTATGATTTTCTATAGCAAACCATTGGCCGACGAAAATCCTCTACCGAATCCTCCACGTGGGTATCGGCTGGTAATGGTGGTTGCCCGATGGGGTGTCCGCCAGTTAAGGGGGGAGTCAATACTCATTTGATCCCAGGATCGGATGAATACTGGCTCTCACCATAGGATAGAGGTATGGGCTGGACTAAGGTGTTACACGACCCGTGCCGAGAGTCAGCCTGGCTGGGGGCCCATCAAAAATATCCCAGTCGCTAACGGAGTATCCTGGATACCAGGCGACCTCCAGGATTAACCAGCCCAACTTGGGCACAGCGGATCCCTGCTCAGGTGGAACATCCCCTTATCTGGACGCCGAGAACGGAACTCGTAAAAATCCGCGTATAGGTGTTAAACCGACGGCCGTCTCAACAAAAGAGGTGAAGGAAGTGGTTAATGCAACAGCAGGTCAAAAACCTGAAACCTCAAAAAATGCAAGATTACTACTGGTCAAAAGTGTCGGCCTTACCAAAACCGAGGTTACTGCAAAAGCCGGATCCAGATCCAGCAAAAGTGGCTTTGGAAGTGTAAAGGTTGACGCGGCACCAAAGTACTTAAAAGATTCTAAACAAAAATACAGGGAGCGATTAAGTGCTAAGCGGGTCCTCGAACGGATTTCAAAGATCCCAGAGGGCAGCAGAACGCCGCGTGATACGCAATCGCTAGCCTGGGCTAAGGAAAAACTGGCCGAATTAAATAAGTTGACAAACGAGACGGCTGTGAAAAGACAGCGGTCTGCTGAAAGTGACACACCCGGTGCGAAGAAGCAAAGAAGCTCCCACCGCACCAACATAACGTACAGCGATGTACTAAAAGATAGTATCGAGATGGCGGTGGTCGATCGCTCAGACCCAGATGGTAGCATCACACCGTCAAATACGAGACTAGTTGAGGACGCTCTGGCAGATATCTTCCTAGATGTGATGGAGGAACATCCCGGGCCAGTACCAGTCTACCAAATGTGTGGCTGGCACCAAGGACACGTTGAGCTGGTAACGTGAGCCGATAAGCAAGCTCTGGATCTTTTCTCCATCGCTATATCAAGGATGGGAGAAATTTGGCCGGGCGCCAAGTTAGAGGTGGTGTCGAAGGATGACATCCCAAGCCGAACGATCTAGAAGAGGATAAGGAAGAGTTAGACGACCAAGATCTAGACGAAACGATGGTGGAGGATAAAATGGATAAAAAAACCATGGTTCGAGTAATCCAGATAAATCTCCACCACTCTAAAGCGGCGTTTGCCGCACTACTTCTCCGACTGGCGAACAGAGGAGAAGACATATCCCTAATCCAAGAACCATGGTCCATAGCCAACAAGGTTTGTGGAATAGGGCACAAAAATTATAGACTGGTCCATGCCAAATGCGTAGGTAGGCCCAGATCCTGTATACTTATTAAGAACAACTTAATGTCATATATGACCCAAGCAGTCACCCACCACCAGATCCAGTGAAGAGACTGGTTATTGAAGCTAAGCGCGCAAACGTTGGCCTGCTGATCGGTTGTGATGCCAACTCTCATCACACTATATGGGACAGCACGGACGTCAATGAACGGAGTGAGTCACTTTTTGATTTTATTATCTCTAATAACTTAATGGTTTGTAACACGGGTAAAAGGTCCACATTTATAACAAAAAACAGAAGAGAGGTTTTGGACATAACCCTTACCTCCGGCAATATTTAAGATAGCGTCAGAGATTGGTGGGTTTGGGGGAGCACTCCTTTTCTGATCACAGGTTTATTGAATTTTCCCTTGGTAGGGGGAACAATACTGTAAGGGCGACTAGGAATCCTAGGAACATGAATTGGGATCTTTATGATCGCCTTGTCTGCCTGGGCTTGGACCCAATCACGCGCTGTAGAATAGATAGTATTTCTGAATTTGAGGCTACAGTAGCTAAAGTCACAAAGGTCATAGCAGGGGCTTTTCACAAAGCATGTCCGGAAAGGGTCAACAGCAAACAACCCTGGTGGGACCGGGATCTAGACATGCTCAAAAAGGAGTCACGGCGACTTTTCAATGTGGCGAGAACGTCTGGTAATGCAGATCAGTGGAGGGACTATAAAGTGTCTCTTGGAAATTACAAGAGATTTCTAAGACGGGCTAAGAGTGACAAGTGGAGAAATTTCTGTGCCAACATGGAAACTATCAACGAAACTTCTAAACTGAGGAGAATTCTCTCGACAACATCCTTTATACTTAGTGTGCTGCAAAGGTAGGATGGCTCATGGACCAACTCTGAAAAGGAAACTTTGGATCTTTTTGTGGACACCCACTTTCCACCAGGACAAGGTTCGGATACGCGAACAACTATTTCGGGGAGTGAATCACAGTGGGAGTACTGTTCGATCATGTCTGCGGACGCGATAAAATGGGCGATTGACGGATTCAAACCGTTTAAATCTCCAGGACCGGAGGGAATATATCCAGCCCTCTTGCAACGTCTGAAAATGGAACACATCGAAATGCTTGGGTCGATGTTTGTGGCCAGTATTCGGATGGGCCATGTACCGCCCGTACCGTAAAGTGGGGGTAGTCTTCATACCGAAGGGTGGAAGAAAATCTCATACTACACCCAAAGACTTCAGACCCATAAGTCTATCCTCCTTCTTATTGAAGACCATGGAGAGACTCGTGGATGTAAATCTGCGTCAGACCTTGGATGGAAATCTCCTTTCCAGGGGACAACACGCATACAATATGGGAAGGTCTGTTGAGACTGCCCTGCATAGCAGAATAGAGAAATCGCTGGCACAGAAGGAATACACTCTGGCTGCTTTCCTGGACATCGAAGGAGCCTTCAATAGGGTGGAACTTTGCGCTATATCCGGGGCGCTGGGAAGAATAGGTGTACAGACCACTATGGTGAACTGGATATGTAAGCTACTTTGTGGGAGAACAATCTACCCCGCACTTGAGGGCTCAAAAACGACCAGGGTTATAGGGAGGGGAACTCCACAAGGTGGAGTACTCTCTCCTCTTTTGTGGAATCTGGTGATGAATGAACTACTAGTGATACTGGAACAAAATGGATGTGAGGCAATTGCCTATGTGGATGACATTGTTCTTGTGATCTCCGGAAGATTTGTCGACACTATCAGAGATAGGATGCAACTGGCTCTGAGTGTCTGCAGGTGGGCATCTGATCGTGGATTGGGTGTTAACCCGGTGAAAACGGAAGTAGTACTCTTCACGAGAAGGTACAAGCCACCGACTTTTCGTCCACTGAAACTGAACGGGACGGAACTGAAACTCAAACAGGAGGCACACTTTCTAGGACTCATTCTGGATAGGAAGCTGTTTTGGAAATCGAACATCATTAACAGAATTAAAAGCAGACTAATTCGAAACTAATACAGCGACTGCAGAGATCTGCCTGTATTATCATCAGTGGTGCCTTGCGCACTACACCTACGTCGGCATTGGAAATAATTTTGGGCCTCTTTCCGCTTGACCTTTTCTGTAGGGGAGTGGCTGTTAAATAAGTATACGTCTCTGGGCGACTGGACAGTGGCATGACTCGGATATCGGCCAAGCAAGTTGGAGCTGTCGGGAGCAGTGACTACATGACACCGCGATACGACTTCACGAGGAGATCCAGGACTTCGGTTCCGGACAACGGGGCCTGGAGGGGTGGTGTGACCCACTTATTAAGAGTCTCCGTAGCTGTTGGGAGTGAAATTTTTTCGGAATCGGCTGGTATAGCTCAGTCTATAAGACTGCCAGACCACTGCAGTGTCTTTCAAGCGGAGGTGGTGGGTATACGGGCTGCGGCGAGTATTATTGGTGACGGAAGGGTTTCCAAGCGGAACGTCACCATACTTTCTGATAGCCAGGGGTCTATCAAGGCTCTGAGTTCTAATGTGATGAACTCCAAGATGGTGTACGGCTGTCGCAGATATCTCGACGAGATAGCGAAACGTTATGATGTCCATATCGTATGGGTACCGGGGCACAGTGGTATTCCGGGTAAATGCAGAGCTGATGAACTTGCCAGGCTGGGCACGACCATCGAACTTTCCGATGAGTCCTCGAATCTGGGCTTACCTATGAGGACCTGCAAGCTCATAATTGATAATGCGATCGTCGATTCCGTCAACGACAGGTGGGCGGCTTCGCACACGGGTAGAACGGCTCGTAAAATCTGGCCAAGGCTGGATGGGGGGCGCACAATGAGTCTACTTAAACTCCAAAGAGGCGCGCTCAGTGTAGTTGTCGGTGTCATTACGGGGCATTGCGTTATGGTACGCATGCGAGGCGCATTGGTCTTGAACACCTTGCTAACGACTTCTGCAGAAGCTGCAGAGATGAGGAGGAAGAGGAGACTGTCCCTTATCTGCTGGGTACATGCCCGGCTCTTTGCCGAAGAAGAAGGAAGTACCTGGGTACTTACTACATGGACGATCTGGAGGAACTGTTAAGGATTGACATTGGCAGCCTGAATCGCTTCATCAGGAGCTCCGAGTGGTTTCGAAATTAGGGGATAACGGATAATTGTGGTAGCACAATGGGCCCAATGCGGCCCAACATTTTTCTTGGATGGGCAGCCACCTATACCTACCTACCTATAGCAAACCATGTAAATATCGAAGATAGGTTCCAGGGTTACGAAAATACCACTTTTCAAAAGAAAATTGAAAAAAGTAAACATTTAAAAACAAAAATAATATAAAATTTTATTACATACATACATACATATGGATGTATTTGAAAGAAAAAAGTGCTTTTTTTAAAGACCTGTAAAAGTCTATAAAAAGTATATAATTCATTTCGTTTTAATTGTTGTTTGTTGCTTTTTCCTTAAAGATATTAAACGTTTTATTCGCTCTAATTAAACAGTTTTTTTTATGAATTACAGCAATTTCAGATATTTTATTGGGAATTCGCAAACATTAGAAATCTATTGCTGTCTATACCATAAATATTTTTGCATTAATTGCACAAACGACTGCATTATCGTTCCGTTGGTGGGAGAATTATATCAATTCGTATTCAATTGGTTTGTATTAACACAAAATGCAATAAATGATTTAAAAACTCTATGATCCACAAACTTATGGTGGGAAACAATATTAGCAAAAAATTAAAATTAAAAAAATCGACCACATCCTTTGCATTGGCTTTGTGAAATCGGGATTTTCAATTAAATTTCGCCACCGATTTCTCACTTCATGTGTTTATTTTATTCTTACGTTTATTTGAATTTCTACTCAATTGCGATCTTATTATTTTCAGCCAACTTGATAAAATGGTACGCCGAACAAAGTCTCGATACAATACGTATTTGTATTTATCGCCAATAAAAACGGTCGTTTTTGCTTTAATTGCATTCAGCTTTCATGGTGAGCCCCTAAATGATTATGTGTTAATGTTTACTGAAGCATGGAATCCACATGAAATTTTAGTTAAAAGGGTAAATAAGATACGAACCACTAAAAAATTCACAGAGAATCACAGAATCGTGCATACATTCATTCATTCAATACTTATTTCGTACAAATAGGGTAAATATGAACGAGAACTCAACAAAACAAAAATAGAAAAAATACGTTGAGTGATTTTAGTAAGTTGAACAAAAAATTATCTGGCTTCAGTGCATCCTTGTTTTTGACAGAAAGTGTTGCCAAAAAAATACTAATGATGTAAACATTTTTTAGAACAGCATAATTTAAAAAAAATTAAACTTTAGTATTTATGGTATCCCGATATTATTTCTATTTCTACATATTTTATACAAAACAAATATACAGTAGCGAAAAATAAATGCAACTCGACTTATATCAAAGAATATGGATATAAAGAATACGCATCATGTAGAAGTAAAATTTCTTATGGTATATTTCCCATTGTATTTTTTTTTTAAATGCTTGGGAATGCTGGTTTTTTGTTTTAATAAAAAATGGTTTTTTATTCTTTTTATTTTTATTTATCTAAAAAACATGGCCTAATTTTTAAGCCTAAGATGGATAGCTTTATGTTCTTTTAATAATAAAATCGATGTTTTATTTTATTTTTATTTATCCAAAATTATTAAGTATGTTGATTATTATTATTATTATTATTATTATTATTATTATGTATGTTGATGAAATGAAAATAAAAATAGAGTATATTACTAACGCTTTTATATGCCTGTAAATAAATAAATTCTCTCAACTTATTTTCTCTCTCTCACTCACTAATCCATAACCATAGGCATGTGTTAACCTAGAGGAAAATTGTTAGTGATAATTTCAAGTCTTTTTATTAACCCAATAATATGTATATGTGATCGGAAAATATAGAAAAATTGTACTGCACTAAGACACTAAGACACCGTATTTAACTTGGCAAGTATCCTTCCAAAAATCGAAATCATTTCTCATTGATATTAGTGAATACTACTGTGATATTTCGTTGGGTGTATCATTGAAGTCTGAAAAAAGCAACATGAACTTTCTTCTTTAAAAACTGACAAGATTTTTACGCTCTTTTTAACAAACATTCTTGATGTTCGTGTCCTATGTGTGTAAAAAGCCGAAGATGTTCTTTCCCTGAGGAACATTGGTGACGAAGTCTGCTTTTAACACCAGAAAAATAAATAAAAAGTGGTCAAACAACAAAAACGCACGATGAGAACAACGCATTGTTACGCTCTTGGTTTCTGTATAATTAACTTCTATCTTTCCCCCCGAGTCATGAAATATTTTTGAAAAATATTCCAAAATATGTTAAAATGTACATTCGTTATACTTTATTTTCTTTGCTTATATTCAATACCGTGTCTTGTCTTATTTACAGAATGGCAACCGATATTTGGGTGAATATTTTTGTTTTGTGGGACAACGAATGTAATTTAACCCATCAGAGCCAAATAAGTTAAACTTTGATTCGGCGGTCCACATAATTTTGCCCCCCTGCTCTTTTGACCAATGCAGATACCGTCTAGCAAAGTCAAGTCGTTTTTTTCTTATTAACGTTACTTATAATTGGCTTCTTGGCTGGCTGGTCTTATAGATAATAAATTTGTCTCTCTTAATCGTTTCTGGAAGTGTGGACGCCAATAGAAAACCCTAATTGATCGTTTGTATAATTAGTAACATCTACTGCTGTTTTCCGAGGGTCAACTTTTACTATTTTTACCATTTGAGGGTCTTAGATTTACGAGGTCGACCACTTCCCGGCTTTCTTTCCACGTTATTTGTTTGACGATATCGTGATGAAATCCGATAAAAACTTGATGTGTTGATATTAAATAGATGAGCAACTTCATCTTCTTCCAAAGCCCTTATAATGGTAAATTTGCTATCTGACAGCTGTTTCTAATTTAAAATTCACAATTTGCTAATTTTTCATTAAACTTTTATTTTAATTACTCTAATTGATCTACTTTTACCTTTAACACATCTCATAAAATTCCTTCACTTTTTTATAAATCTAAAAAAATTAAGTAGAAAGAATAAAAAAGCAAAAGTGGAGTGGGATTCGATACCGTTATAAGTTTCGAGTCTCGATTGAATATCATACGACATAGAGTTACATTTTTTCTCGCTACTGCATTTCTGGTCAGTGACAATAAACAAGTTAAACATCGCTAAGATAATGCTGTAAAAATATTATGATTGGTGCAGTCCAGAGAGCCGTGCTTGAATGGTAACACACCAATTGTTAATAGTTAACCGCTAATTATTTTAGTATTTAGAAACCAAACAATGCTGCCTCGAATTAAAATTAGAGAAAACGAATAAATTACGAAAGAAAAACTGGTTATTTGTAGAACGAGCGTGTACTAGGTGAGTCATTATATGAAGTATTAACACGTTGACTGACATGGGGGTTTCCGGTGACCGACATTCGACTTGGTTACAGCGCCAAAGAAATGCATTAACTAGATAACATACAAAAATAATTTTATTACTTCATGAAAAATATACATACTATCAGCGCATGTTATGATGAGCCAGTCGCAAAAATACGTCACCACTTTTTAGTGGAATTCTTTGCTCCAGTTCGCATGAATTTTTTATAGCTCGTAGTACAAAATCGCCAAAACCAAGCATTTCACTAAGCCTTTTTGCAGAATTTTTTCTTCGAGTAATCCTGGTTAAAATATTCACGACAGAATAAAGAAATACCCGAAAAACTTTGTTACATGGGTAATAGAGTGCCGCGGAGGTAACCGGTGACCTCCAGCACAATAAATGATCCAATGATGATCTTACAATTCACTTTATTTGCTGCAAATAATATTTCAACCAAACCATGGAAAATGCGCCTGGGTGTCAACGTGTTACGTTCCATATTGCATGAAGTGTAGCGTGTACATTCCCGCATGCCGGTAATCACCTTGATTTTGGCTGGTTCGTAAAGTTTATTTTCTTCCATATTACAACTGAAATGGCCAATAACAATATTCAAGAAAATGACAGCATTCGATCCAGACGACAGATTTACATGGTACACTAGATCACTTAATTTCTTTGTTGAAGTTATTTTTGAGTAAATTGGTAATAACTGTTTCCAGACATAGAGCCGTGTTTCTTTTCTTTGCAAATTTCTCCGAAAGCAGTCGTTTAAATGAAAATTCATAAAACGTACAAATTTGAGATATGAAATTTTTAACAAATGTAGGATCAGCCTTTTTTGAGAAAACTTTAATGTAGTTTAACCATTTAACCGAAAATACAGTTCAAATTATTCCCCCTGAAATTATTTATAAACAGTTTTCATCAATTAATTGAGGAATTGCCGACAACTAGAAATTTTTTTTTTATTTTAATTTTTTTATTTTCTTTATTGAAAATCAGTTCGATCCTAAAATAAGGAAAACTAACTTCAACTAACAAAATCAGACATTTATTCCTAAGAAAATGTCTGAAACGAAATCATGTCCAATGTGCAAGGTTTGATAAAATTTTAATGTGAAAGGAGAAATAAATCCTTGCCACTTTCTGTCTAGGTAGTCTGTCCTGTACAAAACAGTTGACGGGACTAATCTGGTTTCGTTCTCAACGCTGTTATGAACTTGGAGAGACTTAGAACAGGCATATATGTCATAGATTTTGTCATGGTTTAAAGGACCATTTGAATTTGGCAATATAGATATTAGACCTTATGAAATAGGCATTTGATTGATAGCTACAGGTAATGTGGCAGTGATTCAATTTCACAGACTATATGATGAATTTTCTCCAATGTCAGTAAATTAGCTTTAGCTATTTGGCAAACCCATACAATTTCTCCAACATTTTCGTTCATTGTTATTAATTAGTTAAATGCTTCATGTTCAATTTCAGGTGATTTCATTCACCTTTTTACCCGTCTCCTCGAGCACATTTTCCTGTTCCTTATTCTTCATTATATCCTGCGGTTTGGGAGAACAAGGATGTTTTCAGCAATGCTTTACACCGCCCGTAATTGGAATTTTATATTCATTGAAGAGTATTTTTTCTTTATTAATTACACTATGCGACTAAACAAAAAATGAAATGAAACATGTCATCGAATGACATGGTGTAAGTTGTGAGTTTTGTTGAGTAGAACCCAAAAATATTTTTTTATATTTCTTTAACCCTCCAAACTTGCATTATCTTGTGAAGAGATTGACACTTCGTTTGATCAAATCGGACAAAAATGTATTAAAATTAAGAGTCTAACAGTCGAGTTATATTTTTCATATATGTATATATTTTTTCAAATGAACTTTTAGTTCAAAAATTTTGAGATCTTGATTGTTTATCGGAAAATGTGTCAATTTCACGTTTGAGCGACCACCAGAAGAAAAATAATTTTGAGTTCTACCAAAGAAAATAAAGTATAAAGAATGTGCATTTGAACATATTTTGGAATATTTTTCAAAAATATTACATGCGCCGGGGGAAAGATAGAAGGGAAGGATACAGAAACCAAAAGCGTAACAATGCGTTGTTCTCATCGTGCGTTTTTGTTGTTTGACCACTTTTTTATTTATTTTTCTGGTGTTAAAAACAGACGTCGGCTGCAATGTCCCTCAGGGGAAGAATATCTTCGGCTTTTTACACACATATGACACGAACATCAAGAATATTCGTTAAAAAGAGCGTAAAAATTCATTCAGTTGCTTGTTGCTTGTCAGCTTCTAAAGAAGAAGTTTCATGTCGCTTTTTTCAGACTTCAATTATACACCCAAAGAAATATCACAGTAGTATTCACTAATATCAATGAGAAATGATTTCGATTTTTGGAAGAATACTTGCCAAGTTAAATACGGTGTCTTTAGGGATTTACTGCAGTACAATTTTTCTATATTTCCCGATCACATATACATATCATTGGGTTAATAAATAGACTTGAAATTATTACTAACAATTTTCCTCTAGGTTAACACATGACTGTTTATGCATTGGTGAGTAAGAGAGAGAAAATAGGTTGAGAGAATTTATTTATTTACAGCCATATAAAAGTGTTAGTAATATACTCAATTTTTATTTTCATTTCATCAACATACATATGTAAAACTTTCTTTGGCTTGATAATTTTAGATAAATAAAAATAAAATAAGAAATCCATTTTATTATTAAATGAACATAAAGCTATCCATCTTTGGCTTAAAAATTAGGCCATGTTTTTTAAATAAATAAAAATAAAAAGAATAAAAAAATTTTAATTAAAAGAAAAAGAAACGAGCATTCCAAAGCATTTAAAAAATGATACTATGGGGCAAAATAAAATACGCCCAGCTAATGACATAGAACATTTTTAACACAAAACATTCTTCGAGTGTTATTCTGAAATAAAATGATAAAGCATCCGCAGCACATATATTCCTGTCGCAGTCTGATCGACAACTAAATCAAAAAACACAAGAATACATACATATGTACATACGTACGATGAGAGGAACACATTGTTACGCTCTTTGTTTGTGTTAATTTTCCTTCTGTCTTCCTCTCTCCTCATCCAGAAATGATATTTAAAAAGATTTTGGTGAGAGCGGGTCGTAATATTACGACCCGCCATAAGAAATTTTACTTCTACATAATGCGTATTCTTTATATCCATATTCTTTGGTTCTACTCAACAAAACTCACAACCTACACAATGTCATTAGCTGGGTGTATTGGGTGCACCATGTAATTAAATGGAAGGAAGTCAGTGCTTCAATTAATTCATTTTCATCATTTATTGGAGTTTTTTAAACAATACTCTTTTTTATTTACCAATTATTCTTTTACTTTAACCAGAATAACAAATGCCGAATTTATTTATCAGGTGACCGTAACTCTACAATAATTACAACAATGCAAAAGAGTAATCATCTTGTCAAAAAAATTAACCCTCAAACCTCCATAGGAAATTAATAAAATAAAAGCAATTAAAGAAAAACTAAACAAATTTTATATATTGAAATTCTTGATTTTTATGTCATGCTAAATTTCACAATAGTGCAGCACCTATAAATAACATAAAAACTATTTCATTTAATCAATAACATTTCCACTTTACGTAAAGGAGATGTTTTTATACGGCGATCGAGACAAATGGCAGCTGCAAACGTTATTTCTTATTTGTTATAGTTTGGGTACCTAGTTGGAGAGACCGAATTCTTTTTTTTTTTGTAATTCGTCACTCTCGTCTAAATAAATATAAATATAGTAAATCTAGGTTGTAGCTTAAAAGAGATATGTATTTAGCGTTAACGGCTTAAATATTGTTAATCATGCAAAAAAATTTATATAATTGACTTTCAAATAGAAGAATATAATAATATAAATACGAAATTGATTATCGAAACAAAATCCACAAAAAACAAAAATTTTCTGACAACGAGTATATGAATTCGCCTTAAACAAAACTATTTTTTTGATTTTCTCTATTATTCTTTTACTTTAATGAGAAAAACAAGTACGTAGAATTTTAATTCATAAAGTTGAAAATTGCTACACAAACAATTGTTCAAAAGCTTACATATGTATGTAAATACAAAACACATAGCTCTACACTTCAATTCAAACAATTTTCCTTCAGTATATTTCTTAATTTTTTCTTTGATTTCAGGTAAAAGGATATTTCAAACGCTTGTATTATTGATTTAATCGTTAGCAAAAAAAAAAGTTCTGTAATTTGTAAAGAACAAACTGATTATACAATCTATACGAAACAAAAAGGTCTAGGTAAAGTTTGGTAAAAAGAAAAAATTCTCCCAGTTTTACCAAAGAATATGGATATAAAGAATACGCATTATGTAGAAGTAAAATTTCTTATGGCGGGTTGTAACATTACGACCCGCTCTCACCAAAATCTTTTTTAAAAATCATTTCTAGATTAGGGAGGGGATGACAGAAAATAAAATAACAAACATAAACACAAACAAAGAGCGTTGCTCTCATCGTACGAGTGTTCCCTCCCGCATTCAGAAATGTTTTTAACCAGACGTCGGCACAAAGAGAACATGATAAAATGTGAGTGTATTTGTGAGAGGCATGTTTAACCTAGAGGAAAATTGTTAGTAATAATTTCGAGTCTACTTATTAACCCAATAATATGTATATGTGAGCGGAAAATATAGAAAAATTGTACTGCGCTAAATCCCTAAAGATCCCGTATTTAACTTAGCAAGTATTCTTCCAAAAATCGAAATCATTTCTCATTGATATTAGTGAATTATACCGTGATATTACTTTGGGTGTATAATTGAAGTCTGAAAAAAAGCGACATGAAACTTCTTTCTGTAGAAGCTGACAAGCAACTGAATGCATTTTACGCTCTTTTTAACGAACATTCTTGATGTTCGTGTCCAGCGTTGCCATTTGCCAAGTTTTCCCTTTTTTTCAAAGTTTTTTTAGATGCGAAAAAGTTTTCATTAAAATTGTTTTCTAACAAAAAAAAAAGTTTTTTTGAAAAATTCAAAATTTCAATAAATTCAACAATAACACGAAATATTTATATTTTTATATAAAATTTTGTGTATTTTATTCGTCCCGGGCATAAGTAGCAAAGAAACACCAATAGAGGACACCGTTCTCCGGTGTTTCCTTTAAAAATGTTGATATTTTTGTAGAAAACAAGTTTTTTTTGTAAAAAAAAGTTTTTTCCCAGAAATAAAAAGTTTTTAAAAAAAAATTACTGGCAACACTGTTCGTGTCCTATGTGTGTAAAAAGCCGACGATGTTCTTCCCCTGAGGGACGTTGGTGCCGACGTCGGTTTTTAACACCAGAATAAGTGATTTCAGAAAAATAAATAAAAAAGTGGTCAAACAACAAAAACGCACAATGAGAACAACGCATTGTTACGCTCTTGGTTTCTGTATCCTTCCCTTCTATCTTTCCCCCCCGCGTCATGAAATATTTTTGAAAAATATTACAAAATATGTTAAAACGAACATTCTTTATACTTTATTTTCTTTGGTTTTACTCAAATGTCAACACAAGACCACTTTTTGGCATAAATGCTATTAAACTTCATGTAAATATGATGATTTCTTTCGGAAATTGTGCGTTTTTAATCTTGTTATGTACTAAAGCACTAATTAAATAAAGATTGGCAGTACTAAAAATATTGACGTTGTGTTGTAAGCTTAAAACTTCGCGTTAGATTACAAAAACACGTTTTATAAAACTATTATTGAATTTAGGAATTAATAAATGAAATTGAATTATTAAAGTAATTGTTTTATTTCACACACATGTAAGAAACAAAAGTTATAACTGGCTTTAGCAAAGCCGTACCAACATGAAACTTGGTACGTTTATAGATTTCATCAATATAAACAATTAAAGAGAAAAAATCAAATGTAAATGTGTGTGAATGAGTGTGCGTATGTATGTAAATTTGTTTTTTTTTTTTTTGGGTTCTGTTTGAAGCCTAAAGACGACAAAACGACTGAACCGATTTTCCTAAAATTTTCACATCGTATTTCTGCATGTGTGTGTGGAATTATAGGCTAATTTTTATTCAAAACTTTTAAATGGGTAAAGTGCCACGCCTACCTTAAGAATTAAGTATTAAAAGCCTTATATCATGGAAACTGCAACAGCTAGAATCTTCGAATTCAGTATGGACAACTTTGATATCCACATAAACATTTGTGGGAAAAATGGTTGAACTAGCTACAGTGGGCGTGTTACCTCCCATATAAATAAAATACTAAAATTCGTATATCTGAGAAAATTATAACAGTCAAAATCCCCAAATCATGTATAATGAAATTTAGTGCCGAAATTAATATTTTGGTTAACAATAGGCGGACTAGTAATAGTAGGCGTAGCACCTACCATATCACATGCATACTAAAACTTGAATATCTGGGAACACCTAATTTTATTTATATTTTTATGAGAGTAGCAAAGGTAGAGCTAGTCTCTATATATGTATGTATATGTATTATAACTTAAATTGAAAGAAGAATCTTTAGAAAGAATTATTGCAAATTATTTTAATATATTTAATAAAATTATACAAAAAAAACAAGAAATACATTAGGTTTATTTCAATCTATATGTGATTCACTTTCAGAATCTAGATGCCACTCTGGCATTGACGCATCTGATAGCAAGGCAAGAACTTCTTCATCCAAAGGTTCTGTACTGTGGGAATGAATAGAAGGCTTTTTAGAAAAAGTGGATATAATACGATCTGAAGATAACAGAAGATAATGAAAAAGATCATACATTGTTTTTTCGCGGGACATTTTTGTTGTGTGATGTTCTCTTATATTCCTACGCTTTGTTCTTTCAGTTTTACATAAAAATTCTTCAGAATGCCTGCCATAATTGGATGTCGAAGGTAAATCCAAGCGTCCTTCAACATGAGATGATGAAGAAAATTAGGTGGAATATTAAAATACCCTTCTATCTTCTCTTCACTTTTTCCGTAAAAATGCATACAAACATTCAAGCAGATTGCCTTACTTTTCTGTAATAGCTATCCGTTTCATCATTCTTAATACCAATCTTACCAACAACGTGTTTAACAACAGTATCAGTTTTCTTAGTTAGTTGTTTTTCATTACGCCAAGTATTATACAGCTCTTTTCTTTTAATGGACATGTTAAATTCTAAATGAAATAAAAATCGTTTGGGCAAAATCCGGCGGCTAATTTTTTAAACATTAAAAAGCTATATATATATATAGATGACGACAACATAAAAACTAAAGCTTAAGTACGATAAATCACCATTTGAAATTCTAATTGAATTCGGACATTAAACAAAAATTTCACATTTAAAACACACATGTACATAATTGCATTTTATTTATAAACAAAACATATTTTATGAAAAACTTAAACAGTATTTTTTTACTCTTACCTTTGTTATATTAATTACACGAACAAATTTTTTTAATTGTTATTATTTTTTCACGACTATTTCACTCGCACTGTTAAATGTCACTTGAGATATTAATTTTTTTTAGCAAAGAAGCAATTGTATTTGAAACAATATATTTGTTTATGTCTGAAGGTGCAAACTTTCCATCCTTGGCGACATAAACAGGATTGTTTAAACAAAGGCAAATTAGTAACAGAGGGGCTGAAGTATATATTTAAGCTTTTTTTATATTTTAATAGTATTGTTGGTTTTTTGACATTAAATTTTTGTTCTGATTTATTAATCGAAAGACACACATTGGGCCAAAAGAAATATCAAAATTATATTTTAATTAAATTATTGTGAAATAGTGAATTTAAAGACAATCGGCCTGTGAAGAGAAAATTTAATAAAAAATTTTAGTATTTGCTAAAAGGAATAAACTGTAATTGAAAACCAACAGTACCTGGAAAGTTTTTAAGTGCTAAGAAGCAAGAGGAAACTAAAACGAACAATCGTGTGTTTTGAGAAAAAACCTAAAAGAAGTTCAAGGTAATTTTTGGCCATCTCGAAGAAGTGAAAGAAGACGGATAAAAGAAGAAAGATACATCAAACACTGAACAAAAAAATGGCTATTAAGTAAAAGGAAAGTGTTTTGTGGTTTATAAGGGAAGTTGGAACTTTTCTAATTTTTGGTTCATTTTTTTTGTAGTGTCCCGAGATTGAGGACAAAAGTGATCTACAATATTTCTCCAATACAGTCCATCAGAGTAACATTTGGTCAAATCGAGCCAGATTTTGGAACCGAGTTTGTGCTTTTTTGCGTTTGACCTTCAACGTCACCTCTTCAACCTTCTCATCAACCATCAAAGTAACCTTGGGATTATAAGGTAAAGTTGTTTTTGTATTTTCTTTTATATGTTTTTGAATTTTGGTGGTAATTTTATATACAAGTAGAGTTCTGTTAGACTAGACAACAAAACTTTGCTTTTATATAAAATTTATAACAGTGCATATATATTTACAAAGTGGTGTGTTAAATTTCGATAGCACTGGCACACTTTGTAAATTTATCGAGTATAAGAACCAAAGTGTTCTTTTTATGCTCAAAAGTGACTAGGATATCAGATCTCTGGTGTGAATATCACTGTTGGTGAATCGAGTTCAACCACCCAATTTGATATCAGTTACAAGTCAACAATTGTGTGATAATTGGTGATTGTGCGTTGGGCTAAATAGCGAAGCACATTATCTTTTATAACAATTCTTTAAATCCACCGGATACATGACTAAATAACTAAATTTTATTCAATTCTATTAGTAACAAATCTAGAATTTTAAACACATCTTAAAGTGAATGAGATGTTTGATTTGTAATAAAGTAAAGTGGGATGACAAAAAAATTTATTTATGGGTTTCCGTACAATTTTTTATTCGTTCTTTTATTTTTGATAACATTTTGATTTGTTGATAAAAATTGTTGATAATTTATGAATTTGTTGTTTTTTATTATTTTTTTAATTTAATATTTTTTGATATTAATATAATTTATGTTGACAAGTTTAATATATATACAGTGCGGGCTCGATTTGCGCAACTACCTATTATTGCAACTGACCGGTTTGCGCAACAGCCGAAATTTTAACATTACAGTCTTTATAACAGCAACTTTTTTCAAAAAACAGTCGCGATAAGTGCAGCTTTATTTTTTATTTTGCAAATGTTATATTATTTGGCAGTTATTGTGATTCATTTTCTTTTTATTCTCATAGTTTTCAATCAGAAGAGTAATTTAAAATTGTTTAACAAATCATAGGAACCTAAAAAATTTTGACTGTTTATTTACAGTTACTTTTTTTGTTTTGTCTCTGTCTCTTTGATTTTATTTAAGATTTATTTCAGTATAGTGAACATCATTTTACAAGTTAAATATGGGAGTAGTGAAAAAAATTTTTAAATTGACAATAAAACAGAAGATAGAAATTTTAAACAAATTAAAACATGGTGAAACTGTAAAGAAAATTTGTATTGATTACAAAGTCAATAAATCTACAATTAGTAGAATTAAAAAAAAATGAAGTTTCTATTCAAAATTTTGTGAGAAACACTGAATCTGGACCAGGAAATCGATCAACCCTCAAGTCTGCAGAATATCCAAAAATGGAAAAAGCGTCGGTTTTTAAATCATAGATCAAAAAATGTGCCAATTTCTGAGGAGGTTTTAAAATCGAAGGCCCAGTACTTTCATAATAAAATAAAGGAAAAACCTGGACATTTTAATGCTAGCAATGGATGGATGAAAAACTTTAAACGACGCCATGGTATACGCAGGCTAAAAATATGTGGGAAAAAGCTTTCAAATAAACCAGAAAGTGTTGATCCATTTGTAGATCAATTTAAAAATAAAATCAATGAACTACAATTAACGGCTGATCAAATATACAATTGCGACGAATTCGGGTTATTTTTTAGACTTACCAAATTCAACTCTAGTAAGTTCCATGGAAAAATCAGCTCCTGGTCGTAAAATTTCGAAAGAAAGGATAACATTTTTACCTTGTATGAATGCAAATGGAACTCATAAATTGAAATTGCTAGTTATTGGGAATTCGGAAAATCCGCGAGCATTTAAGAACTTCAAAAACAACCCAGTTCATTACAGAGGAAACAAAAGTGCCTGGATGACGTACGTTATTTTTGAAGATTGGTTTAAAAATGTGTTCGTGCCTGAGGTTTGTATTGTAATCGAATGAAGTCTGATTAATTGGCTAAAAACTTGATTTTCTATGTGTTTTGTATAGGTAACAGAATTTCTTAAATCTAAAAGGTTGCCATTAAAAGCATTGTTGCTCATAGATAACTCACCATGTCATCCTAAAGAAAACCAACTGAAAAGTGACGACGGTAATTTTGTCATAATGTGTCTTCCAACCACTAGATCAAAATGCAATAAATTTAGCAAAATTGTACTATAAAAAAAATCTTCTAACACATTTGATTGGTATAAGGGGCCCAGATTTAGAACAAAAGCTAAAAGATTTTAACATTCGTATGGCAGTTACAATTTTGGCCAACGCGTGGGACAAAGTCTCATCCAGTGCAATTAAGAAATGCTGGACCATTCTTATGTCAAGTAATGAACAATGGACAGATGAGGATGATCTTCCTTTAAATTCAATACGGGAGAATATGCTCCAGGAAAAGGCCTTACTTGTACCTTCTATACCAACTTTGTTAAGAGATATTTTGCCTAATGTTAACCTTGCAGCTGAAGAAGTGAAGATGTGGATCAATGATAGTGTGGAAGATGAGTACGAAGAAATATGCCTTTCTGATGATGAAAATTCAGTTCATATCGAGGTACAAGAAATACCAAAAATAAAAACTGATGATGTTATTAAAGCACTTAACGTTTGTATAGATTGGGCAACAACAAATGACATTTCATTTGAAAAAATTGTTGCACTTCAGGATATAAAGGAGTCTGCAATTAACAAAAAGTTTAAAAAATCCAAAGTTCAGACAAAAATCTAAAATTTTTTTGTTTAAACTAGTGAATAACAAATTTATTACATTAAATATTATTTTATTTTTATTAGTAATATATTAATTTAAACCTTTTATTATAACTTTTTTTGTTTAAGAAATGAATTAATTATTTTATGTTAATGTGTTAATATGTTAATGTTAATGTGTTAATATGTTAACAAAAACAAACAGTTAAAAAATGAATTTAAAAATTGCACTGCATTTAGTTGTCGGTTATTGCAACATTTCGAAAATCGCAACAACCCCGATTTCCTATCGGTTGCGCAAATCGAGCCCGTACTGTATATAATATACATACATATATTTAAATACCCATATATTTGAATATTCCTTTTTTGATTTGAGGTGAAATAAGAAGTATCGGGTTATTGGCCATTAGGAATTCGTCCTGTTGGCCTAGTTTTATTGGACATTTATTATCTTTTGTTATGTTTGCAGTAAGGCGCAAATTTGGTCGCGATAGAACGTTGTCAGGGCGGTCACGGTGACTTTTTGTTTAATTTTAAAATATTTCGTTTTTAGTTGCGTATCGCAAAATTACTTACGATCGGGTCGCGAACATTTTCGACATTCGATGTGGTGCCATTTATTATTTATTTAATTTTTTTGGATATTTTCCTTTGATTTTAATTTCGTTGAGGGAATTAGTGAGGAACAGAATCTCAACCATTCTGTTGATTCTTTTTGGTTCCTACTTTTGTTGCTGTTAGTTAGCTGACAATCTTCCTGTATTAATACGTCGGTGCGTATGTATAATTTTCGTTTATACAAGCCCGGCGTATTATTCAGGTTGATTCGTAAAACTGTTTTTTGACAATATTTGTGTCCATTGGAGCTATACTACTGTTTGGGTAGATATTTAGAGCTGATTTGGAGCTGCAAGTTTAAGCGTTCGTGTGGGGAGGGTTTGAATCTGTCTTTTCATTCTTTGTCAAAAAATTTTGGCAGTAATACCGAACAACCTGTGTATTGACTGTTTCGATGCAGGCGGAATTTGGTTTGTTCGATATGCGATTTGTGGCATCACCTTTGCTGCACCGGGAGGTGTTTGGATCCTCTCGGGAACTTGGAGTTTTCTATGCGACAAATTCTGGTCGTGTAGCAAAGCTTGGTAGTGATGTCCAAAACTGTTTTGCTGCCTCATATGGGCAGATTCTTTTAGGGACAGCCATAGTTGATATTTGTCATCGAGGGCAAATATTTAAAGCTAGGGCTCTGATAGACTCCGGTTCGCAAGCAACTTTTATTTCGAAAAAGTTGCAGGAAAAATTAGGATTGCTAACAGCAGCAATAAAAGAAGGTATAGGGCCTACTACTGAATGGCGCTTAGGTCGCATTCGGAATTTACGTTTAAATAATAATGGTTACGTAAGTACTGTAGATTTGATAACTGAATGTGGAACAATTACAAGGTCGCTTGGAAATCTTGTAATTCTTCCAACGAATTGAATATTTTGGAGAACACCTTTAGCTCATAGTGTCATGGTACCCCGAGAGGGCTGAAGAAGTCGAGGACGATAAATTGAAGGGTTGATTGAGCCACGACCATACCTGGTGGACGTCTGAGAATACGGGCCGCTGAAGTTAAACCTTCCATTTACAGGGGAATAGACCTAGGCCGTCTGTCCCTAGAAAGGTTAAATTAGATAACCCTTCCACTAGCCCAGAAAAATAACGGACCTCGTTCGTCCAAATAAACCACCAGTGGACCTAGTCCGTCCCATGGTCGTGAGAGCTGAAGACCTAGCTCGTCGGAAGCTCTAGTTCCGATTTAGTGGAGGGACAATAAGGCTCAAAATTCGATACCCAATCTTAGACCATGACACTTATTCCTGAATGATTCTTATTCAATTTAATCTTTTTCCTGACTGGCGGATCAGAATCGGAATGGCTGCAAGCTGACAAAAATTTGGTGAAATTTATTATGGTGTTCACACTAAAAAAGTTTTTTCTTTTTGTTTTTGATTTATATTCTCTAGAAATAGATTTGGAGGCGATTACTTTTGGTTGCAGTACTGCAAGGGCGCCGGCATGTTTATGTCTGAAGGTGCAAACTTCCCATCCTTGGCGACATAAACTGGATTGTTTAAACAAAGGCAAATTAGCAACAGAGGGCGCTGAAGTATATATTTAAGCTTTTTTATATTTTAATATTATTGTTGGTTTTTTGACATTAAATTTTTGTTTTGTTTTATTAATTTTATTATTCTTTGTAACATCCAAAGGGATGCAGCATAATTTTCTAATTTGTTAAAGATTTTAAAATTTGCGCAATAATTTTTTCTCAATACCTTGTTTTAAAAATTCAATATGTTTGTGTGATAATCTGGAATATATATATATTTAAATTATAAAGGCTTTGAAAAATAATTTGTGATAAAATATAAAAAAATTTGTAAGAGAAGAGGAAGGAAAAGAAAATTAAAAATTTGGAAAATCATACAAATTAAAAGTGACTTGTGTTATTTTATCCAAGGAAATAAAACCTACAAAATAAAATATGTATGTGTAAAGTGGCATTACATTCATTTCGACATTAAATTAAAGGAAAGTTTTTGGTTTTTTTTTGTGTGGATTTGTTTGTTGGAACTTTTCTAATTTGGTTCCCTTTTTTGTAGTGTTCTGAGCAATGGCCTTTTATTTTGTGTGTTCTTCCCCCCTTATACAGCCCACGGATTAACAATATTAATGCTAGTGTAGCTGTTTAAAGAAAAAAAATGTGCCGTTATGTACTTTAGACACTTGTCAACATATTACCATACAAAAAATTTACTTTTTAAATATTTAAAAAAATGACTTTTTTCTAGCTAGATTGGGGTTTTGGACCACAGTGAGATATAAAAGTGGTGTCAGAAGTGATTTTCTTGTGTGTTTCAAAATGCCGCTGGACCAAGACGAAAAAAAGAAATCACGTTAATGTTTGCCGATGCCTTACGACAGGCTGTCTCACAGGCTACACAGGCAGCTGTCTCGGCTGTCACACAAATGCAACAACCTCGAGATGGAAACACAGACTCGACAGATATATTACCAAAACCCCCGCCTCTCAGTATTGGCGAATACAACCAAACAGAAACGAAAATTAAGAAAATTTTAATTGAACATTTTGGAAAGAAAAGAAATAAATATGCGGAAAGTGTAAAATTTAGGCAAGTAACACAACTCAAGGATGAATCGATTGCTAATTTTGCACTTCGATTGAAGCAAGCTGCCGTACATTGTGGGTACGGGGAGTTTATAGACCGTATGCTCATCGAACAACTAATATTTGGTATAGAGTCTCGATTATCTTGTGATGAAATTATTTCAAAAACCTCGGTACATTTAGGGAGGCATATGAAATCGCACACACACTAGAAGCAACTCACCAAACAACATCTACAGTAAAAATGGCACCAGATGATTATGTGGAGCAAACGAATAAGTTAGGTTATACACCGGTAGAGGTAAAGAAAAAACGTTTAATACAAATTTTACCCGCAACCAACATAAATTTGGAAATATTAAGGAGTGTCCCGGATGCGGAGGAAAACACCTCCGAAAACATTCCAAATTACGTGACTCCAAGTATTTTGCATGCGGAAAAAGGTCACATTTCAAAAGTATGCCTATCAAAAACTAATCAGATTATAGGAGAGCCACTGGGCAGTGAGTGCGATTCCGTGGATGATCACAACGTGATAAATGTAGTGAAAACTAAAAACGCGAAGAAGAAAATGGTTGACACGTTCATAAACGGAATCGAAATAAAATTGGAGTTGGACACAGGTGCGCCTTGTGGGATCATTGGAAAAAAATACCTTCAGAATATAAAACACAATGGGATCCGAGAAACACAACGCCAATTTTCTAGTTACACGGGACATTCAATCCCTTGTTTGAGTCGAATACCTGTATTAGTGAAATTGGGTCAAACAGTACGTAAACTTAACCTGTATGTAATGGATGGGGAGTTTTACCCCTTATTCGGATGAGAGTGGATAGCACACTTCGTAAACGAAATTGATTGGTCCGAATTATTTTCACCCTCCGATCAAATCAACTCGATAAAAAATGTCATCACCCTCACTGAGTGCTGATCAACAGCAAAAATTACAAGACTTGTTATTAAAATATCAGGATATGTTTAATGAAATACCCGGCAAATTGGCAGGCCCCCTGCTAAACTTCATCTTAAACCTGACACAACACCAATTTTTACCAAAGCTAGAGAAATTCCCTTGGCACTTAGAGAGACATATTCAGCAGAAATTGACGCAAAAATTAAGTCGGGATTATAGTTGACTATTCCGAATGGGCATCGTAGCTAAAAAGAACCGGAAAATTCGTATCACAGGTAACTATAAACCAACTCTAAATTCCCGCATGATAATCGACGAACACTCCATCCCAAAAGTCGAAATGTTATTAAATAAAATGATTGATTCAAAACTTTTTTGTCACCTAGACATAACAGGGGGTCGATTCTGGTTCTGTGAAACGGTGAAATGGAAAGTTTTTTCATATTTTCATAGAGTTTCTGATTCTGGTTTAGTGAAAAAATTATAAATAAATTCAAATGTTTTCATATGAAAAGAACAATTGGAATGAAACAAATTGTTTTCACAATTTCACAGTAGTATGATTCTTGTTCTCTGTAACAGTGTAAAGAAGTGTCAAAAAGTTTTCATTCATGAAATATTTTTACACTTTCATTTTAAAGGTGCAAAAATGGAGAAAATATCAAGAGCCAAGCGCGCAAGCGAAAACCAAAAAGAATATTTAATCAATTATTTGGAGGAAAATCTGGACATTGCCAACGATAAGTAATAATTTAAAAAATTAATAATACAAACATAAGCATGTATATATGTACATATATCCCGTCCCGTGTGTTAATTTTTTTGAATAGTTTTTTAGACAAATGGATTCGTTGTTTCAGTTAATGTTTTTTATGTTTTTTTATTAGTATTGATTTTGTTATAAAAATTATAAATAAAAATTGAAATACAATACATAAATTTAAAAAATTGTTGTACAGTGTAATTTAGTTTCAGTTTTCGATGAAAATACATTTTGCACAATTTGCAAACATTGTCTTCTTGCAACATTTAATATAGTAGACGATAAAAGATCACCAGTGGAGCTAACGTTTTCTTCAGTTTGCTCAAAGTAGTCTTCGTATATTTCTGGTATTGGTACTCTTTTACGAATTAAAAAGTTATGTAATACCAAAAAAGCGTTGATTATTGGTCCTGCTTTTTGGGGGCTATAAAAAAGAGCTCGTTCCTCGGACAGGCATCGAAATCGACTTTTTATTATACCTATGCATCTTTCCACGAGGGCTCTAGTGGTCTTATGAGCTACATTATAGCGCTCTTCAGGGACACTTGATGTTGCACTTATTGGTGTCATCAACCTAAAATAAATATAAAAATAGTATTTTCATTAAAATTAAGCTATAAAAATACCTGCAATGGATATCCGCTATCTCCTAGAAGCCAAAAGTTACGTTCACCTGTTTCGTAAAGTTCTTCTAGGAAGTTGCTAGCACGATACCGACGCCATACAAACGAGTCATGTGCAGTTCCACCAAATTGAGAATTTGCGGCAAGAATGCGATAATCGGCATCGCAAATAATCATTACATTTTTTGAATGTCCACCCTTTCGGCAATAGTACACGTGTTCTATTTCATTTTTTGGAGCAGAAATTTTAATGTGCGTGCCGTCTATTAGTCCAATTACTCCAGGGAATTGAAACTTCTCCATAAATTTCAATTTAATCGACGGGAACTCATCACGCTTTGGAAATTTTATGTACTTATGTGCTATTTTATTTACAGCTTTAGCAACCGCACACACACATCTGCTTACCGACGTTTGAGACAACGCAGATAAACTATCTTGCCCACACTTCTTTGGAAGCTACCACTTGCAAAAAACGTAGAGCACTTAATACCATTATCTGACTTGAAATAGAATGTTTGCGGCAAAAATGGAATTAATTCGCTGATTAATTCCAAGCACAATACTTTTGGAATCCGATATAAATCCACAAAGTGCTCCTCAGTCGTCACCTCGAACGGATTTTGGCCATCGCGTAATGTGCGCCTCAAAACCATCAATGTATTCCTATAAAATGTGATAATATACACAACATTACTGGCGTAGAACTTTAATAAAGTTTTCTTACCTTTGCTCATCCCGAATTTCTTGCGATAATTCAATTAAAACCAATAATCCTGCCAATTTTTTAATTTATTATTTTTCGTTTTACATTAGAATAGTTTGACACTTAATAAGAAGTCAAAATAGATATGATATACATATGTATAAAAGTATCACGTCTACAATGGAATGAAACACTTTTTCATTAAAGGAACGGGAATCGCAATTTGTGTAATTGTGAAATGATAATATGAAAAGTTCTTATGAAAATGAAAATGAATTTTTTTTTCATTTCACCGTTTCACAGAACCAGAATCGACCCCCAGATGTCTACTCATACGTTACAATATATGAGGAATTCGCACATGCCCTCACCTTAAACACACCAACACATGGACTAATAAGACCAACAAGAGCAGTATACTGTGCCGCAAATATACCTGCGATTTGGCAACGTCGCACTATGTGGCATTTACGCTGAAAAACTGACCAAAAAGGCATAAATGAATTTAAAAAACTTAAGAAACTGAGTATGCAGTTCGATAGACAACAAAATTTTGCATTATACAGTGAATTTTCACGACTTCAAGTTGAGATTTGTAGATTTGAGACGATGTCAAAGTCTGAAAAGTGAAGAAAAATAAATGCGTTTTTAGTGTTTTTTTGAAATTTTATTACGTTAATATGATACTTTTTGTGGCTAAACGAATAGAGGTTTAATATTGATTTTTTTATTTGTAAGGTATGAGGAACTGCTACTTTCAGTTTATATATATATATATATATATCTCATATATTAATGCATAGTTTACCATTTCATAGCACAGTTGTGCAAAGAGAACTCACACGCATTCTTGTGTTTTTTCATTTAGTTGTCGATCAGACTGCGGCAAGAACACATGTGCGGCGGATGCTTTATCATTTTATTTCAGAATGACACTCAAAAAATATTTTATGTTAAAAATGGGCTATGACATTAGCTGGGCGTTTATAATTTTTTTTTATTTTGTCGCATAGTATAATTTTTTTTAAATGCTTTGGAATGGTCGCTTTTTTTCTTTTAATAAAAAATGGTTTTTTTATTCTTTTTATTTTTATTTATCTAAAAAAAACATGGTATAATTTTTAAGCCAAAGATGGATAGCTTTATGTTCTTTTAATAAAAAATGGATTTTTTACTTTATTTTTATTTATCTAAAATTATTAAGCCAAAGTTATATAGCTTTACATATGTATGCTGATGAAATGAAAATAAAAATAGCGTGTATTACTAACACTTTTCTATGGCTGTAAATAAATAAATTCTCTCAACTTATTCTCTCTCTCTTACTCACTAACACATAACCAAAAATTTTTTGACGAACCCTGTATTAATGTTAAAATTATTCGTACAAAATTTAAAAATAATAAAAATTTCACATTTTTTTACCCTACCCAAAAAAAGATAAGGATTTTAAAGGTGAAAGTAGTTTAATGTTATATACCGCAAGAAAATATGAACTCTCTACATTCAGGAACAAAAAAAAAGTTTGTGCAAATTTTAGCAATTATTTTTGGCGATTTTTTGAACATTTTCATGAGATACTGTTAAATTACTCCTTCCTGACATTGATGATGAAAATGATAACGATTTTAACGATTGTAGTTAGTTTCACTTTTTAAGTATTTTTATGTTAAGTATTAAATAATGTAAAATAAATATTATGAATAAATATTAATTATCTTAGAACTTTAAAAAATTAATTACATATGTATATCGACTATTATAACAATATGAGATGTATGTTAGATTTTCTTAATGGACCGTATGTGGTACCTAGGGGCACTTATGATCCGATCATAATAAAATGTGATCATAAATGATTCACATTCATATTAAACATGTCCATGTTGGATTTCATCGAGATAATAAAATTTTTAAGCCAATTATAATTGCTAAACATATTTTCTTAAGGGGCCCTATTTTGGACCAAAGGGCAATTATGGATTATGATTTAGATTTACAAAATACACGTTCATACCGAATTTCATCACGATACCGATGTGTTAAGCCCTTTATAAGCGCAAACGTGAATTTCTAAAGGGGACTTTATATGGGGTCCACGGTCAAATGTGATCCGATATTCACCAAACTTTACACCATGATTTCTTAATACACAGAACTGATCTATGCTAAATTTTATCATGATTGTTGCGTAATTACCATAATTATGTGTAAATAAGTGCAATTTCGAGGGGAATTTGTATGGGGGCTAGGCGAATTCACGGACCGATTTGAACCAAAATCAGTTGGGTTCATCCTTGGGCCTAATTATCACTAACACTATCAAAAATTTCCAGCCATTAACTCATAAAACATTTCTATTAATTTTGGCCAGGTTTTTAGGCAAAATGCCAGATAGTGCGTCGTATGGAACGCGTTTTACTCGGATTAACAAACGTTTGTAGTATTTTGACGACATTTTAATATATGCATCAGATTTTGAAAAACTTATAATTTCTCTTCAGAACACGTTGGACAGACTCAAACAACACAGCTTGCATCTCAATAAAGCAAAATGTATATTTGCCGCTCCCGCTATGGAATTCTTGGGACGTAAAATCGATCGAAAGGAATTCACAAATCGGATTTTCATGTGGAAGCTATTAAAGAAGCTCCGAAACCTTCATCTGTTGAGGAACTACAATTATATCTTAGGAAGACTTGTTACTACAGCTCGTTTATTTCAAACTTGTCTACGCGTAATATACTCCTAAGAGAAATGTTTAAAAAGGTGCCATTTGAATGGACTCCTCAAGGCGACAAGGCATATATAGATGTTAAAACTGCTCTAATTTCGTCAGAGGTACTAATGCCATATAATCCAAATCTGCCTTTTCCACAGATGCAAGCAAAGTTGGTCTTGGCACCGCCCTTTCCCATCGCTTGGAGAACGGCCTGGAAAGGTCACTGGACTCTCATAACCAACCACAAACCACTAGCACAAATACTTCACCCTCACAAGTTATTGCCAATATTATGTATCAGTCGAATGGCGAATTATGCAAACTTCTTGGCGAATTACGATTTCGATGTAATCTTCAAATCAACAAAAGCCAATGCTAATGCCGACTTCTGTTCTCGCGCCGTAAAAGGAAACCCCATAAATCAACTTAATTTTTCGATCGATACAGATTTTTGGATTCATGATGAATTTGACATGTTCATGTTCCCCGATTAGATCGGGGAAGATTGCTAAGGATACTCTAATTGACAGTCATCTAGGAACAATTGTCAAACACTTAGAGGCGGGTAAAAATCTCAAAAAAACTGGGTTATAAGTCACCAGAAACTAATTACAAGCTTATGGATGGATGCTTATTATTCGAACACCACGCAGTTATCCCAAAATCACTTCGTTACCGAATTCTGAAAGACTTACACGCAGGCCAATTAGGTATTGTAAAAAATGAAAGGATTGGCCCGATCATTCGTGTACTGGCCTAGTATTAATGCCGGATAGGATATGGCAAGTACCTGCGAAAGTTGTGGAAGAGACTCACATAACCCTCCCGAATGTAAGGAACACCACTGGCATTATCCAAGAGGCCCATGGGAGAGAGTCCACATTGACTACGCGGGACCGGTAGCGGGCACAATGCTTCTCATAATCTCGGATGCGTACAGCAAGTGGTTAGAAGTTAAGTCTCGTTTCGGATAACGGAACAAATTTTACATCACGTGAATTCAAAGATTTTTTGGATAGACTATGTGTCCAGTTCCATAAACTGACAGCTTCCTACCACCCGTCAACAAACGGCCAAACCGTACGGTACAAACCGTAAAAAATGCCCTTAAGGACATGGATACAACAAAATCGACAATAAAGAGAATATAAATGAATTTCTTCGCAAGTACAGACGCGCTTCTCATTCAACTACAGGACACTCGCCAGGTAAGATCTTTTTGGGCCGGTTCCCCCGTTCACGACTGGATTTGGTATATCCACAAAATATTTCACTAACAATTACTGAGAAACAATTCCTGAAGACAAAATTTTCTAATCTTCGTTCTTTCGATGCTGGGCAGACGCGCTTCTCATTCAACTACAGGACACTCGCCAGGTAAGATCTTTTTGGGCCGGTTCCCCCGTTCACGACTGGATTTGGTATATCCACAAAATATTTCACAAACAATTACTGAGAAACAATTCCTGAAGACAAAATTTTCTAATCTTCGTTCTTTCGATGCTGGGCAGACAAAAATCAAAAAATATCAAAATGGATAAGTGGTTTCTGGAGTGGTGAGTAAAATAGGAGACTAGCATTACGAAATTGAATTCCAGGGAAAAGTATATAAAAGGCATATTGACCAAATAAAGATTCGCCATCAGAAGAGACAAGAAGATTGCTCAGAGGAAAGAAATAATCAATATAAACCAAACCAAGAGAGTCATAATACTAACACAATGTCAACAGAAGGTGAAACACAAAACCCAATTTCTCGTTCAACCCAAACACTACTCGAATACTGAAACTTTACCGCCGTTACGAAACATTCATGTACTGCCACCCTGTAATGTTCAAATGTCATCACCACCTAATCCCCATAGAACATCACCATCAGATCGTCAGACACTACCAAAGCCATCGAATATTAGCACAACGCCTACAGTATCCCATGTTCAAATACGCCGGTCACCACCAAATGCACCCAGTAGACCCATAACATCAACTACCCCTCAAACATTTAGAAGATCAACCAGGATCCATAAACAAAGATTAATATATTCGCCGTAAACAACAGCGATGCGCAGGAAGAAATGTTATGTACTAAAATCGCTAATTAAAAAAAACACATTGACACTACTGAAAATATTGATGTTGTGGTGTAAAAAAAAATTAACTGAAAATGATTTATTTAATTCATATAATTATTCAATTATTAATAAAACGTATTCTTGAACACAATGTAATTATAAAAGATATAAATTATTATTTTTAAAATATTATAATTATTATACAATTTTTTATTTATTATTTTAAACACATTTTCTTTTAATTTTTTTTTAATTAAGAAAGAGTATTTTCTAGTAAAGGTCTGCACAAATGTGTTTGACTTCAAAAAGTACATAAGATAAGTACACTTATCCGAAGAAGAAAAGTACTTTTTTTTTTGAGAACAACAAAATTATCGAATAACTTCTTGTTGCTATTTGACTGCGTTCGCTTCATATAAACACATGTTCAACTTTCTTTCTTACTCGAAAATACCGGCACAAAACATGTCGAGTACAATGACTACCACCATACTTCACGTAGTACTACAAATACCAATGAGTACTGCAAATACCACAAAGAAGTTTGGCAAAGAAAAAATACATAACCAATAATTCCATATAGTGTTTCGGCAGATTTTGATTTTTTTGATTTTACTTCTTACATACTTTTATCATTTTAAATGATCTCTGAAAATATGAAATACAGTGCACCCTCGCTAATGTGAACTAATTAAAACTGGCGTTGTTCACTTTTGCGAATTGTTCACATTTCCGAATATCGAAAATTTTAAAACAGAATTATACCATCTTTTAAACAAAAATCATTATGAATTTTTTTATTTTTTAGAATTTTTAGAACACATTTTATAATTTAATCTTCACAAACTTTCTTCACAATATCTAAATAGCAATTGAAAAATAAATATGCAAGCAGATGTATTAGCACATACATATATATATGTGCACCTAAAACGAGGATTCCCGCAACTAATAAACAAAATTTTAACGTTTCAAATTAAAAAAAAATTCTGTTAAAATTATAGGGCTTTTTAAATTTTTTCATCTTTTAGAGTAGTCACTGAAGCAAAAATATTGTTCACATTAAGCGGTGTTCATATTATGCGGTGTTCACATTAGCGCGTGTGCACTGTATGTATAAACTATGTTTTTTACGTTTTAGTAATTTTAAGTGATTTTTTTGTTATTTTAATTGTTTTTAGTTCATTGAAAATAAAGAATTTTTTAAATCAAAAAGCAGAAAAAAATATTTTCCAAAAAAAATTGGACTATTTTTTATTTCTATTTTTTATTTCAATGATTAATAAATAAATGCCTAACAAGTCGTTTATAAGTTTGTTCATACACATAAGCATTTATATATAAAAAACATCAGTTATGTGGTTTTTATGCTGCGAGTATTTGAAGTACTACATGAAGTGAACATAATTTTAGGAGTACTTGTTTTTGCGGATATATTTTTCAATGAGTACTCTTTTTACGGAACTTAAGCAGCTTCGGATAATTTCTTACTCGTATTTGTCTTGCACACATCCTTTTCTCTTCACTGCTTGCGCTGTTAGAGAGAGAGTGTAAGTACTCTATTTATCCGACAACGAGTTGCACATATGAAGCAAAAAAGTTATTCGTTGCAGACCTTTATTTTCTACCAAATATGGCCATATTAAAAACGAGTCAAATAAAATTTCTGTTTCTACGCATACATTTAGTACGTATCAGAGATCACGATGAGTAGATTCGAATCATACTTATAACTTTTTTTAATATCATACTCATACTTAACAATACGTATGATGTTGTTGATTTTGACTCTCCTTTACTCAACATTTACAAGAATAAAAAAATAAGTATGACTCGCGTACGAACACTACAATACTCACTAGAAGGTGTTGTGTTTGCCTTGCTTGCTGTCTTTGTCCTTTTCTTTCTTCTTTTTTTGTAAATGCAATAATAATTAAAGCTTTAAATTTGGATGAATGATTCGAATCACTCGAGTGAATCTGTTGACTCACTGATACTCAAAATTTCATGATTACTTATGAGTATCGATAAAACGATTCATTGCTGATCTCTGGTACGTATCTCATTATGGAATTTTGTGAAGTAAAGTAAAAATCTTAAATGCATTTCAAAAAATTGTTGTAAGCATGTTTTTTGAAGAAATTTTCTTAAATTCTATAATTGTTAAGAACCAATTGATCCAATTTTATTTTATTTCAAAAATTTTAAATTTTTTCAACAATTTAGTATAATTTCATCGTTTTAGATTAAAAAATCTTTGCGTAAATACAGGTATTCGACTTACGATCGAGATAGGTTCCTGGTCATCGGATTAAGCTTCGCTTTAGTTCCCCCCAAAGATTTTTTATTGGGTTGAGGTCTGGACCCTGACTTGGCCAATCAACAACGTCAACTTTTCATTCCTTTACAACTGCGACGAGTGTTTTGCATCATTGTTCTGCTGAAACTTCCAAACGACTGACATATTTACATCAACATATGAAAGCATAACCGTTTCCAACAAATCTTTGTAGAGAAATCTGTCCATGGTATTTTCTATGAGGTGTATTGGGCCTACACCTTCTCAGGAAAAACAGCTTCATATCATAACATTTCCACCTCAATGTTTAACTGTCTTTTTAGTAAATTTGATGTGAAATTCCTTCTTTGTCTTGTCGCTCCAGAGGATATGATGCCATTTTTTGTGTCTTCAAGATCGCTCCAGGTTTTATAAACAAGGGACCTCTCGAGCTGTTCTACCCGGTAGATTTGCGTCTACCAACCTGCGCCGGACCGTTCTAGATGACACAACGTCCCAAATTTCATTTGCAATCACTTTCGATGTCATTAAAGGATCTCGTTTTGCTAAAGTGACTATTCGATTATCAGTGCTTTTGGCTGTTTTTTTTATTGCCCTCATTTTTTAATATCTTTTTCTGACTTAAGAGCATTAGTTCCAAAGTTTTGCAATGAATTTATAAGTTTTTTCTTGCTTTCGAAGCTCCCACACAAGTCTCCGTTCTTCTACACTGCAATGTTGTCCGCCTAATAGTTTTTATTATTTTTCATTCCGAATTTATTCTAAATTTATTTATAACTTACTTTTTTATATTTTATCTTACTTACTTACTTAATTGGCCATAACAACCCGATTAACGGATTTCGGCCTGCAGCAAAACAAATCCTTGCAGGCGCCTCTGCTTCTTGCGCGCCTACGCCAGTTGGTCACACCAATCGATGACAGGGCTTCCTCGATTTGAACCTTCCAACGGATAAAAGGTCATCCTCTTCGCTGACTTCCGCAGATCCCCGCATCAAATACCCGTCTCGCTGGAGAATCCTCCTCCATTCGAACGACATGGCCGAGCCAGTACAGCCGCTGGATATTAATATGCTGTACAACGTCTATGTCGTTGAGGAGCTCATACAGCTCACTGTTGTATCGGATGCGGAAATCATCGCAAACTCGTACTGGACCGAAGATCTTACGCAGTACTTTTCTCTCGAACACTCTCAAGGCTGCTGCATCAGTACTTAATAGGGTCCATGCCCCTGCGCCATAAAGAAGCACGGGAAGGATGAGCATCTTGTAGAGTGTTAGTTTCGTCGTACGAGAGAGATCTCTGCTACTCAATTACCTATTGAGACCATAGTAGCACCTGTTGGCAAGAGTGATCCTGCGCTTGATCTCCAGACTGACATCATTTGTGGTGGTAACGGCGGAGCCAAGATAAATAAATTTCTTGACTGTATCAAAAGTATAGTTATCGGCCGTAATCTGAGAATCAACACATCGCACGTCTGTACTTGTCGATAACATATACTTTGTTTTGCCCTCATTTACTGCCAAACCCATCTTAGACTCGCGTTTAATACCAGTAGCAGTAACATCTCGCTTGGTACGCCCTATGATGTCAATGTCGTCAGCGTACGCAAGCAATTGGACACTTTTTTGAAAAATAGTGCCACTGCACCTGCCTTTCGCAGAACACTCTCCATGACGAAGTTGAAGAGGTCGCATGATAAGGGGTCGCCTTGTCTGAAACCTCGCGCGGTATCAAAAGGCTCGGAGAGGTCCATTCCTACCTTGATGGAGCTGCAGGAGTTCCTCAACGTCATTCTGCATAGCCTTATCAGCTTCGCAGGTATGGCGAGCTCAGACATTGCGGCAAAACCGCGATCCCTTATGGGGCTATCAAAGGCAGCCTTATAGTCGACAAAAAGATGGTGTGTGTCGACTTGTTTCTCGTGGGTGTTTTCCAGGATTTGGCGTAGTGTGAAGATCTGGTCGATGGTGGACTTGCCAGGTCTGAAGCCGCACTGACAAGGTCCAATCAGTGTTTTGACGAGCGGCTTCAGTCGATCACACAATACGCCTGTAAGAACCTTATATGCGATAGGGAGAAGGCTTATACCCCTATAGTTGGCGCATATTGTAGGGTCTCCATTTTCAGGACAGGGCAGAGGACACTGAGGTTCCAATCGTTGTGCATACTTTCCTCTAGCCATATTTTGTAAATAAGCTGGTGCATGCGCCCTACTAACTCATTACATCCGGTCTTAAACAATTCAGTGGGGAGGCCATCACCTCCTGCCGCTTTATTGTTTTTAAGGCGCGTAATCGCGACGTTGACCTCTTCATGGCTACGCGGCGGAATCTCCATGCCGTCATCATCGATCGGGTTCGGAACATCATCTCTAAAGGCGGTATTGGTGTCGTCATCGCCTTGTAGCAGAGTAGAGAAGTGTTTCCTCCATAACCTCAGTACTCCCTGCGGATCTGTTACTAAGTTTCCATTTTCGTCCTTGCAGGAAGACGCTCCGGGGTTATAACCCTCGATTACACGCTTAACCTTTGATAGAATTTTCGAGCGTCATCCCTACATCTATACATCTCGACTTCCTCACGCTCACGCCTTTCCTGCTCCCTCTTCTTTCGTCTGAAATCATGTATACATGTTTAAATCCATACGGAACATAGGATATAGATCAGTTACTTTTTCTCAGAATCAAACACTTTTCAATACAAGGAATCATGGCAATTTACATACCGCTAGGTGCAGGTTAGAAACAACCAGGCAGCGGATTGAATATATTGGAAGTCTTGAATATAATAAATTACCTTTAAGGTTAAAATCAATAAATAGCTTGTCAGTCTTTAAAAAGGAACTAAGAAAATATATATTTGAAAACTTGGCTGTGTAGGTAATTAACTTAAAATATTTTATATCCAAATGCATATGAAAATAAATATTTAAAATATCTATTGCTTTACCTAAGTTTATAATTAGCCATAATTTTTAATATTGCTATTTATGTATGTATATATTATATTAATATATATATATATATATATATATTTTTATTATTATACCTATCTTTATTTGTTGTTCTATATGAAGTATTAAATTAATAATTTTAATCAGTATAACTGAAACTGCCAACTTGCTTCAATAATGCCCATAGGGCGCTGAGGCCAACTAATCAAATTGTATGTTAGTTGTATTTAATTGAATAAATAAATAAATAAAATAAAATAAATAAAAGGCGCTTCTCTTCCCTTCTCTTCTCTCTATAGTTCTCAACAATGGCTCGCGTAGCGGCTGACTGCAATGTTTTCCTGTATGCGGCGTTTTTCGCTGCAGCTGCCTCGCGACGCTCCTCATCGTACCATTGATTTCGTTGGGGTGGGCGTTCGAAACCAAGGACTGTTTCCGCAGTAGTGCGCTATGGAGGACACAGTCCGCCAGTGTCGTTGAGATTAGATGGGGAACGACGGAGCTTATCCGAGAGTTGAACGGATTATCAACTGACATTCGTGATCGCAGCTTCTTAACGTCCAGCTTTCGCAATGCACTAGAGTGCGCAGACCTCGAGACGCTAATGCGCAATCGAAACTTGGCTGCGACAAGGTAGTGGTCCGAGTCGATGTTCGGACCTCTGAATCTGCGAACATCTAGTACACTGGATACGTGCCTTCCGTCTATCACAATATGATCAATCTGGGTGGATGTTGATAGATCAGGGGACATCCATGTGGCCTTGTGAACGTCGAGATGTTGAAACTTAGTGCTACATACTACCATGTTACGCGCCGCGCGAAATCGATCAGCCCCATATCATTGGAGGTAGTGTTCGCGTGGAGGCTGAACTGTCCGACAGTGGGGCCAAAGATACCTTCCCGCCCGACCTTCGCATTAAAATCTCCGAGGACGATTTTGGCGTCATGGGTCGGGCATTTATCATATACGTCCTCGAGTTTAGCGTAGAAGGCATCTTTAAGCACATCGTCCTTTTCTTCCGTCGGGGCGTGAGCACAAATAAGGCTGATTTTGTAGAATTTTGCTCTGATGCGGATTGTGGCTATTCTTTCGTTCAAAGGCGTGAACCCAGAGACAAGGTGACGAAGTGTCTTATTAACCACAAAACCGCATCCGAATTCGTGCTTATCAACATGGCAGCTGTAATACACATCGCAAGATGCCAGCCTTTTGCATCCTTGCCCTATCCATTGCATTTCCTGTATGGCAGTGATGTCTGTCTTACATTTCTTGAGGGCATCCGCCAGTTGGGCGGAAGCGCCTACCCTATAAAGGGTTCGGACGTTCCAAGTGCCTATTCTTAAATCGTTGTCCTTTGAACGTTTGTCGTGGTCGTCAACTTTTGAGGGGATCTGTTTTAGGTCTGTTGTTCCGATTTTTATTGGAGAAAATTTTTATGTGGTGGGATCCAATCCCTACGCACAACCCAAATTTAATGTCCAGAGGGGATTGGACTTCGCTGCACGCATTAGTTAACATCTAGGTGCTAGAATGCCATCCAGGATGGGCCACGAGGAGGCTGCGTGTCAACTGGAATACAGCAAGACAAGGATCGTCCTGGTGGTCGCCACATTGGCCACAGTCAGAAACTTTATCGTGTTTGCATGCATCCCATCCATCCTTTTATATTTTATCACAAAATCTAAATTTAAGAACTTTAGAGAATACACGCCTATTTTAATGACCACGTCGGAAAGGAACTAAATTGTAAAAAAATTCTGTTGGTGTAAGAATTAAGGCCGTGTTGCTTCGCGTTGCGTTACATATACGGTTTGACATTTAAGATAAATGTAGATGTTTATATGGCACTTGTCACATAAATTTTATTTGGCGCACAGCAAAAAGTTGGGGATGTCTCATCTTTTTGCGCGCTTTGACAATCAGCTGTTTTAATTTTCTTTAATTTTTTCTTAACTTCATCGTAAATAAAAAAAAATTTTTCAAAATAAATTTTATTAATTCAATAAACATATAACTTTATTATATAGAAAAAAATGGAGGAGAAGCTCATCGAAACGGTGAAGATGCACACATGTCTGTTCGACAAGAGTTCGTCAGTATTTAGAAATAAATACTTAAAAGATCGAGCGTGGCAGGCAGTAGCTGCTTCAACAGGCGTGTCAGGTAGTTTTTTTCTTTTAGTCGTGTCGTTTTTGCTATTTGTTCCAAGTAGATGATCATTGCAAAGAAAGGTGGAAGTCGCTGCGCGACCGATTGGACGGGAAATATCCAATAAAATGAAGTCTGGAGCCGCTGCTGAAGAGAAAGTGGAATGGTGTTATATGGAATCAATGCGATTCTTAACAAAACATGTGACTCCAAGAAAGTAAGTTAAACTTGTAACTATGAAAAGCTAGCCTGCTTTCCCAGGCAAAAGGAGACGACTTTTGTTTGTCGCACCATCACGCTTAAACGCGTGGACTTTTTTAAACCAAACTTAACTTAAACCATGTACTGATGTATGCTTTATTAATTACTTTTTTTTAGAACCTCCTGCAACTTTCAATGGATGAACATGAACAGTGACACCACACCTTCTTGCAGCCAGACACCACCCATGTCACAAAACGAAGAGGCAATAGAGAATAGTAGAGAACAATAGAGAACAGTAGAATACTCCGAATTGAATAATAGCCAGTGCAGTGAAGACACCAGCAACGGTAGAAACACAAAACGGCAATGTAATGTAAGCGAATCGCGTGAGCGATTCGATATGTTGTGTGGAACTGTTGAAGCAGCTATTGCTGCAAAAGCTGAAAACGTTCCCTCAAGGAACAGCACCTTTTTAAAACTGATAGACGAATGCCTTCAGAAAATGTCGGATGAGGTACAAGACCAATTAAAAATTGAACTGCTCACATATGTTCACAACGCCAATTAATATTAAATGAAGAAGGTTAGTTCAACATCGTTATAATCGTTATATAATTTTGATTATTCTTTACCCTCATTAGCTTCGTCAAATTACCATCTTTAGTTATTAAAATTTTATTATATATAGAAAGAAATTAAAATAAAATATTAATTTAAAATATTTGTTTTGTTTTGTTATGTTATGAAAATTTGTATTTTTTTTCATTAGTATTAGGTTACAGGACGTGTACTTGTCAATTAAGACAAGTACAGTACCCGGAGGTCGATTTCACCCATTGTACAACAAAGTAGTATTATATATAGAAAAAAATTAATAGAAAATATTAATTTAAAATGTGTATTATTTTTTTTTCATTCATTAGTGTTATATTTAAAGAAAATATTAATTTAAATAAAATGTGAATTTATTTCATTGTTTTGTTATGTTGTTATGAATATTTTTATTTTTTCTTTGAACTGCATTTTTTACTTTTACTTTTTAACTAATTTATATAAAATGTATATACGTATGTACATATCGTCACCTAAAATCCAAGTGCAAAAAAATCAAAATCAATTTTTTGAATGATTACTACCTAATTAAACAAAATATATCAAGATCAATCAAAAATCGATTTGGATTTAAACTTACCAAAAAAAAAACTTACTATAACATGTATTTTGAAAATAAATTAAATAAAATTTGAAAATTGAAGTTTTTATTACTCTTTAATATAAAATTTTACACAGTTTATTTATTAATTGGATGGGACATAATGTAGTCTTTTAGTTGGTCTCTCAAGGCGAACGCATTTCTTGTTGCGTTATTGTCATTCGGCCATGGTTTCGCAACGGTGCTGAAACTTCACTCCGCCACAGCCGATTTATAATTTCGTCAGCTTGAAAACGATCCACATAATCAGGTGGACAATAACTACCGTCGTGAAATTTAACAAAATTGTGCAGCACTACAGTGGCTTTTACTAATTTTTTTGCATTTTCTGGGTGCATAAATAAAAGCAACAACAAAACTCTCCAGCGAGCGCACGAAATACCAAAAGTTTCTCTATTACTCTTCGGGCACGTAACAATCTCTTATTAAAAATTTCTTTGTCAAGAGATAGACGAGTTCCTAGTTATAAAAAAGTCGCTTAAGGAACATAAATATTTTTAAGTACATAACTAAGAAGGTAAAGTGAATGTACAAACACGGGTATGGACGCATAAGGGGGAATGCAGCATCGCCAACCATGAAATAAGGGAATGTGGTGCGAGTTTCAGGCAGACAAGCATCTTCAGGTAAATCTAGGTTACCATTCAAAAACCTTTGTCCAAAGCCAGAATTCCATAAAACTCCACCGTTGCTAAGAGAACAATAGAGTAATTTCCCTTACAATTGTAATAAAGAGATCCTGAATTGGGTGGACATGATATTGTGATGTGCTTTCCATCCACACCACCAACACAATTTGGAAAGTTCCACATGGTGTAAAAGTCTTCGGCAATACGTTTCCACTCATATTTTTGTGGAGGTGACAAATAAATTTTTCCTAATTCCTCCCAAACAGCTTCACATACCTCAGTTATAATGGTGGATACTGGAGAGCGCCTCATTTTAAAAGCAGTAGCAAGTGTTTGCTTACTATCTTCGTGGGCCAGATAGCTGGAAATAGTACATACATACATATGTATGTAAATTTAATTTAGGTGTTTTTAACTAAATAGTTCGTTATGACTCACGTTAGTGTTAAAAATAGTCTGCAGGATGCAGATATCGATGGTCTGTTTGACATTTTTGTAAGGCGTGTCTTTAAAAGTTCTAGCAACATATCAAAAACTGCGGGAGTCATCCGGACACTTTCGGAACTGCTCTGGATCTCTTTGATGCATTTCTTCAAAGCTGGAGGCGAATAGGAATGTGTAGTCACGGTCTTGGTAAAGTCTTTTTACCCAGAACCTATGCGATTAAATTTGATCTAACAGCCCCGATGCTTCATGCATTAAGAACAAAATTACACCCAATTCCAATAAATCGTCTAATAACATTTTAAGCTTCTATTTTTAAACCAAATAATTTAATTAAAAAACAACTTCAATATTTTATTGATAACAAACAATGCGTGAGTCTTGTCAAAGTTTTTATTGTGACATACACTTTTTGCTTTCTGCTTTTCTGTCAAAGTTATAAACGTCACGCAAAGCAACAAAGTTTTATCTGACGCGGCCTTTAGAATAGAAAAAATTCTGTTCTGCAGTATTTTCACGTTTCCCATGCATTTGATAAAGTGTCCCAAAGTCTACTAAAATCATATCCCGAGAATAAAACAGGAGAATAAATATTACAAACTGAATGAAATTGTAGCTGACCTCAAGAGAGTATTCTTGGGTCGATCTGATATCTGCTGCACACAATTGACACCACATATTCCTGATACAACTGTGGCAATATTTGCGGATGACACTGCAATATACAGTAAGCATTGAACTCTATGCCAGAATGAATAGAGAAATCAAGTTTAAAACGTAATATATAAAAACCACTACAGTACAAGAACGTCTTGTTTACTCAGGTATACGTGGATCGTATTCCAGTAGAATATTCGAAAAAAGCCAAATATTTTGGTAAGATCTTTTGCAAACAAAGAACTACCTTCTGATACCACCCATGTTGTGTGTCTTAATTTTATATATGAGGGGCAGGACCTACAGTTAAAAGTCAACTCCGAACGACAGATATTTGAGAAGAGTTTTTGCCAGAAGAATGCTAAGAGGAAGTCACCGAAGAAATATTTTCTGATGTATTGTCTCGTTCGAAATGTTTGAGCTGGAACTTAACTCTTTGCAATCGGCTGCCCCGAACGAAGAATGTGCGAAGTGCGTTCACGACGGACTGTACACTTCTCTGATTCGATGAGCAAATTGTAGATACACCTATCCCCCGATTTATACTGAGGATAGGTTCCTTAGAAAACCGTGCAAACCGAAATCGTAGATTTCGCTATGTAAAACCCTGTAAATCGAAAACAAACTAAAATAGGCATAACTCAGTCATTTATTTCAACGTAAAATAGAAGTAAATAGCAAATATGTATGTATGTTTATTTTGAAAAACATAAAAGTAGCCATGTATTCATTAAAATACAAATATATCGCACACCCAGTACAAAAGTGACAACTCAAAATTTTCATTTTTCAGAAATCGATTAAAAACTATTTTTGACTAAAAATAGGCAAAAACAAAATGTTGGACCATTTAGTAGAAAATCTATAGAGATTGTGATTTAAAAAGTTTTTTCATTCTTTTTTAAATTTACACAATAGATAATAAACAATTTTTAGTTGTGTCTATTTTGATGATGTATTATTTGCACAAGTTACCGAGTTATTTTAAGTTATGTCACTTTAGCTGAATTCTTTTCAAGTTATGACACTTTTGCTAAATTTAAAATTAAAAAAGTAAAATTAAAAAAGTAAAATATCAAATTAATTTATTAAATCGAAAATACATGTAAACTTAAACTATAAAATTCAAGAAGTTTAAGTATAAAGAAATTTAATTTATGTATTAAACAAAAACATACAAACTGAAATTATATACTTTATATAGAAAGAAAATTTATAATTTTATTCGAAAATACATTATGAACTAAAAATTTATATTTCCAGAACTTTTAATAAAGAAAAAAAGATTTTTTAAAAAAATAAATAAAATCACTTTAAAAACTTTAAACATGAAGCAAAATAATACGACAACTTTTTAATATATTAATTAAGAACGTGCTTATAGTATGCTTCATAATATTGATTCGGAATGACATTCTTTTTGATTAAGTCCTTAAGTTATTTTTTTCTTTCGGGTAAAGGAAAAATTCTAGAATATGCTTTTGTTAAACTGAAAAAGAAATATTAGTCGCAATGTAATCTTAATGCACAAAAATGTATACAAAAAGTGGACAATACACAAAGGCAAATACCATTATACCTGATTAAATCCTAAGATTTTAAAGATTCTGTAGTTATATTTCGCACCTTAACTTCTTTGAAATTTGAGTCTTTGTAAGATGTTTTGTAATAAAAGCACTCGGGGCTGTTCTTTTCAACTCTAAGAATTTTAATATCCTTCCATAAGAATTTTTCTTTTTCAACGTTAGTCGTAAAATTGCGACTCCATTCCTCCTGCAAGGTTTTTAAATCGTAAAAGTCGTTGTACAACAGTTTATGTAACTTATACGGTCGTCCAGTTTTCTTAGCAGTTACTGTTGAGCTAATATACTGCTCTGGTATGTAAATGGGAACGCAAGCAACATGCCTTTTAATCTGTTTTTCGATTACACTATGCACGTTATCTCCTTTGATTTGTGAATGTCCTGTTATTAACAACTTATGAGTTATGCTTTTTATATGATATTTTTGAACTGCATAGCTATACATGGAAATCAAGTATTTGTTTTCTTTTTGACCAGCACAGTTATTTGAATAAAAAATAAACTCCACGTCTTCGGGATTGCTTTCCTCCAAATGATCCCCGATTTCCTTCTATCTCGCTCCAAACAAAACATTCAACGTTTCTTGCGTAAACGTCACTTGTGGTAAAATGGTAGCAGTTAATTTTGTTTTTATAATAAAAGCTAGATGTCAAGCCTTTTGGCAAAGGCAGTACTGCTTGTAGATCGTACACAGCTACATGATATTTTTTTCTTGTTCTCTTCTTTCTCTTTTCGCGACAGTTCCTTCTCTTCCTGGTGTGATTCCTGAGCTTCATACAATTCTAAATTTTGCTGTTCATTTTCATTTTTGTATGTTTCGCAAAAGTCACGCTGATCCTTTTTAGGTTTAAAAAATGAAATATTAAACTCAGTATTAAATATTTCATTAAACGTAGACGAATGTGCAAAAGGTAAATTATCGTTCAATCGGAGCTCCTTGTAGTCGCGATATAAGTCTGCAATACATTTACTGCCTTTAATAAACTCTCGTGAAGATTGGTTTCGCAAGTAATGTGACTCAATTCTGGGTATGGCCTTTATAAACTCCCTAACGCTATCTTTAATATCTGGGTCTACAGTGGGATGATTATTATGTTTTCCTCTCAAGTCGGGATCGACAAACCCATTCAAGTCCTTTTTCGATAATGTTGTGCGTATATATCGATCACTTATTCCAAGAGTAGACATGAAAAAAAACTTGCAAAGTCTAATTTTAGTAACGTTTACTGTAAAATAGAATGCGTCGATATTTTGGTAGTATAGTTTCCATATTACCTGCTATATATTCTCTTTGTCTTTGCAAATCGCCTAAGCTCCAATAGTTATCAAATAATTTTTGTCGGTCAACCTCACTTATTTGATCAGCACTCTTCGCAATCAGCATTTTTCTCCAGATGTTTGTCCCATATTTCTTTCTTCAAATGATATTTTCGATTTTGCTAGTGGTACATATGATTTTCCGGAATTTCTTAACAATTTTGCCTTAGAACTCCAATTTCGTGTATTACGACCTCTTTTTACCCTTTTTTTTAAGTTATCATCTATAGTACTATTTGAATTTGAAGAATCTTCGCAATTTGAATTATATTCATCAGAGTTTGCTTGGAATGGGTCCTCAATATTATCATCGGTTTGCGGGGATGGACAGTAACTGCTTGTAAGTCTTGCAATCCGCACCTTACATTCCGTGGTAAGAACAGATGAACAAGTTTCATTTTGGGACATTACCTTTGTTTAATAACAAAAAATCGTATAAAGTGACTATTAAAATGTGCGCAGCGTAAATAAAATACATCTGGTTGGTCCGAAAGTAAAATTAGAAAAGAGAGAGTTTATTGTAATTATTAATATGCACACATATTATACTTTTGACAATTATACTAAAGAACAATTGATATTAAAACCAAAGTGTATTGGTAAGTATACAAGCTTGCTATGAGCAAAATATTTGTCCGTATAATTTCAACAGTGACCTAAGTTAAAAATCTCTTTCTTAAAGCAAGAAAACGATTAAATTGTTTCGAAATAAAGTTTTATTTTATTTCATAATTAATTGCCAAACTTTTCAATTGTAAAACCGTTAATTTTCTAAAACTGAAATACAGAAATTAAATAATAATGTTTTTTCTTTAAAACCGTCCAAACTAAAAAACTTAATATTTTTTTCATCTAAAGCGTCACAACAAAAAATAATAGAAATGAATCGTACTTACCTCGATGAGCTAAACTGACACAAGTCTAATTAATATAAACTCCAACAAAGATTTATTTTATTAAAAGTGTCGCAATTCGAATTAAGACTATTTAGCACTTAGCAGTAGAGATTAATTACCATTATATTTTCAGACACAACTAAAAATAAGTAACTTTTATGAATTGCTACTTTAACCAATTGAAACATAGAAAAAGACAACTATTTTTTAGTAACAGTTAACAACTAAATACTCTGATATTTTTTATAAATAAACAAGTGTATTCTACATAGTTTAAGCATATAAACTCGAAAAATGAAAATTTTGAGTTGAGTCCCTTTTGTACTGGGTGTGCGATATAAAGGTGTAGTCCTGTATATGGATATGTTATTCATTTTACATACAGAAACTAGAAATATAAATATTTAAAAAATGTTACCAAAAATTTAATTATGTACTGTTATCACTGTCATAGGATATGTATAATCCTTTCTTCCTGATTGGTATGATGTCACTTTTATCACTCGATATTACTTTATGCGATTCTGGTTCTAGATGGATTAGGAATGATTTTATATTGGCGAGACGTGTAAAAAATTACCGTGTAAATCGGGGGTAGGTGTATAGTGGATTAGACGTACAAGGTTACAAGGGTATGGTTCAATGAAATAGGAAACTTGTTACGATAATAAAGAAATCTGAAAACCGAGAGAAGAAATCAGTTCGTACTGAAGCGGCGAATAGAAAAGTTCTCTGCAGTAAAAAGACAGTGTTGTGTTTTCGTAATTTACCATTAGTTATTTCCAAAGTATTTTTTTACCCTCTCTTTTATTATATAATCAAAATCGATTATTACATAATCAAGTCGAGTTGCTGGTAGGTAACGTCCGAAATTGTGCCGACTTCAATGTAAATTGCTGTGTATAAAATTTTGTTTATATATAGATTTTCTTTTCTTTCGGAGAAATTAATTACTTGTAATATCAGGCGATACTCGAGCTTTAAAAATTTGTTTTCATATATTAATTGTTAAATCCTCGGACAATACTACAAACCCATATTTGAAAATCTAGATAATAATTTAAGGGCCATTATTACAAATTGTCTTCAACTAAAGGGAGGATTTTAACGGGTAGATAAATTGTTTTTCATTATTATGAGTACACAATAAGACATATTTTTGAAAAAGTTAACTTTATTTTATCATTAGGTTGTAATAACGAAAAGAAGTTAAATGTGACTTTAAAGTTCACTTTAACAAAACCCAACTTTAACAGGAAGTTGTAATAATGGCCCTTAATGTAAATTGCTTTGCTTTTGGAATTTATGCACTTAATCGATATAATTCAACTAAATCTTTGTTATTCTAAGTTTTCAAGAATTTCATTCAAATTGATTATTACTTTTCATTCTAGCCATAATTAAACGCACGTAATCAAGATGAGAAAAATACATGTTTGCATTTGTTTGTTTAAAGCTAGCAATCGATAATAAGCTAGCAATTATAGTAAGTAACACAATCTATAGTCAATTCCATTTAACACAATATTTGAATGTAATTCAATGCAAAGTGTAGGCATCTATCACTTAGTACACGTCAATGAAAAGTACAACAACAGGAGCTCTTAAAGAAAAGAAAAAATAAATAAATGAATAAACAAGTAATATCAAATTACAACAATGACTGCATTTGACAGCTTTGGCTATGTAATACAAAAACTGAAACTCATTGAACTCTGCCTATTAATAAAAAACAACGAAAAGTATGGTTGTGAAGGGATGCTAAAAGTTGGAAAATTATTTTTTACAACCACAAATACAACAGACATTCTCGAATGATAATACAGAGTTTGAATAACCATCCAACACAAGCATAACTAATAGAATCTCAAGTTAAATTAATCGAATATTAGAAGATGGCATAAATACGAACATTGTCATGAACTCTAAATGTATTAAAGAAAATAATAAATAAGCAATCAAATATAAATATTTTACTTTTAACGAAGATTCGATGGAAATAATAATTAAACAAATAAAAAATGACATTAGTAAAGCATAGTTTGTATCAATCGTTCATTATTTACACATGAAATCAATATTGATTATCTTCCCCGAATTCAAAGTAATACGGTTAACATTCTTATAATAAATAACAAAGTTTTGTTGATAACAATTAGTAAAAAAAAGTTATTTAATTGTCAATCACATTAGTAATACCGTATATATAAAATATGTTTATATTTTAATACATACTCGTGGCAATCAATATGGGTATGTAGAAATTGCGTTGATTAACTTCAAAAGTGTCGTAACTTCAAGAAATGTTGTTTTCATTATGTTTTTCACTAATACATTAATTACACAGATTCGTAATGATCTGTTCATATCGAAAAGTAAACGATACCGCTATAGAAAACATTTTAAATACCTCTATCGAGATGTGTGAGATTATCAGTGGAAGAAACAAAGTTAATTAAAGATTATACTTTTTTAAAATTACTCATTTAAGATTTTTTGTCCGAATTTCTTGAATATAACATTATAACACCGCTATTTGCCTTTACAACTTCTATTCAAAAATACATCGAAAATATTTTAGAAGATTCACTCCTCCTACCTTGTACTTTTTTTTACTGAGGAATGCATGTAATCTGTCCTAATTACTGCGGGAAGTTATTTGCCCTGAGCAGAGGATCCGTATCTTCATTTGCATATTTTGTGATATAAAACCATTGTTTTGGACATTTTTGGCATTGCCTGGTATGATTAGGTATATTGTTTGTTTTCTGGGCGATGGATATTCACTCTACTCCAAGCGAGTATTACAGTAAAAATTTCTAGTGCTATTTTGTTAATAAAAATTCTTTTTTCATTGTTTATAATGTTTTTTACTAATTTTTATTTTTATTTTTTTATTAATTATAATATTTTAAATCATTAGAAATTTTAAATAATATATGTATAGTAGAAAGAGAATGGAATAGGAATAGAAATACAAGAAGTATCGGTAAATTTAGTGTTAATATAAATAAACCTACCTTCCACCGCACTCGCCTTTTTTATTTGACGTTGTTGATATTTGTATTTTCAAATATCAACGAAATTTGTTTGAATATGTTGTAACCAGGACGAACTCAATAAGGTGATAGTAATTGTACAACAACTCAATTCGCAGTGTCTTTTAACAAAACCAACATGTATTTTCTGTTGTTTTTGGGTGACCGGTTATGTCAAATGAAATTCGCCATATGGCTGAAATGACAGGCGAATTCATATAATGACATTGAAATTGCTTTTTTTGTCATTTATTCCCTCGTTTCTTTTATATGGAATTTTTAATACACAATATTATTTAAATTCATAAATTTTTATTAGAAACAGAAAATAATGTAAATAGACGTGATTGTAATGTAAAAGAAACGTAATTAAACGTGATTTCAGTGATTTTACTTATAAAGCTGGTGTATTTATAAAAAAAGTTAAGTGCTTGTTTTTAACTTTGGCCACTTTTCACGATTTGAGACGCAGTGTGCCTGTTTGGACAGATGGCCGAGCCGAAGAAGTTTAATAAAGGATAGAAGGAAAGTTTAAATCATGTTTGGCACGGACCATCAATATGCATGTAAAAAGAAACTATAAAAAATAAATTAAAAAATAATAAAGAATAAGATTTAGTGCAAAAATATGATTGTTAAATTGATTATTGTTCTTTTTTTGACGATAAGGGAGGTACTGTGTATGTGTACGTAATCCTAATGCTTGCATAGACCAAAAAACAGCTTAAAAACTGGTCAACCCATGGAACATATAAGCACCAACTAAAGTCACAGACCCCTTAACGTAGGCGTATTACTACACACAGACAAACAGAAAAAACAGTAAGTACACGTACAAGGAGTAGTAGGTATTTTATTAACTATTAAACTTTTATTATACATGTTTATATTATAATCAAATTTTATCTCTTTTACATGTGTTTAGTGGTCCTTAAAAGGACCGATTGTTAAGCGCCAGTTGACCGAAGTAGAATAAATAAAGAATAAATTGTATTTAAATATTTCATCTCTTCCGATATATATTCGGGGGTCCTAAAAAGGACCTTGTATTTGTGAAAAGTGGAACTGCATCTGTGTGAAAAAAATATTGTAATTATTTATTTAATGTATATATATATATATACATATTTCTATATACTTATGTCTATATATATTTTATTATATTTACCTTATGGGTTTCTTTTAAGCATTTTTTGTAGCCCATTATCCGCAGCTTGGCTTTCTGCGCCCTCAATCTCTTATTATTTGAGAAACAACAAAAAACAATTTGTTCACGCAGTCGGGCAGTTTTACTGATGAAGAATACTCAATCAGGTGGTTGTGAAGGTTTCTCTTATGGGATATTTCCATTCCATTTACCTTATTAAATATTAGTTCTAGAAATTTCATTGTTTCGACGAAACTATTTGGTAGTTTTTTAGAGAACCCTTCGACACCTGATCAACCCATGTAAACGAGCTATCATGAGATTCGTATTCTTCAAGATTCAGCTTCCGTATAATATATCCCGATATATACTCTAAAGCATCTTCTTTAAGAATACCAATGTCAACAAAACTTGTTTCCACTAGGTCACTAAACTCTTCACCTTATTCGTATATTTCCTCAATGTTTCCTCTAGGCTTTCGTTATCCACGGTTGTGTAGGAAAGCCATTTGGTGCCGTCATTGCTGACGTTTCCGCTGCCGTTTAAATTTTCTGTATTTTGAATTAAAAAGTTATGTTATATAAAAATATCAATACATTTTCAATTTGATTGATTTTGGGTGATCATTCAATCCTCCTTTTCTGCGAATGGTTCCAATGGCATTGGCCGTCGTATTTGAGAAAATTTGGGCCACCAATTTCACTTCTTGCCTTCCTGTAATTAAAATGAACTTGGTTATAAGTTAAAAGGGTTAAAAATAAAATATTACCTGAGCCTTTCACGGATATATTTTCCGTGATTAACTTAAATACAATTGAAGTATCACTTCTTGAAGTGTACTTCAATACTTCGGAAATGGTGGCTGCAGTCAGTAAATTCCCATTGCATAACAAGCCGGTATCAATGAAATGATTTCGATTTTTAGCAGATGGGGAGCATCGACAAACGTAAATACTTTTTCTATTTCATTGACCCGACTTGGGAACCAAGGCTTTTCTAAAAATTTAATAATAAATGAAAAATATAGTTAAATATAAAGATATATTGAATGTGAAATAGACATGATTCAGTGTTAGTTGAAATGTTTTAAGTATTAGATTTTTTAACTATTTTTTCTTTATTTACCTGATTTCTAGTTATATACATATATCCTTCCTTGTCAAGCCGTTAATAATCGTCATTGGAGGAATAAGAAAAATATGTCAAGTGTAATGATTGTGTAGTGCGTTGTAAACATATTGCGTATATGTCGCTTACCTGGGGAAACTCATGTCCTTCCACAACTTACGGTTAGACGGGCCCATATCCGAAACGATTGCTACTACTGGAAATCCAACCGTAGACAATCTTCTTATTATTTGGTATATATCTTTTGACATTTTGCAGTCAAAGTCATAAAAGGCCGGCTGCTTCCATAACTTCTTTAAGCCACGTGCCATAACCACTTGCACGTAGTTACTTGGCTTCCTCACTTTGTCCAGGTTGGTGTCGTATTCGAAAGTCTCCATCACTTTCATTTCATCAAAGGCGAGTACACATACCTTTTCATCATCGGATAAATTGGTGATGTGCCTCTTGAAGTCTACTGATGAATCGATAATGTCTTCCTCTACCAGCACTTTTCGACACTAACGCTGTAAAGTGGACACATGTGGTAATGGAAAACCTTTTACGTACAGGTGGTTGTAGGCCCTCGGTCCTGAAGCATGCAGACACAATGCATTGCAAATATCTGCCCATTTCTGATGTATTGTGTCTGATGTCATCAGTTTTCTGACTTGGCCTTCCGTAAATATTTTCCTCACGTTATTTAAGGCCTTATTACATTGAGCAAGTTCGCACTGTAAAGTCTATTTGTGACTTTAATATTTTGATTTTATTAGTGTACTCCTCTTTCTCGGTGAATATAAAGCTGAAAACGTATGGAAAAACATACTTGGTTTTTAATTACACTTTGCATTACATACATAGGTATGTATTCATGAATATATACACACACATATATAGATATATATATATACAATTTAATATATATCACAAAAAAATGCTTAACTTACCTTGTCTGCGTTTCTTGCTCGAAAAGAATTTTGGAAGGGGGAGTCAGGTGATGGTCAGTGTTTGGTAGTGGCAGGTGGTATGTATGGTCCAGCAGTGGAGACGGAGTTAGGAATTGCATTCTAAAATTAGAAATTACGCAAAGTATTAAATTATATATTTAATCTAAACATTTTATATTTAAGACAACTTACTCGTTTGTGTCCCCTGATCTACAAGCTTTATGTCGTCGCTAATGTCCATGTGATGGACTTGTTCAGGTAAATTTAATCTGAATGTATTAATAATAAAATATATACTTCTATAAATATATAAAACTTTATGTACTTACGATGATGAAGGCTTAGGAATGACTGGGATAGCCTTGGCCAAAAATATTTTCCTTGGACCATTTTCGATAAAGTCAGAGGTAGAAAAATGGCCAGCACACACTCAATTATTTATTTATTTATTATTCTCAAATGAGGACGGCACAAAACTAAAAATTGATTAATGAATTATTAACTAAAAACAAACTCACATATTTCAATATAAAACTTACTAGAGTAATAGGTAATTATTTTTAACACTCACGTATATTAAATATTTACGTTTTTCACAATTTATTTAAAAAACACAATTTAAGAAAAAAGCACAAATTTAAATTTATATTTAAATGAAAAAATGTATAACGTCAATATTTGACAATCTCGTGTACTTAAAAAGCACTCAGCTGGGCTAATAACACAACTTTATATGAATTCGCCTTGGTTGTAACGTTCTCACTGAATACACTTGACAGTGCTCATTTTAAGTTTTACTCATATTAAACTACACAACTTGATGTGTATATTTGGAAAATATTTTATTGAATGAAAAAATAAAATATTATATCTTAAATACATAGAGCAAAGGTAAAACTGGTTTAAAAATTCTGAATTTAAACAAGTATAATTAAAACAAGTACATTTGATAATTCAACACGCCTCCTCAAATTATATTTGGTTTGAATTCTAAACCAGTAGCCTCGCCACAAAAATAATGTTTTATTTTTGGAACCGGCTTCGTGAAATAACCTGCTGGCATTTCATTTGTAGAGACATTAAATGTTCACAACCTTTTTTTCTACTGCATCTCGAATAAAATGATATTTGTAGTCAATATGTCCTTGAATGAAGGGACCCAAATTTTGCCATGTGTTGTGCACTTTGAGTCACAATAAATATCAGTGGGACAAGGTGTATTACATCCAAGTTCATTTAATATACACTGAGCGCCATAAGTGGGTCATCACTTTTGTTCTTAAGTATAAAACAGTTCTGTTCTTAAGTATAAAAAAGTTCCTTTATCATGAATTGTTGTTTTTCTTTTATCATTTTATAAGTAATAGATAAACGTTTTTATTTTTGTAAATTTATTCGAATATTATCATTTACTTTTCTCGCTATCCTAAGAAAATGAATTATTTCAGTGGTGTTTACTCACTTTTGGCGCTCAGTGTTTATCTCAAATATATAGCTTCTTTAGTCGCTTCACTAAGTGCTACATATTCAGCTTCAGCACTAGAGGTTGCAATTACTTTTTGCTTTTTAGATTCCCAAGATATTGCAGCTTCTGGAGGAATAAAACAGAAGCCATATTGTGATTTACGATCATTAATGTCCTGCATCCACAAAACTCAATAACGGGAACCCTGTCTTTCTATATTTTAATGCTGAATATTTCGTTGTATTTAAATATCTTACTATCTGTAATGCGCTATTCCAATGTTGCTTTCTTGGATCTTTTGAAAATTGAGACAACATATTTACACTACATGCAATGTCTGGTCTGCTATATAGTGCAATATGTAATAATGATCCTATGAGTTCTTGGTATTTCACTTCTCTATTTTCTCAGCTTCCCCGGAATTTTTTGGTTTTTTCTCTAAACTTAGTTTTGCTTGCATTGGAATTTTGGTCGATTAACAGTTTTCTAAATTATATTTTTTAACTAAATTTGTTATATAACCCGGTTGAGAAATAGATATTTCTATATCACCATGTTTAATATATAACTCAGTACAATATTTTGGTTGACCCAATTCTTTAATGTCAAAATTGTTTTGTAATGTCGTACAATATCATCAACCTATAAAGTATCGCTCATAAGTTTATTGATTTGACGTTTATAATAGATGCATTTATCATACTTTGATTGTTGTAATCCGTAATTCTTAAAAACGTTGTGAATCTTTTTAAACCATTGTCGACCAGCTTGTTTTAAGCCACAAATTGCCTTCTTTAATTTGCAAACTTTGGTCCGATTAGTGTCATCAATAAAACCTTCAGGTTGATCCATATAGATATCTTCTCCATTCAAAAACGCAATTGATACATCTAGTTATCGGAGTTTCAAGTCGTTTTCCTAAGGTGTTTAAGTCTGACGATCAATAGTTCCCATTCCTGGTGACATAAACAGAATTGTTTAAACGATGGCAAATTGGCAACAGATGGCGCTGCAGTGTAAAATTAGGCTTTTTGGTATTTTAATATTAGTGTTGTTTTTGGAATTAAATTTTTGTTTTGTTTATTATTTTTCATTACTTCTTGTAACATCAAAAGGGATACAACCAATTTTGCCTTAAATCAAATAAATTGTTATATTTAATCTTTTTTTTTTTTTTAACAAAACTCCTTTATTCAATTTACTTATTTAGAGTTAGATAACATTTTTTGAGATTTTACATTAGTATTACAACAATTGTATCATTTGTTTTAGGTATATTATTCTGAGTTAAATATGTAAGTATATCACGGATTAGGGATGAAAAGTGAGGATTTAAAAACCCTATGAATGATTAATTAATCCATATATGAATGTATTAAATGTTCATTTTACAAAATTTATTAGATAATAAAAACAGCACACAAACGAACTTTTAAACTAAAAGTTGAAGGTGTTGTCCTTAAGATAAATTTCTAATTATATCATAATTTGACTGCTGACATCGAGTGACGAATGACAATGTCTGGTTTCTCATTACATCACTGATCTTCTTATGACCATAGTTGACATGTAATCTATTTGTGGAGTATCTAAAATTTAAATTATGTATAATCTTAAGGTTTTTATTCTGTATAATCTGTAGTTTTCTAATATGCATCTTATCTGTCTTAGGGGACCAAGCTTGGCAACCGTAATTCATAATTGGCCTTATACACATTTTATAAAGTAACAGTTTGTTCTGTATGTTCAAAATGAATTTCCTGTTTAATAGAGGGAACAAAGCTCTACCACACTTTATGGCTTTTTCAACTACGTGATCAACGTGGTTTTTAAAAGTCAATTTTTTGTCCAAGTGTACTCCTAAGTATTTGATTGAGTCCCGAATTTCAATTGTAGTATCATTTACTGTGAGAGGAAGACTGGGAATTCGCTTTGGGGATTTATTAAATGGAAAAATTATTGCCTGAGTCTTTTCCTGATTAATCTTGATTTTCCATTTTAGAAAATACTTTTCAGCGCATGATAATGACTCTTTTAGTCTTTTAATGATCGCATTAGAGAGCTTTCCGCTGCAAACGAAAGCACTGTCGTCAGCATAAAATGCAGCTTCGTTATTTCTTTTGATAACGTTGGAGAAAGTACCGAGCCTTGTGGTAAACCTGCTGGAATTTTTCTTGGTGAAGAGCAACTTTTATCAATACATACTACAAATGATCTATCTGATAGAAAATGTTTAATGATTTTCTGAATGTACAATGGAAATCTAAAATTATTGAGCTTGAATTTCTTTTTCTTTATCCAGGAATACCACGCCAGTGCTTTTTCTGTTGGATTTGTTAATTTCTATAAAATTCATAACTCTTTTTATTTGATGAACAGTCGAAAGTTCTTTCCTGAATCAAAATTGTTCCTTGTTTATAATGTTATTTATCTCAGAATGAGATAGTAAGCGATGAAGTATTACCTTTTCGAACAGTTTATCCAAGACACCAAGAATGCTAATAGACCTATAGCTATTCGGTAATTTAGGATTCTTTCCCTTTTTGGGAACTGGGATTATTTTAGCTTTTTTAAATATTTTTGGGAAATAGCCATTTAACAGACAAAAATTGAACACCTTTGCAAGGACTTCAAAAATAATTCGAGGCATATTCTTCAGAACTACAGTTAGCAACATATCTAAACCTGGAGATTTATTATTCCTAAATTTGTTCGTGATATTAATTAGTTAGTTGCTATCAGTCAAAAATACTTCTTCTGGTCTTATATTATGAATGTTAATAATATTAATGTAGTTCTGAACTTTGTTATCCATTGTGGATGTATTATTTAAAGTCAATTTATGACATTGTTCAAATACGTTTGCGATTGCATTTACTTTGGAATCAGTATTACTAATTTCTCTATTGTCAACAGCCAGATTTGGTATTGTGGACCTTTTATTCTTAAGAGATTTTGTTATCATCCAAAATTTCTTGTTTCCCGGAGGTAATTTCGATAAGAAAGTGCCCCATTGGACATTTCTATCTTTAGTAAGATGATGATCAATCAGTAACCTCAATTGTCTTATAATCGCTATAAATGACTGCCTTGCAAGATTATTACTACATCTTTGCAATTTACGTTGATATTTTCTACGCTCTTTAATCAGTCTTAATGTTAGAACAGATAAGCGTCTTTGCCACCCTTTGTGTTCTCCCATTGGAATCTGATCTGTAGCATCTCTAATAATAACCATTATTTGGTTCGAGTATAATATTATGTTATCAAAAGTTACTTGAACAGCAAGGAGATTATGAGACATAATCTCTCTTTTAACCCATCTTCCAATCTGCGTCCAATTTGCTTTGTGATATAGCGGGATTTTAAAATGTGCACATTCCCATATATATTACATATAATGGGAACATGATCCGATTGTAATACATTTGGATAAGTTTCCAAATTCGAGAACGGCAAATTAGAGTTTGAGAGAAGAACAGCAATGGTAGATGGTAAAGAAGGAGTGGAGGATTGGCTATAACGTGTGAAATTAAATGGATAATAGACATAGTAGTTGGATTGATTTTGGTGGTTAAATAGAACATTTCCGGCAATATTATTGGAATAACAGTTCCAACTTAAATGTTGAGCATTTAGATCTCCAAATATGAAAAAATCGTTTGGTTTATTAGTCAAGATGTCAAGGTCATATCTAAATTGGTCAGAATATTTTGGAGCATATACAGATGATATTGTTATTGATCTACCATTTAAATCCAAAGATATTAACAGATTTTCAATTAAAGACGTTTCATCTGGATCTAAGATCTTATGTCTTATACAATCTCGTACAGCAATCAATATACCTCCGCCATGTGATATGCGGCCCCTTCTATAAACTTTAAATCGCTTTATATAAAATTTATGATTATTTTTGAGAAAAGTTTCATTTAACAAAATTATATCTACATCATTCTTTTGAACAAAAATCTCTAATTCAGCTATGGCTGAATTTGTCGTTATGCCTTGGGCATTCCAGTGCATAACACGAATCTTACTTAAGTTAATGATATTATATGGCATGTCTTAACTTATTTCCTAACACTCTTAATTTATCATATTTATTGTTACAATTTTGGAGAGCATCGATTGCTTCAAAATAAATATCTAATAATTTATCGTTTGATATATCATCACTATTTTCTTCTTGGCTGTTATACTTTGACATGTTCGAGTATAACACTTTTTGATGACCAGCTGACTGACCATATGGTGTAGAAGTTGAAGGTAATTGGGGAAAATTTTCTTGTTGTAAATTAAAATCAATTGGAACATTTCTTCGTTTTGCTGGTTTGCGAGCTGAATTTGAAGAAATCCTTTGGCGAACATCAAGGTAATCTTGTCTGCAAGGGTATCTAATATCATACGCTTTGTGGTTAACATTTTTATAGTTTTTGCTTACACAATTAAAACACTTATGTATTACAGGTCCCTCGTTAGGACATTTACTAAGGGTACATACCGAGAGATCGTGACTACCAGCACAAGCCGGACAAACAGGAGATCGGAAGCAGTTACTAGCGCCGTGGCCAAACATAGAACATTTGCCGCATTGAGTGGGCCCTTTATTGCCTTTATATGGGTTTCTCCATTTAACAGCGATGTTATAGAAGAATACTTTTTTGAATTTCCTTTTTTGACACTTGATCTCTATTAAATTCAATCATATATACTGCATCATCATAGCTAGAGTACTTTGTTTTTATTTCTTTTATGCTTAATAATTCAATATTGTGGGCAAATTTTAACTCATCAGTAATAGTTTTTAAATCAAGTTGGGGGAGGCCAAATAACACAAGTTTAAATTTTTTATGATCCTTAAGTTGGTGAGTGTAGAACTTAACTCCTGAGATTTTAAGTAATTTCAAGGCATCTTCATAAGGAGAAAGTGAGCTTGATATAACTTTAGTTCCGATTGACATTCTTTGAAGCTTATACTGAGACCCCATAAGTTTATGGACAGTTGAAAAACCAGTGGAAACATCCACCACTATTGGAGGCATCTTTTCATAAGGAGTTTTAATCTCCTCTTCGCAATCGCTAATACCATCCGTATCGTCGTCGAGGTATTGAAACCGGTTAGCCATAGCCGCACGACTTGTTGAGGGTCGATCTGAAGGTTTTTGTATCTTAAACTTGGGATTATTACCAAAGATCTTTTTTCTTTTCATTATAACAAGATAACGTCAATATAATAGTTAAAAAAGCAATTGGTAACTTTAATTATATTTAATCGAAAATTGTGAAACTTAAGTTAAATTTTGTGTATATGTAATAATGTATAAACAATTCGTGTTAGAAAAATTCTGTGAAGGAGAACTAAACACAACTTTAAAGGCAACTTTAGCTAAAGTGAACTTTAAAGTCACCTTTAACCAAACCCAACTTTAAAGGCAAATTGTAATAATGGCCCTTAACATTACTGGCATTAATGTTTTCGTTAAACATTTAAAATTTAATATTCACGGTTCAGTTGTTAATATTAGTTCACTAATTAATTTAGTTAATCTTTAACTGTGGAAATAATAATTCCATATACAATAAAATGGTATACGTACTAATTCATTTTTAGTTCAACTTATTGATTAACAGTTAATTGTTTTTTAATTTAGAATTCTTGTAACTTTAGTAATAAGAATAATCACGTAGTAATCTTTGTGATATAAAGTAGAAATTATAATAAAAATATTTTCCCAAATACTTAAAGTATTTTAAATTAAAAAAAAATTCTTCTGTTAGGTCTTTAACAAACTTTTTTCATAAACCTTTTATTATTATTTGTTGCTAAACACAATAACATTTTATTTCACTAGCCTTTCTCTATTTATTTAATAAAATTTAAAAAGAAAATAAAATATAATACCACGTCTACAGTCAACTGTTAGAAATCACTACGTGTTATATTTCACAACGAAAGTGAAAATCACTTCTATAGTTTTGTAATTATTAGACAAAACGAACTCTTGTGGTCAAATAGATGAGAAACTCTATACTACCACAATTAACTAACATACGCACAGTCCTAACAAATGTTTTTCACATATTAACTCAGACATAGTAGGTCTCTTTCCTTCCATAAGGGATTCCCTTATTGTGTAATAACAATAGACAAATTAAAATGTTGGTGTGAATGCTTGTTTTCTTATTTTTGTGAACACAATATGTCTGTGACCGGAGACGATAAGTAATGTTATTAACCCTTTGCACACTTTGCTGAACATTATTATACTTATTTAGATAAGGCGTTGAGAGCATCAGTTTTCTGTTAATCTTATATATAAAAATGAATGTGTGTTTATTTGTTTGTGGGTTTGTTTGTTAGTTTGTTTGAAGTCTGTAGACGGCTAAACGGCTGGACCGATTTTCTTGAAATTTTAACAGTACCTTCCTGTATGTCTGAAAGGAACTATAGGCTACCTTTTATTTTAAAATTTCAAGTAGGCGAGGTGCCACGCCCACATACCTAATAAGTATTTAATGACGCATATCTCATAAATTGCAACAGCTAGAGTCCTCAAATTTTGTATGGGCAACTTTGACGTATATATGAACAAAATGCGCGGATTGGCTATAGTGGGTGTGTCACCTCCCACAGCCTATATATATAAAAATGAATGTTTGCTTGTATGTACTTTATAGAATCGTAAACTATGCATTTGATCATGTTACGGTCTTTAGCAAAGTTGTTGCGCATGAGCAGGGGAAGGTTTCTAAGTTGGTATGACTAATTTCCGGCAGGTGGTGCCACTGAAAATTACTCAAAATGAATTAAATAGTAAACTGTGCATTCTTTAACAAAATTATTGCGCATGAGTCGACGGAGGTTGGTGCGATTAATTTTCGATGGATGGCGTCATTGAAAATTATTCAAAATAAATGACAAGCAATTGGTCGATCTACACCTCAATCACGGAAGAAAAGAGCATTACGAGCCTTGAGACTGGAATATCTTCGAGTATATGCCGCTGAGACCCGTTCGCTTGAACCACTTGATTCAAAATGAATTGGACATTTGTGTAATGTCTTTCCTTCAAATTTATTTTAGTTGGTGGCGCAGCAACACGTGCAGGGTACAGCTAGTTTAATTTATATCCCATAAAATCAGAGGTCGGCACAAAGAGAACATGATTAAAATGTGACTGTAGTTGTGAAGTTGTGTATAACCCAGAGGAAAATTGTTAGCAATATTTTGAAGTGAACTTATTGACCTAATAATATGTATATATAATAAAAAATATAGCAAAAATGTACAGTGCTAAATCCCTAAAGATAGTGTATTTAGCTGAACAAATATTCTTCCAAAAATCTAGAACATTACATACACACATAATTGGTCATCACAACCCTTCAGCCGGGATTACGACCTAGCTTCCACATCACTTATGTTGTGTGCGTTAATTTTATATGTGAGTGGCGGGAACTACAGTTTAAAGCCGAAGTGGCCGACACACTACCTAGTAGACCACGGCGACTTCGAGATCATTTCCCATTGGTATTAGTGAATCCTACCGTAATATATTTTTGGGTGTAAATTGAAACCTGAGAAAAAGCGACATGAACCTCCTTCTTTAGAAGCTGACAAGCAACTGAATATATGTGTACTATCTTTTTAACGGACTTGGTTGATCTGCATTAAATGGAAGCAGAATATATATACTATATGCTGGTCTCATGTAGAAAGGCCCTAACTCACACTTTTTTGAAAATTGATATTTTTGTGATTCCAATGCATTTAACACAAATACACCTCCTCTCAAAAATTTAAGGCAATTTTATCAAAATTAGCGGTTGTTCAAGTAATATTCTAAAAAGCCCTAACTTATTTCTAAAAAATATATATTTTTTAAAAGCCCTTTCTCGCCAAATTATGTCGTACAGATATATAAAATGCTAAAATGGTGCTGTGTGCGGTGTTTTTTATGGACATGCAAGCATTACAATTAGTATCACAATGAAATGCCAGTTCGGCATACTACAAAATGAAACTACAAATTTACAATTTTACAATTTATAATCTTCTGACACACCAATCGGACAATTTTGTATGGGATAAAACGGCAGGAAACCTTACTACTTCTGTTCTCACAACATGCATTATAAAGCATTTAAGAGATTTTTTAGATAGATCTCCTGATATTCACCACATTATTATTTATTCAGACGTTTGCTTTTATCAACATCGAAACTTCGCGTTATCTAATACTATTTTCTATATTACTTAGTTGTTGGGCATACACAGATGGAGTGCGATGCAACCCATTCTCTCATCGAAAGGAAAACAAACAAATAAATTTGCCGTCGCAGCTTGTGGGAATTATTAAAGAAGCCAGGAAATATCCAACACATCTAGAAGCACACCATTCCGAAGCGATATTTGTCAATTCGACCAGGTAATAATCGAGATCATTGTGCATTTTTTTTATCAATTCTTATTTGAATTTTAATTGCAAATTAAATTTTAGGATAAAAGACGGGTGACGATACCATAAATATGTTGCGTGCTCTTGCATACGATACTTCAGGGCTCACATATTTTAAAATAAATATTGCCGACGAATATGAACTTCTTCCATATAGAACAAAAGCTTGCATAGAGCGCATCGTTCAATCACGGCTATATGTATGAAGAAAAATTAGTAATTCCGAAAAAGAAATTGGAGCGTTTGCAAGATCTAAAGAAGTTGATTCCTATACATTCCCATACAAATTATAAACACTATTTTTGTTTTCGAACCTAATATTTTTAAGCAATAACAATATTTTCTGGTAATTTTAATCATGAATTTTTCTTAATATAAATTGTTTTGATCACTACAGAAAAATGCCCTAAGTTACATTTTTGCTCTGAAATGAGACTAAAAAAGTCCTATCTCAATTTTGTTTTATATACATTTAAAAATAAAAAAAGTTCTGAAAAACAAATTCGTCCTTCATTTTAATAATAATCTGCATTTTAAAAAAGAAAATTTTTGTCAATTACAGTTTTAAATGTATAAAAAGTATAAAAAAGTTCCTTTATCATGAATTGTTGTTTTTCTTTTATCATTTTATAAGTAATAGATAAACGTTTTTATTTTTGTAAATTTATTCGAATATTATCATTTACTTTTCTCGCTATCCTAAGAAAATGAATTATTTCAGTGGTGTTTACTCACTTTTGGCGCTCAGTGTTTATCTCAAATATATAGCTTCTTTAGTCGCTTCACTAAGTGCTACATATTCAGCTTCAGCACTAGAGGTTGCAATTACTTTTTGCTTTTTAGATTCCCAAGATATTGCAGCTTCTGGAGGAATAAAACAGAAGCCATATTGTGATTTACGATCATTAATGTCCTGCATCCACAAAACTCAATAACGGGAACCCTGTCTTTCTATATTTTAATGCTGAATATTTCGTTGTATTTAAATATCTTACTATCTGTAATGCGCTATTCCAATGTTGCTTTCTTGGATCTTTTGAAAATTGAGACAACATATTTACACTACATGCAATGTCTGGTCTGCTATATAGTGCAATATGTAATAATGATCCTATGAGTTCTTGGTATTTCACTTCTCTATTTTCTCAGCTTCCCCGGAATTTTTTGGTTTTTTCTCTAAACTTAGTTTTGCTTGCATTGGAATTTTGGTCGATTAACAGTTTTCTAAATTATATTTTTTAACTAAATTTGTTATATAACCCGGTTGAGAAATAGATATTTCTATATCACCATGTTTAATATATAACTCAGTACAATATTTTGGTTGACCCAATTCTTTAATGTCAAAATTGTTTTGTAATGTCGTACAATATCATCAACCTATAAAGTATCGCTCATAAGTTTATTGATTTGACGTTTATAATAGATGCATTTATCATACTTTGATTGTTGTAATCCGTAATTCTTAAAAACGTTGTGAATCTTTTTAAACCATTGTCGACCAGCTTGTTTTAAGCCACAAATTGCCTTCTTTAATTTGCAAACTTTGGTCCGATTAGTGTCATCAATAAAACCTTCAGGTTGATCCATATAGATATCTTCTCCATTCAAAAACGCAATTGATACATCTAGTTATCGGAGTTTCAAGTCGTTTTCCTAAGGTGTTTAAGTCTGACGATCAATAGTTCCCATTCCTGGTGACATAAACAGAATTGTTTAAACGATGGCAAATTGGCAACAGATGGCGCTGCAGTGTAAAATTAGGCTTTTTGGTATTTTAATATTAGTGTTGTTTTTGGAATTAAATTTTTGTTTTGTTTATTATTTTTCATTACTTCTTGTAACATCAAAAGGGATACAACCAATTTTGCCTTAAATCAAATAAATTGTTATATTTAATCTTTTTTTTTTTTTAACAAAACTCCTTTATTCAATTTACTTATTTAGAGTTAGATAACATTTTTTGAGATTTTACATTAGTATTACAACAATTGTATCATTTGTTTTAGGTATATTATTCTGAGTTAAATATGTAAGTATATCACGGATTAGGGATGAAAAGTGAGGATTTAAAAACCCTATGAATGATTAATTAATCCATATATGAATGTATTAAATGTTCATTTTACAAAATTTATTAGATAATAAAAACAGCACACAAACGAACTTTTAAACTAAAAGTTGAAGGTGTTGTCCTTAAGATAAATTTCTAATTATATCATAATTTGACTGCTGACATCGAGTGACGAATGACAATGTCTGGTTTCTCATTACATCACTGATCTTCTTATGACCATAGTTGACATGTAATCTATTTGTGGAGTATCTAAAATTTAAATTATGTATAATCTTAAGGTTTTTATTCTGTATAATCTGTAGTTTTCTAATATGCATCTTATCTGTCTTAGGGGACCAAGCTTGGCAACCGTAATTCATAATTGGCCTTATACACATTTTATAAAGTAACAGTTTGTTCTGTATGTTCAAAATGAATTTCCTGTTTAATAGAGGGAACAAAGCTCTACCACACTTTATGGCTTTTTCAACTACGTGATCAACGTGGTTTTTAAAAGTCAATTTTTTGTCCAAGTGTACTCCTAAGTATTTGATTGAGTCCCGAATTTCAATTGTAGTATCATTTACTGTGAGAGGAAGACTGGGAATTCGCTTTGGGGATTTATTAAATGGAAAAATTATTGCCTGAGTCTTTTCCTGATTAATCTTGATTTTCCATTTTAGAAAATACTTTTCAGCGCATGATAATGACTCTTTTAGTCTTTTAATGATCGCATTAGAGAGCTTTCCGCTGCAAACGAAAGCACTGTCGTCAGCATAAAATGCAGCTTCGTTATTTCTTTTGATAACGTTGGAGAAAGTACCGAGCCTTGTGGTAAACCTGCTGGAATTTTTCTTGGTGAAGAGCAACTTTTATCAATACATACTACAAATGATCTATCTGATAGAAAATGTTTAATGATTTTCTGAATGTACAATGGAAATCTAAAATTATTGAGCTTGAATTTCTTTTTCTTTATCCAGGAATACCACGCCAGTGCTTTTTCTGTTGGATTTGTTAATTTCTATAAAATTCATAACTCTTTTTATTTGATGAACAGTCGAAAGTTCTTTCCTGAATCAAAATTGTTCCTTGTTTATAATGTTATTTATCTCAGAATGAGATAGTAAGCGATGAAGTATTACCTTTTCGAACAGTTTATCCAAGACACCAAGAATGCTAATAGACCTATAGCTATTCGGTAATTTAGGATTCTTTCCCTTTTTGGGAACTGGGATTATTTTAGCTTTTTTAAATATTTTTGGGAAATAGCCATTTAACAGACAAAAATTGAACACCTTTGCAAGGACTTCAAAAATAATTCGAGGCATATTCTTCAGAACTACAGTTAGCAACATATCTAAACCTGGAGATTTATTATTCCTAAATTTGTTCGTGATATTAATTAGTTAGTTGCTATCAGTCAAAAATACTTCTTCTGGTCTTATATTATGAATGTTAATAATATTAATGTAGTTCTGAACTTTGTTATCCATTGTGGATGTATTATTTAAAGTCAATTTATGACATTGTTCAAATACGTTTGCGATTGCATTTACTTTGGAATCAGTATTACTAATTTCTCTATTGTCAACAGCCAGATTTGGTATTGTGGACCTTTTATTCTTAAGAGATTTTGTTATCATCCAAAATTTCTTGTTTCCCGGAGGTAATTTCGATAAGAAAGTGCCCCATTGGACATTTCTATCTTTAGTAAGATGATGATCAATCAGTAACCTCAATTGTCTTATAATCGCTATAAATGACTGCCTTGCAAGATTATTACTACATCTTTGCAATTTACGTTGATATTTTCTACGCTCTTTAATCAGTCTTAATGTTAGAACAGATAAGCGTCTTTGCCACCCTTTGTGTTCTCCCATTGGAATCTGATCTGTAGCATCTCTAATAATAACCATTATTTGGTTCGAGTATAATATTATGTTATCAAAAGTTACTTGAACAGCAAGGAGATTATGAGACATAATCTCTCTTTTAACCCATCTTCCAATCTGCGTCCAATTTGCTTTGTGATATAGCGGGATTTTAAAATGTGCACATTCCCATATATATTACATATAATGGGAACATGATCCGATTGTAATACATTTGGATAAGTTTCCAAATTCGAGAACGGCAAATTAGAGTTTGAGAGAAGAACAGCAATGGTAGATGGTAAAGAAGGAGTGGAGGATTGGCTATAACGTGTGAAATTAAATGGATAATAGACATAGTAGTTGGATTGATTTTGGTGGTTAAATAGAACATTTCCGGCAATATTATTGGAATAACAGTTCCAACTTAAATGTTGAGCATTTAGATCTCCAAATATGAAAAAATCGTTTGGTTTATTAGTCAAGATGTCAAGGTCATATCTAAATTGGTCAGAATATTTTGGAGCATATACAGATGATATTGTTATTGATCTACCATTTAAATCCAAAGATATTAACAGATTTTCAATTAAAGACGTTTCATCTGGATCTAAGATCTTATGTCTTATACAATCTCGTACAGCAATCAATATACCTCCGCCATGTGATATGCGGCCCCTTCTATAAACTTTAAATCGCTTTATATAAAATTTATGATTATTTTTGAGAAAAGTTTCATTTAACAAAATTATATCTACATCATTCTTTTGAACAAAAATCTCTAATTCAGCTATGGCTGAATTTGTCGTTATGCCTTGGGCATTCCAGTGCATAACACGAATCTTACTTAAGTTAATGATATTATATGGCATGTCTTAACTTATTTCCTAACACTCTTAATTTATCATATTTATTGTTACAATTTTGGAGAGCATCGATTGCTTCAAAATAAATATCTAATAATTTATCGTTTGATATATCATCACTATTTTCTTCTTGGCTGTTATACTTTGACATGTTCGAGTATAACACTTTTTGATGACCAGCTGACTGACCATATGGTGTAGAAGTTGAAGGTAATTGGGGAAAATTTTCTTGTTGTAAATTAAAATCAATTGGAACATTTCTTCGTTTTGCTGGTTTGCGAGCTGAATTTGAAGAAATCCTTTGGCGAACATCAAGGTAATCTTGTCTGCAAGGGTATCTAATATCATACGCTTTGTGGTTAACATTTTTATAGTTTTTGCTTACACAATTAAAACACTTATGTATTACAGGTCCCTCGTTAGGACATTTACTAAGGGTACATACCGAGAGATCGTGACTACCAGCACAAGCCGGACAAACAGGAGATCGGAAGCAGTTACTAGCGCCGTGGCCAAACATAGAACATTTGCCGCATTGAGTGGGCCCTTTATTGCCTTTATATGGGTTTCTCCATTTAACAGCGATGTTATAGAAGAATACTTTTTTGAATTTCCTTTTTTGACACTTGATCTCTATTAAATTCAATCATATATACTGCATCATCATAGCTAGAGTACTTTGTTTTTATTTCTTTTATGCTTAATAATTCAATATTGTGGGCAAATTTTAACTCATCAGTAATAGTTTTTAAATCAAGTTGGGGGAGGCCAAATAACACAAGTTTAAATTTTTTATGATCCTTAAGTTGGTGAGTGTAGAACTTAACTCCTGAGATTTTAAGTAATTTCAAGGCATCTTCATAAGGAGAAAGTGAGCTTGATATAACTTTAGTTCCGATTGACATTCTTTGAAGCTTATACTGAGACCCCATAAGTTTATGGACAGTTGAAAAACCAGTGGAAACATCCACCACTATTGGAGGCATCTTTTCATAAGGAGTTTTAATCTCCTCTTCGCAATCGCTAATACCATCCGTATCGTCGTCGAGGTATTGAAACCGGTTAGCCATAGCCGCACGACTTGTTGAGGGTCGATCTGAAGGTTTTTGTATCTTAAACTTGGGATTATTACCAAAGATCTTTTTTCTTTTCATTATAACAAGATAACGTCAATATAATAGTTAAAAAAGCAATTGGTAACTTTAATTATATTTAATCGAAAATTGTGAAACTTAAGTTAAATTTTGTGTATATGTAATAATGTATAAACAATTCGTGTTAGAAAAATTCTGTGAAGGAGAACTAAACACAACTTTAAAGGCAACTTTAGCTAAAGTGAACTTTAAAGTCACCTTTAACCAAACCCAACTTTAAAGGCAAATTGTAATAATGGCCCTTAACATTACTGGCATTAATGTTTTCGTTAAACATTTAAAATTTAATATTCACGGTTCAGTTGTTAATATTAGTTCACTAATTAATTTAGTTAATCTTTAACTGTGGAAATAATAATTCCATATACAATAAAATGGTATACGTACTAATTCATTTTTAGTTCAACTTATTGATTAACAGTTAATTGTTTTTTAATTTAGAATTCTTGTAACTTTAGTAATAAGAATAATCACGTAGTAATCTTTGTGATATAAAGTAGAAATTATAATAAAAATATTTTCCCAAATACTTAAAGTATTTTAAATTAAAAAAAAATTCTTCTGTTAGGTCTTTAACAAACTTTTTTCATAAACCTTTTATTATTATTTGTTGCTAAACACAATAACATTTTATTTCACTAGCCTTTCTCTATTTATTTAATAAAATTTAAAAAGAAAATAAAATATAATACCACGTCTACAGTCAACTGTTAGAAATCACTACGTGTTATATTTCACAACGAAAGTGAAAATCACTTCTATAGTTTTGTAATTATTAGACAAAACGAACTCTTGTGGTCAAATAGATGAGAAACTCTATACTACCACAATTAACTAACATACGCACAGTCCTAACAAATGTTTTTCACATATTAACTCAGACATAGTAGGTCTCTTTCCTTCCATAAGGGATTCCCTTATTGTGTAATAACAATAGACAAATTAAAATGTTGGTGTGAATGCTTGTTTTCTTATTTTTGTGAACACAATATGTCTGTGACCGGAGACGATAAGTAATGTTATTAACCCTTTGCACACTTTGCTGAACATTATTATACTTATTTAGATAAGGCGTTGAGAGCATCAGTTTTCTGTTAATCTTATATATAAAAATGAATGTGTGTTTATTTGTTTGTGGGTTTGTTTGTTAGTTTGTTTGAAGTCTGTAGACGGCTAAACGGCTGGACCGATTTTCTTGAAATTTTAACAGTACCTTCCTGTATGTCTGAAAGGAACTATAGGCTACCTTTTATTTTAAAATTTCAAGTAGGCGAGGTGCCACGCCCACATACCTAATAAGTATTTAATGACGCATATCTCATAAATTGCAACAGCTAGAGTCCTCAAATTTTGTATGGGCAACTTTGACGTATATATGAACAAAATGCGCGGATTGGCTATAGTGGGTGTGTCACCTCCCACAGCCTATATATATAAAAATGAATGTTTGCTTGTATGTACTTTATAGAATCGTAAACTATGCATTTGATCATGTTACGGTCTTTAGCAAAGTTGTTGCGCATGAGCAGGGGAAGGTTTCTAAGTTGGTATGACTAATTTCCGGCAGGTGGTGCCACTGAAAATTACTCAAAATGAATTAAATAGTAAACTGTGCATTCTTTAACAAAATTATTGCGCATGAGTCGACGGAGGTTGGTGCGATTAATTTTCGATGGATGGCGTCATTGAAAATTATTCAAAATAAATGACAAGCAATTGGTCGATCTACACCTCAATCACGGAAGAAAAGAGCATTACGAGCCTTGAGACTGGAATATCTTCGAGTATATGCCGCTGAGACCCGTTCGCTTGAACCACTTGATTCAAAATGAATTGGACATTTGTGTAATGTCTTTCCTTCAAATTTATTTTAGTTGGTGGCGCAGCAACACGTGCAGGGTACAGCTAGTTTAATTTATATCCCATAAAATCAGAGGTCGGCACAAAGAGAACATGATTAAAATGTGACTGTAGTTGTGAAGTTGTGTATAACCCAGAGGAAAATTGTTAGCAATATTTTGAAGTGAACTTATTGACCTAATAATATGTATATATAATAAAAAATATAGCAAAAATGTACAGTGCTAAATCCCTAAAGATAGTGTATTTAGCTGAACAAATATTCTTCCAAAAATCTAGAACATTACATACACACATAATTGGTCATCACAACCCTTCAGCCGGGATTACGACCTAGCTTCCACATCACTTATGTTGTGTGCGTTAATTTTATATGTGAGTGGCGGGAACTACAGTTTAAAGCCGAAGTGGCCGACACACTACCTACTAGACCACGGCGACTTCGAGATCATTTCCCATTGGTATTAGTGAATCCTACCGTAATATATTTTTGGGTGTAAATTGAAACCTGAGAAAAAGCGACATGAACCTCCTTCTTTAGAAGCTGACAAGCAACTGAATATATGTGTACTATCTTTTTAACGGACTTGGTTGATCTGCATTAAATGGAAGCAGAATATATATACTATATGCTGGTCTCATGTAGAAAGGCCCTAACTCACACTTTTTTGAAAATTGATATTTTTGTGATTCCAATGCATTTAACACAAATACACCTCCTCTCAAAAATTTAAGGCAATTTTATCAAAATTAGCGGTTGTTCAAGTAATATTCTAAAAAGCCCTAACTTATTTCTAAAAAATATATATTTTTTAAAAGCCCTTTCTCGCCAAATTATGTCGTACAGATATATAAAATGCTAAAATGGTGCTGTGTGCGGTGTTTTTTATGGACATGCAAGCATTACAATTAGTATCACAATGAAATGCCAGTTCGGCATACTACAAAATGAAACTACAAATTTACAATTTTACAATTTATAATCTTCTGACACACCAATCGGACAATTTTGTATGGGATAAAACGGCAGGAAACCTTACTACTTCTGTTCTCACAACATGCATTATAAAGCATTTAAGAGATTTTTTAGATAGATCTCCTGATATTCACCACATTATTATTTATTCAGACGTTTGCTTTTATCAACATCGAAACTTCGCGTTATCTAATACTATTTTCTATATTACTTAGTTGTTGGGCATACACAGATGGAGTGCGATGCAACCCATTCTCTCATCGAAAGGAAAACAAACAAATAAATTTGCCGTCGCAGCTTGTGGGAATTATTAAAGAAGCCAGGAAATATCCAACACATCTAGAAGCACACCATTCCGAAGCGATATTTGTCAATTCGACCAGGTAATAATCGAGATCATTGTGCATTTTTTTTATCAATTCTTATTTGAATTTTAATTGCAAATTAAATTTTAGGATAAAAGACGGGTGACGATACCATAAATATGTTGCGTGCTCTTGCATACGATACTTCAGGGCTCACATATTTTAAAATAAATATTGCCGACGAATATGAACTTCTTCCATATAGAACAAAAGCTTGCATAGAGCGCATCGTTCAATCACGGCTATATGTATGAAGAAAAATTAGTAATTCCGAAAAAGAAATTGGAGCGTTTGCAAGATCTAAAGAAGTTGATTCCTATACATTCCCATACAAATTATAAACACTATTTTTGTTTTCGAACCTAATATTTTTAAGCAATAACAATATTTTCTGGTAATTTTAATCATGAATTTTTCTTAATATAAATTGTTTTGATCACTACAGAAAAATGCCCTAAGTTACATTTTTGCTCTGAAATGAGACTAAAAAAGTCCTATCTCAATTTTGTTTTATATACATTTAAAAATAAAAAAAGTTCTGAAAAACAAATTCGTCCTTCATTTTAATAATAATCTGCATTTTAAAAAAGAAAATTTTTGTCAATTACAGTTTTAAATGTAAAGTTTCAATTATGCGAGTTAGGGCCTTTTTGCATGAGACCAACGATATGCATGTATTTGTATACTGATTTAAAAGCTTTTAGATTAAATTATGAGTGGATGAGTTTGGATTTATAAAATTTATATGTAACATTATATAAGCTTTGTATTTGTTATGCAATATTTGCTGACATTTTTCAACAGAAATTCTAAGGTTAGACAATTTTTTATTTGATTGTTCATTGTCGTTATCTTCTTTTGTAGTTTGAAAGACAGAAGATGAAAAGTTGTTTCTAAATTTTATTTTCGCATAACGCGGTGGTTACGTTTAAGGAAAATTCCGCGTTTTGCACATAATTCGCGTTATAGAAGACTTAGCTTTGATATAAATTTGAGGGTTATGTTCCAATAAGCTTTTTCAAAATAAAATAGGTACTAAATTTGATATCCTATAAAATAAATAAATAAAAAAATAAAAACATTTTGTTGGACGTTCTTCCAATGATTGTACGATTGTGATATCAGTTATCAGACTTTGTTTGCTTTTTTCTAACTGTTTTTCGATTTCGTAATAAGGCGCTAGATTCATCTCTATTTGCCTCTTGAATTTGCTTGATCTCTCCATTGACGGATCATTATCTGAAAAAAAGGATTTCAATCTCTCAGCCAAATTAAAGCCCTTTCGTATGCGCTTTAGGGTGAAATCTGGAATTGATTCACAGATATCTTCCTCAGGATCAATGCCTTCATTTTCATGTGCGATAATTGAAGCAGTTTGAGATCCAGTTGCTAATAGAATCAACTCTCCTTCGTCGAAATCTTTATTTCATTAATATCATCTTCGGTCATATCATCAAAACCTTCTCCACTAAAACGATGGCCCACATTTAATATCCGGCTAATTTCAAAATTCAATGATGGTACCACACTATCTTTTAAAACACCTTCCGGCCACAGCTTTTTTCAAAATTCGTTTAAAGTTATACACGTTATATCGACAACGCGTTGTAGAAGTACCGCGTTATACGAGGGAGACCTGTACTCTCTTTTCGAACTTCATGAGTTAGTATGTGTATATTGTGTACAATATTTTGTAAATATGAAATGGCAATACAATAATAAACAACTGCTGCCATAGGAAAAGCTTTGTACTGCTTTAAACTGGGTCCAATATTAGGATGAATCTTCTTTTTGCTTTTAATATGAATTCAAATGCAATACAAAAGAAAATTGTAAATAAATATGAACACGAAAAACGTCTTCTTCCTTTGTATTCTTTTAAATTGCTTAGGTTTACAAAACCAAATAAAATTAATGATGCCTTAGACCACAACAGAAAAACAAAATTCTGATTTATTAAATTTAATTTTAATAATTTAAATCAGCAGTCCTTGCAAAGAAAGAAATATTGGCCAAAAGGAACCAGTCTATCGCAGTCGTTTTTATTTGCAACTGATGTAATAAAAATTGTACATCAAAGGAAACCATATGCTGTAATGATTTCCATAACGTTTCATGTGTAGTGTATGATTTTGTTCATATCACAACACATCAAGTACTAAGTAGGCTGATGGTTTTGCCCGGGGATAGTTAACAACGAAGTCCTGGACTATCGTATGAAATGGGTGGAGAGTTCCCAAGTATCTGAGTTAGACAAGAAGACGCGGGAGCCATTAAGCACTAGCTTCAGTCGGGTGGGGGGTTCTTGTCTACTTATGTCTAACTTGAAATTACACAAAAATTATTATAGACTCCCTTAGATTAATGGAACTAAACTAACCAGATATTCATACGTTGGGAAAATCCGCCATATGAGTATCCTTCGAAATGACAAAACAAAAGATAAGAAAAGAAAACTATGGGAATGATGATATAAAGTCAGCTGAAAGATTCCTAGATGTTATCAGGAATCAACGCCTCATGACCCACCCAAACCTATATCCTGTTGGCGAATAACGATCCTCAGGATCCCGTACAAGTTATTCAACCGCAATTAACCCGTGAAGAAAGTATATAGTTTAATAAGGCATAATTACTAAGCTGGTAATTTTATTAATTATAAATACCTATCAACTAGGAAAAATTAGGTTGACTTAATATCTACTTCTTAGACATTATAATATAGAAAACTATAATCAATTAACCGGAAAATTTTACAATTCATGTTAGGTAAATTGAAAGAAAACTAGTAACGAATAATATAGATATATAGTTCAGGAAATAATTAAAAAAAATAAAAATAAAAAAAACAAAACAAAACTAAGTATAAAAATTTTACAATCAAGGATTGTTGAAAATAAAAAAAAAATGCTTTCCTATCTGAAAATTTAGTTATTCAATGTAATATAATAAAGGTAATTCACCGAATTTAAAAGAGAAATTTAATTAATTCAAGTTCTTTATAGTGAAAAGATACATATAACTATATAATACTACCACTTTGACCGCGTTATTCATAAATACATTAATCAATAATAAGTAGTAAGAGCAAAAAAAAAACAAGAAAATATATATATATACACTCACCCATTTGGATTCGCAGAGGCCTCCGGATTCACTTAATGATGGTGTAATAACATACGATGAGGAGTAACGCTTAGTACAAAATAGAGCATTATCTGTTATAGTTATTTAAATTTAAAAAATTAAATACCTTACTTATTTGGAAAAAAAAAATTAGAAATAAAAGGATGGTAAAGATCATGGGCCATTACTTCCTTAGGAGAACATTGCTGAAGGATAAAAACTAGCTGGTATTTAGCCAAGGCTAAGAGGAATTCTTCTTCTAATTTTGGACAGAGGATTCTGTTGCTGGATATGCTGTTGTTTGTCCAATTCAAAATAGACGATGCTGTTGCTGAAATATTTGTTGAGTTGGAGGAGCTGTTGGCTGGCACATAGAGTAAAAGCTGATTTTATCGGGTGGTTTGGTTTAACTTAGGCAGAAAGATGTCGTTTCGGGAATGTCATGAGTAGTTTTAATTTTTGGTTTTTGAATTTAATATACCAGTTTGGTGGTGGGGAGTTCCAAAGATATGGAAGATATGGATATATACGTGATGGTGGTGTGCGCTGGAAAAATTTCCGGTACCGTTTACTCAATTGGAAACAAAAAGGGGGAAAGGATGGCGGATGGTAGATTGGATAAGAGAGATTTTGGTATATTTGGAGTTTTAAAATACTTATTTTTTTTCCTTTTTACTAGGGTAGAAACCTGATCTCGTGGTCCTTTCATTCGACCCGGATGGCTAGCCAGACGCACGCTTAAACGCCACCCCTCATTCCAATCTACCCTTCACAATACACCACCACCTTTATCAAAATTAAATTTGCTCTTACTCCCAGCCCGATGTTCCCAGATTCTTTTTTTTTTCTTCTTCACGACACTATTCAATCCAAAAAAAAAAAAAAAACTCACCTAGTACTTGTATGCAGATAAAATAGAAAGTCACTTTTACATTACCTTCCGATTTACGACCGTCCTCCTTCAAGGTTCACAGCAAAAAGAAAGATTTTAACGCTGTCGACGGAAATGTCAAGGAAAAGCTTTTAAAATGTCAATTATACCACTAAACACATTTAACTCGTTACAAAGACTACTCAGTTGTCAAGTTTGCGAGCTTTTGCATATAAGGCTGTAACGATCATCCGTATACAAAAGAAACAAAGCAAATACCTAAAGTTATAATTCAAATAGACCAATCACAATAAAAATATAAGTAGATAGATTAATTTCCGTAAACGACTATTACAAAACCAGTTAATATCTACTCATTGAAGTAAGAATATTAAACGGAGAAAAGGAGTTTATTCTCTAATGTCCTTTGCATGAAATGCTTCAATAATTTTTCCATCAGTGTCTTCAAGTTTATAGTAGTGATTACCTAGTTTCTCTTTAATTTTAGCTTTAACGAATAACGGAGCAAATTTAGCATTAAATCGCTTTTCAAAATTGCTCTGAACAAAGTTTCTTCTCCATACCTCTTGTCCAACTTGAAATGATTGAGGTCTGCTTCGCAAATTGTAATAATGTTTATTTCGCTCATAAGCCAACTTAAGATGTTTGTGAAGATTACGCCCTATTAATTGTAAATTATCATCCGTTGAAAGCCTATAGGCTGGTTCATCCAATAGGTTAATCCTTCTTAGCACCGAATAGAAAGTACCGTGTGTTATCATGTCGAATCCAAAAAGTGCATGATAAGGTGAAATCTTAATGCCACTATGAATCGAATTTCTTAAGGCACAGCTGACTGCACTCAAGTTTTCATCCCAACGAGTATGATCATCCTTAAGATAACTGCGTATTCCTGCAATCAATGATCTATTCACGCGCTCTGCTGCATTGGACTGAGGAGAATAAAAAGCTGTATATACATGAGTTATTCCTAGTGATGTGAAAAAGGCATTGAGATCATTGGCCTTGAACTGAGAGCCATTATCGCTAACTATAACCTCAGGGACTCCATAAACATGAACAATTTGTTGTTCCAAAAAACTTTTAATCCCTTTTGAAGTAAATTTTCTGAGGGGGTGTAACCAATGAAATTTAGTAAGGTGATCTAAGACAATCAACAACCCTATATGACCACTTTTGCTTCTTGGGTACGGACCCAATAAGTCAATATAAAGTCTTTGAAAAGGACGTTCAGATAGAATCTGTTTACCGATTTCGGGTTTCATTATAAAATTTGGAGCTTTGGTCCCCTTACAAATATCGCAGTGTTTAACAAAATTGGATACATCTGCTGACATACCCGACCAGAAAAAATATCTCCTTAACAAGTCGATTGTTTTTCCTATTCCTCCATGCGAAGTAGTTAAGGAGTTGTGATGTCTCGCAATCAATTCCTCTCTCAATTTTGCTGGAATCCACAATTTCCATGATTTGTCTGCGTTTACTTCATCTCCATAGTTATGCTGAGTTCTAATATAAACAAAATTGTCCACAATTTTAATGTCTGGATAGTTAGGTTGGTCATCTTTAATTTTGTTTTTCAATTTTATATAATCATCATCCAGGAAATGAGAAGAAGAAAGGTCTATATTAGGAAAATCTTCGCCTACCGCTGATACCTCCTCAGATGGCAAACGAGATAGAATACCCGGCACAACATTTTCTTTCCCTTTTCGATGACTAACAGAAAATTTGAACGCTTGTAATTTTAGAGCCCACCTTGCTAATCTTCCACTTAAATTAGGTTGCCGCATCAGCCAGACCAGACTGGCGTGATCTGTAATCACCTCAAATTCCTGCATCTCTAAGTAGCATCGAAACCTTTGTATCGCCTCTAAAGCTGCCAAACATTCGCGTTCGGTAACGCTATAGTTACGTTGAGCGGAGTTTAGTTTTTTGCTCATGTACGCTACTGGTCTCTCCAGATTTTCCTCATCTAATTGTATCAGAACTGCGCCTATTCCGTAGTCACTAGCATCACAATGAACAAAATTTTTTTTGGAAAAATCAGGATTTATTAAGATTGATGCAGAAGTTAACAGCGATTTGATTTTTTCAAAAGAAATCTGGGCTTCGGGAGTCCAAACAAATTTTCTCTTTGAAGAAAGGGTTTCAGTAATTGGAAAAACTATAGTGGAGAAATTATCGATAAATCTCCTATACCATCCAGCGATGCCTAAAAATCCTCTGACTTGCCTTAAGTTCTTTGGTACAGGCCAATTAACGATTGCACTAACCTTTCCTGGGTCGGTTGTAATACCTCCATCTCCGATGACATAACCAAGGTATTTTACCCTTCTTACGCAAAAATGATTTTTACCAATATTCAAAGTCAAATTGGCTTTCCTAAATTGTCCTGCAATCCTTAGAAGAACTTCCAAATGTTCATCAAAATTTTCTGAAACAATTACCAGGTCATCTAAATATCCAAATACATTGTTCTTAAGATCTGATGGTATGATTTCGTCCATTAGGCGACACATTGTTTGCGGGGCATTGCACAGTCCAAAAGGCATTACCACGAATTGGTATAAGGGTCTTCCAGGGACTGTGAAAGCAGTAATTTCCTTTGATTTATCTGTTAATCCAATCTGCCAGTATGCATCTTTCAAATCAAGCTTAGAGATGATATTTGCCTTCGGAAGACGTGAAAAAATACCTTCGATCGAGGGTAGCGGATATGCATCTTTTTTCGTTACCGAATTTATCTTCCTAGCATCCAGACAAAGGCGAACTTTATTTGGTTTGATCACTAATCTCATCGGAGAACTCCATGGTGAAGTGGACTTTTCTATTACACCCAAGGACAACATGCGATCAATTTCCAAATACATTAGTTTTTCTACTGCCGGGGAAACTGGATAATGTCTTTGCTTAATCGGCTTTGCCTCACCAACATCGATCTCATGTTTTATCAGACTCGTTCTTCCTAAACCCTTGTGTTCGAAATTTGGAAACACCGCGATTACTGTTTCAAGAAGCTGCTGTTGGTTAGGACTTAATTTATATAAATTCTCTTCAACCGGGTTTGATATAATTTCCTCATAGCCGGTAGAGATTGGATGTTCTGACAAATCTGTTGATTTTGAGTTAACTGACAATTTATCTATTAAGTCTACTGAATCCGTAATAGTGGGTGCAAGGTTAAAAATTTTGCAAAAATCAACACCAAGCAAAAGTCTCTGTGATATTGAAGGTATAATAAAAAGGTTAATCTGGTGACAAACTTTTCTGAAAGTCACATCTACTCTTATCCAACCAAGAACTTTCTGGTTTTTCCCATCGGCGGTTTTGACTGTGGACTTGCACTTATTAAAATTGGTTAACTTTGAGAAATTTTCCAGCGCTAAGCCAGCTCCAATACAACTTATGCTCGCTCCAGTGTCTATCAGTCCTAGTTCCGTGTATTTTAGAAATGATACTTTAGCATAGTATCGACCATCGGTGGAATTATTAATAATTGAAGATACTAATAACTTGCGACACAGTTTTCTTCTTTTAAAATAATTTCGCATTCTTATGGTCGAACGTTTAGGTTTCCGTACTGGTGTTGTTTCATTTATTGAGGAGTTACCAAAAATGTCATTTCTCTTTGCCAAATATAATTCCAATTTCGTATGAAAAGGTACTATGGGATAAATTAATCTAGAAACGTCAGAGTTATGTGAATCAGGAACATCAAAATTCCTCTTCAAAATAGTGTAGTTAACATTAATACAGTCAGGTGAATTTGGTTCTCCCTCAGTTAATTTCTCCTGTGAAGTTCTACTAGGTTCACAACTATTATCGCTCTCTAAATTACGCTCGACAAGAGAATTTTTTATAATGGATTCTCTTCCAATTGCTTCGGAACCATTTGATGGAAGTTTTTTTCCGATTTTCTCAATTGACACTTAGGACATTGCGGCCGGTAAGTATTCTTTTTCCCACAACCATAGCAAAAAACTGTTCTTTCCTCCAAGCAATCTTGATAGTAATGACCACTTTGATCACAATTCCAACAACTAACTGTTATTTCATTTTTGTCTAAAGCCTCCACCGTAGGATCATTAAGGTGATCTTCGAACTCGACATCTAATTCAGCTACAGCCCGTCTATGAATAAACTGTGTATTCACTACATTTCTAGATTGAAAATTTCTTCGCACATGTTCATCATTCAAGAAACTTTCTCTCATCTGAACTAGTTTTCTTAGGTGCGGAATGGAATGAACTGGTATATATAATAATTCGTGCCTAATCTCAGGTCGAAGATTTCTGGTAATAATCTCAATTAACTCCATTTCCGAAAGAGGCGACGCAAGCCTGTCCATGATGGAAGAGAGTGCTTCGTAATACATATCGAAACTTTCACCTGGTTTCTGCTTCCTACTTCGAATTTCCTCTCGAATATCAAATGACTTAAATTCCTTGTATTGCAATCTAATGGCTTCATTAAAATCCTCCCAATTAACAACTTCTACCTGTTTATGATAACGCCAAAACCACTCTCTGGCTTTACCAGTAAGCAACATGTGAAGAATCCTACAAATTATATTAAAATCTCCTTGAAAATTATTGATGGTTAAAGTTTTCAAACGATAAAGAAATTCCTCAACAGTCAGCCCTGTTGATGTACCGTCGAACTTTAAACCCCAATTTTGAATAATGGAGGTAATTTTGTCATTATGCAAATTCGAAAAATTTGAATATGACCCTGGCGAAGCGATACGATTATTATTGTTGAGATTAGATGGTGGAACCGTTCTAGGTATATTGTTCATAGGTGTCTGTCTGTATGTATTAGGCCTTGGTGTAGGGTACCTATTAGACCCGTTTGGAGCAACATTAATGTTCTGAAAAACTCTAGTCACACTATTTTCAATTATTCTATTAAGCTCGTTTAAGTCAATGGAAATATTTGGCGACCTATTAGGTAAACCTGTAGTTTGATTATCCCTAAGATTAGTTGTATGATTATCCTCGCCCAAAATTTCCGATGGGTTTCCACTCAGTTCCGAGGGAGCATTTACTATTTCTAGATTAGTGTTACCACTTAACTGAATCAAGGGTGTTTGAGAATCATTCAATATATTTCTATTCGAACTACGTGTTTGATATTGTTTAGCTAGACCACCACGTTTAATCGGCTTTGATTTCATAGATTTTCCCGGAAGATAAAATTTCTGCAAATCAGACAATTGACAAGGTAATCGACACACCGGACATTCACTTTCCTTTGAAAGGTGATTTTCTATACAAGGACGATGAAATGCATGACTGCAACTAACAATTATTAAACAATCTATTTTACCGTCTATGCGTTCACAGCATATGTGACAGGTATCATTAATATTTGCCACAGTTGGAATTTGTGGAGAAGCTAACCCTGACATGGATGTATGAGGGGGTGAACGTTCTAAGGCCATTATTATTACCAACAATATAAAAATAAATCAATATATAGAAATATAGAAAAAAATAAAGATTGAGTTAAAACTTAATTTTTACGTAACAATATAAAATATTCAAAATAAATTACTTTCTTCCAACGGGATAATTCGGCTAAATAAGAGAAAAACAATTTATATTGATTTTCAGCTGACTCCAACCAATCATTAAATAACTCCAATCTGGTTTATGAATACTTGGTTACCCATCATTCAGCCAACACACTTACAATACTGTTATCACAATTCTGCTTGTTACCCTTTATATCTATAAGAGATGTAAAGTAGCAGGTTACCACTTTAGCATTGATATCTTCCTATAAGACGCGGATATCTTTGTGTAGTATGTTAACAAAATGTTTGGATACAGAGTATCGCAGGAGTGGAAAACAAATTTTATTTCTTTGCCAATCACCATGAAAAAATCTCCTAGAGGTAAATCGGATAGACAGCTCGAACCTCAAGCTTCTAAGGCTCCGGAAATACATAGAAAATAATTCTGGAAAATAACTCCAAAATAAAATCCATCTTTAAACACTCCGTTATTAATGAAATCTAAATGTATTGAGAAATAGAATATTAAAAATTTGGGGTGCAAAAGTGAACCAGACTGCAAGAAAAAAAACAAAAATTAAATTTTAACAGTAATGCCTTGAATTGGATCACTTCTGCCAGTTGGATTTGGATCACTTCGGCCCCACGTTGGGCGCCATTTTATGTAATGATTTCCATAACGTTTCATGTGTAGTGTATGATTTTGTTCATATCACAACACATCAAGTACTAAGTAGGCTGATGGTTTTGCCCGGGGATAGTTAACAACGAAGTCCTGGACTATCGTATGAAATGGGCGGAGAGTTCCCAAGTATCTGAGTTAGACAAGAAGACGCGGGAGCCATTAAGCACTAGCTTCAGTCGGGTGGGGGGTTCTTGTCTACTTATGTCTAACTTGAAATTACACAAAAATTATTATAGACTCCCTTAGATTAATGGAACTAAACTAACCAGATATTCATACGTTGGGAAAATCCGCCATATGAGTATCCTTCGAAATGACAAAACAAAAGATAAGAAAAGAAAACTATGGGAATGATGATATAAAGTCAGCTGAAAGATTCCTAGATGTTATCAGGAATCAACGCCTCATGACCCACCCAAACCTATATCCTGTTGGCGAATAACGATCCGCAATTAACCCGTGAAGAAAGTATATAGTTTAATAAGGCATAATTACTAAGCTGGTAATTTTATTAATTATAAATACCTATCAACTAGGAAAAATTAGGTTAACTTAATATCTACTTCTTAGACATTATAATATAGAAAACTATAATCAATTAACCGGAAAATTTTACAATTCATGTTAGGTAAATTGAAAGAAAACTAGTAACGAATAATATAGATATATAGTTCAGGAAATAATTAAAAAAAATAAAAATAAAAAAAAAACAAAACAAAACTAAGTATAAAAATTTTACAATCAAGGATTGTTGAAAATATAAAAAAAAATGCTTTCCTATCCGAAAATTTAGTTATTTAATGTAATATAATAAAGGTAATTCACCGAATTTAAAAGAGAAATTTAGTTAATTCAAGTTCTTTATAGTGAAAAGATACATATAACTATATAATACTACCACTTTGACCGCGTTATTCATAAATACATTAATCAATAAACAAAAAAAAAAAACAAGAAAATATATATATATACACTCACCCATTTGGATTCGCAGAGGCCTCCGGATTCACTTAATGATGGTGTAATAACATACGATGAGGAGTAACGCTTAGTACAAAATAGAGCATTATCTGTTATAGTTATTTAAATTTAAAAAATTAAATACCTTACTTATTTGGAAAAAAAAAATTAGAAATAAAAGGATGGTAAAGGTCATGGGCCATTACTTCCTTAGGAGAACGTTGCTGAAGGATAAAAACTAGCTGGTATTTAGCCAAGGCTAAGAGACATTCTTCTTCTAATTTTGGACAGAGGATTCTGTTGCTGGATATGCTGTTGTTTGTCCAATTCAAAATAGACGTTGCTGTTGCTGAAATATTTGTTGAGTTGGAGGAGCTGTTGGCTGGCACATAGAGTAAAAGCTGATTTTATCGGGTGGTTTGGTTTAACTTAGGCAGAAAGATGTCGTTTCGGGAATGTCATGAGTAGTTTTAATTTTTGGTTTTTGAATTTAATATACCAGTTTGGTGGTGGGGAGTTCCAAAGATATGGAAGATATGGATATATACGTGATGGTGGTGTGCGCTGGAAAAATTTCCAGTACCGTTTACTCAATTGGAAACAAAAAGGGGGGAAAGGATGGCGGATGGTAGATTGGATAAGAGAGATTTTGGTATATTTGGAGTTTTAAAATACTTATTTTTTTCCTTTTTACTAGGGTAGAAACCTGATCTCGTGGTCCTTTCATTCGACCCGGATGGCTAGCCATCTGCCAGACGCACGCTTAAACGCCACCCCTCATTCCAATCTACCCTTCACAATACACCACCACCTTTATCAAAATTAAATTTGCTCTTACTCCCAGCCCGATGTTCCCAGATTCTTTTTTTTTCTTCTTCACGACACTATTCAATCCAAAAAAAAAAAAAAAACTCACCTAGTACTTGTATGCAGATAAAATAGAAAGTCACTTTTACATTACCTTCCGATTTACGACCGTCCTCCTTCAAGGTTCACAGCAAAAAGAAAGATTTTAACGCTGTCGACGGAAATGTCAAGGAAAAGCTTTTAAAATGTCAATTATACCACTAAACACATTTAACTCGTTACAAAGACTACTCAGTTGTCAAGTTTGCGAGCTTTTGCATATAAGGCTGTAACGATCATCCGTATACAAAAGAAACAAAGCAAATACCTAAAGTTATAATTCAAATAGACCAATCACAATAAAAATATAAGTAGATAGATTAATTTCCGTAAACGACTATTACAATGCGAAGTACAAGCAAAGAAGTCAATCTCATTATGAATTTTCATTCCATATTTATTTAACTCAGTAGCAGATTTTATGGCCTCATATATGGTGTTATATTTAAAAGGGCAATTATTTCTTGTTGAATCAATTAAAAGAACAAATTGTACATTTTACAGTCTGATTAACACGTTGACTGCCGACTACGAGATAACACGTAGTTTGGCGACCTAGAAGGGAACGCAATCTATTAGTGAAAGCAATCTACGAGTTATCTCGTACTCACTAATGTGAAAAAATCAAATTGTTGTCTTTTGACCAGTTTTCTGAAAATTGCCGCGGCAGTCAACGTGTTAAGAAAGAACAGAAAAATTTATTTGAAAGTATTTGTTACAGCCTATGGCGATAATATTAGGCACACCAGTATATCTTAGTTATTTACTTCTGTTGGATACAATGTATTTCTCTAATATCTATCATAGCTATGATGTTGTTTAAAACAAAACTATAATATCAATACGATCAATATAAATATAGAAAAGGTTTAAATAAAAGCATCGTAATGTTAACGTTTTCTTAAGCCACCTTTGGTCGCTAGTCTGTAAGCAAGCATTTGCTCTTTTCAGCCTTTTAAAATGAAAATTTACTCATTTTTAGGTTGCGTTTTGTTTGTAAAAAAGGAAGCGGTATTTTGCTTTTACATCGTTAAACATTAAAATTATAAACAAAAGCTACGAAAACAATGAACTTGTTTACATGATAAACACGTACACAAAAATATACCAACAAAAACCAGTATAAAAAGGGGATAAACAAGTAAACAAAAATGCAACAACAAACACTGCAAGAATAAATGTAAACAAAAATACACAAACAATACTAACTAAACAACGCTGTTTACATTAACGCCTTTTGCACGTTCAAATTAGTTTTCAAACTAGTTTGAAATGCGGGGGTGAGTTCTGAGTTTGAAGTGTTCGCAAACTTGCTTTGTTCTTTATTTATATACACATTGTTGTATTTGATTTCACATTTTATTTTACATTTTCTTTTATTTTTTGTTTCGCATAGTGAAGTTAACACGCTGACTGCCGCGGCAATTTTCAGAAAACTGGCCAAAAATGACAATTTGATTTTTTTACATTATATTGCTTAAAAACTCTATTTTTAGATCGTAGGTATCATCAAAAAGCAAAAATTATGTTTTTTTTAGGAGAACAAGTGGTTTAATGAGTACGAGATAACTCGTAGATTGCGTTCCCTTCTAGAGAGCCTACTATGAATTATCTCGTAGTGGGCAGTCAACGTGTTAATATAAATTTCCCTTATGTAAAACAACATTACTTTTAGTTTATTTTGTGTTTGAAATCAAAACATTTGCAAAAGAAAAATTTTAGTACCAAACAATTAATTAAAAAAAATTAAAAAGTAAAAATCAAAAAGAATATAATTTAATTTTTTAATTTATAAAAATCAATAAATAAGGTAAATATATTAAAAAAAATAATAATACATACATAAATATATGTATAGTATATTATAATATTATAAAAAAATATAATATTCATATAATGTTCATTTTTGAAGAATTGTCTGGTGTTTGAACCTAAATCACAATGCCAAATAAAGTTACAACTGTCAAAAACAGCAGAACGACGCGATAAAAGAAAACAAAATTTGTCAAATTATTTTTTTACGTGCAAAAGCGATACAAAGTTTAAAAGAAAATGAAAAAGAGTTTGTCAAACTAATTTTCAAAAAATTTTGAACGTGCAAATGCGTCATTTATAGAGATCTCAGTCAATCTTGTGTAAAGACGCGCGGTGTTTGAAGAGAATAATCGTGGTTTAAAGATCTCCGTTATAAAGATATGTCGAACAATTGTTATTGTTTACGCAAAAGAGTGCAAAGACGGATAACAAATAAAGCAATTCTTGTTCTTTACATCAAGTTATGAACAGTGTCACACAGAATTGTGCGAACAATAAAGAATTGAATTAAAACTTAACACAAATTTATTTTTATTTTATTTACAATCTGTGAACTCAACTTTTAAAAACGTAACAATATTTAATCACTTCATTCTTTATCAGTCGTCGAACGTTTTCTTTTCAGTTTTAGCGGCAATCAAATGGGAAATATTTCTCTGGTCTGAAAAAGTTTTGGTGTTCTTTATTTCACACAACAAATTTGCTCAATGTGTGATAGGGGATAACACTATGTCAATTTACTGATGATCAGAAGTTCATGTCCCCATTATGCCACTGATCTATTGACTTTACACGGTTTTCAGGTAATTATTGAAAAAACGTCCGTGAGTTGAATAAATTGACCAAGAACCGTGTTTGATAATATTTTTTTGTGTTTTATTGGTACATAAACCATAAACGATTAAAGTTGCTGTGACGTGTACCATATTAACGAAAATACTAAAGCTGTAAATAATGGTGGCGTAAAAGAGAAATGAAATTTCAAATTTATAATGATTTGTGATTTTCATCTCATGGTAAAATAACATAATCCTGAATCGCTTCGATTGGGGGTTTGAAGTTGACGGGCTAATAGTGGTATTTTACACCGAAAAGTTTGATCTTTTTTGAAAGTAAGCAATTGTTTAATTTTAATTGTAATCTACGAAAAATAAAAACATAACAATATCTTTTATACTGGATATGTGCCTGCGGATATCTTTGAAAGTTTGTTTAATGATTAAATACACTTCCGCTATAATTTGCGGTTACATTTACTGTTTTTTTTTCAATGATGCATCGTTTTTATGTTTATTGCATTTATTTGCAAAGAGCCTTTATGTTGTTCTCCTCGCAGTTAATGCACTGAGTTGGTCCTAACGCTTCAACGTTAATTATTAGATGTTATAGAGCATGTTCACACGAGTGAACAAATATACTCAAATTTAACTCTGCCTCCCAATTTTCCTTACATCAAATAACAATAATAACACCAACACACATAACATAACATAACACATAACACCATACATATCAACAATCACCACACACATCACATATACACATCCTTCAACAGGTTCAAAAGGATTGTTTATATCCTTTTAGATCAGTTGATAAACAACCGCGACCAAGCAAAAAACCAACCCTACTCGTGTGATAACCAGTGAACAAAATTATATTTGAAATTTGAATTCTAAACAAATTGCATTGAACAAAATTGTTATGTTTATTATTATTATTGTGCCAAATAATAAATAACTTTGCGAAAAATATAAACTTAAAACAAATTGTATAATAACAAAGTGTAAGAAATTGAATATTATAAAGTAAAATTACAAAATACAAATTTATATACTTTATAACTTTTTTAATAAAATACATATTTATAACGTTTTAAAATACACATACAAAACAACAGTAATATTTATTACCCCTCATACTAACCCTACCCCATAACACGTACGTTCAGAGCACTTCATTCTTTTTTAACCCATTCGCTGCCAAGGACGAGTATACTCGTCTTTGACAGGGTATCCCGCACTGCCAAACGAGTATACTCGCCCTACTTTAAATATATTTTAACATTCAGGCTTTTGAATTAGCAAATTTTTTTTTGCCACAAACATAAAATAAAAATACTACAAATATTTTTTTTTTACAAAAATAATACTTTATTCTTCACGCAAAAATCAACTTCATCGTGTATTTATAACAAAATTTTATAGCAACTCGTCTTTGCTTTTCTGCTTGTAAATGATTATGTATGATAATACATATATGAGCGCTTACCAAGAAATAACAGGATTTTGGTAAACAATAACACTCAAAATATAAATGGCAATGGGAATGACTTCATATAATTAAGCTTGGCAGCGAATGGGTTAATTTGATATTTACAGGCTCTAGTTTACTGGAAACGTTGACAGTTGGAATTTTTTCTCTATCTTTTGTATTCTAATATTTTTCCCTAAAAAGATTCCCCACTTACGGATTATCGTATACGCTTTTTTTTATTTGTGAGCACAATTCTTATGTTAAATGGATGGTTTGTTGCCGATTGATTGAAGTTCAAAAAATTTCGATTTTCATTCAACCGACGACCAATACGATGCTACAATAACAGTTTATAAGTAAATTTGGTTGAAAAAGTGCAACGCGTGATTCAACTTGTACAACTAATCGCAACGTGTAGGGGCCGCATTACAAAATCTAAACACAAATGAAGTTGTTACTGTTGTTTTCAAATATACGAATCACTTCATTTTTAATTTAAATAAAAAGGAACTTCCCAACATCAAAGTAAGCAAAACAGAGTAGCCGCCGTAGTCTAGTAGGTATTGTGTTGGCTTATTAGACTAAAAGCCAGGGTTCATTCCCCAGGCCAGACATCAAAATAAAATACAAAAAGTATTATCCTCTCAGCAGATTTCTGGCAAAAACTCTAAGAGTAAATAAAAAATTGCCATGAAAAGTTTCTCAAAAATATTTCGTTCGGGGTCGACTTTAAACTGTAGGTCCCACCACTCATGTATAAAATTAACACACACAACATAAGTGGTGTGAGAAACTAGGTCGTAATCCTGACTGAAGGGTTGTAATGACCAATTATATATGTTATTCAGTCAAAAGCTTTCAAAAAATACCAATTACTTTTTATGAGATTCTGAGGCTCGTGTCAGTAGTTGACGTTACATTTTTATATTTCAGTCTCTAATAGATGGAAATATTTTAAAAATGCGCAAAATTTTTTCATCCAATTTTTCAAACCATATGTAAAATAAAAGTCATGAAATTTGATTACGGTTTGATTTGATTGATTTAATCATCAAAATGAGCCACACAGGCTCGTGTCAGTAAGATTAGGATTAACCGGACTTTTATATTTCGATCTACCGATAAAACTTTTTGCTGCTCGTTAGTCGTGCTGTACCTTGTTTTATTTGTTATTGCGCTTGACGTATATATGTTGAATTTGCCTGCACGCAATAAAAAAATTAAAAGAAAACATCAGAACAGACTATCTGGTAGCTGTCAAAGTACTCAATGGAAAACTACCTAATGAAACAAAGCACATTAGTAACCATGTATTTCAATTCTGCTGTCATTTAGAAAAATCAAAGTTTAACTTATGGCGGCTTCTATGTGACTCAGTCTTCTCCCAACTTTTTTTTTACCTTCTTTTTCTCATTTTAGAGTTCAGTTTAAATTACAGTGTTATAAATTAAGTGAATCTTTTATTTTATTTTAATTGAATTTCCTTTTTTTCTGTATGTAATAAAATTTTATATTGTTACGTTTTTTACCTTTTTAAAAACGTTTAGAATATGAGTTCGTTGATTCCAAACAAAATAAAAACAAATATGTGTTTAGTTTCTCTTAAACTCTATTGTTCGCACTACTTTTGTGTGCCATCGTATACAGTTTAACGAATACAACAATAATGCTTGTTCGCTATTATGCTTTGCTTACAACGCAGATCTTTTCAACGGCGATCTTCAAACCACGACTGTTATCTTCACACGCAACGCGTCTTCACACAAGACTGACTGAATTCTTACTACTCGTTGCCTGCTTTGTCTTGCCTTTTTATATGCCCATGTAATCAGTCTGATGCAAAGCTAATTCATAGAAGGTGGGAGCTAAAGACCAGCTGATAGAAATAACAATGTCAAAAACTTTTTGTTTTTTGTGTATTTTGTTGTGATAATCAATTTCGTTTTTTCTTATTGTGTCAGAAGTTTGTATATTTTTCTTCTTTTTCTTTTAACATTTTTCACCCCATCGTCGTTCTTTAATAATTTTTATAAAAAAAATTGACTGTTTTTGACAAGATGACCACTTCTCAACTACAAAAATCCCTGTTGTTTTTGTATTGTTGTACTTATTGTAATCCCACCTCCTATGAATTCGCCTTGGTCTAATGAATGTCCTTGAAATGGAATATTCGTGTGTTCGCTTTCTCGAGAGCTTTATCGTTACTTCATTGTTGTTTGGTATATGCAAGGAAGTTCGTTGTATTTGTTGGTGTAACTTTTGTTAATCAACCGTAACAATTTTTTTTTTGTTTTTAAACGTCTACTTTGGTCAATTTTCTTTTTAAAAATATAGCTTTCGTAACCCTGGAACCTACCTTTGATCTTTACATGGTTTGCTATAGAAAATCATAGTTCACTTAGTTTCAATTTGCGTCGTGGTTACGTTTCCAAAAAAATATGACGCAAAGTGAACTATGAGGTATGGGTGTACTGTATATCGGATGGGAAGCATTTTCAGTATCTTTAATATTCGTTACTTTTTGTCACCTTAAGATATGATGCTTTGTTAATAATATTGGTTGCATACTCCAAGTATCTACCTGACATTTTAATAGTCTCTATGAAATTCCAGTCTATTGATGATGCTAGCCAATCTAAAATATATATATTTTTTGCAGGTATCCAATCTTTGACCGACTTAAACAAGTGCATGGGATCACGCTGAAACACTCTTTGAAGAGGCATTTGCATTCGATGTGGGGTTTAACCCGAAAGTCCATACCATCCGTTTCATGCGACTGGTTTTTTATTTTGATCAGCTGTTGTGGAAACATGGAAAATCAAATTGTAATTTTAAATATATTTTTAATATATTTTACATATATGATATTTTGTGCTACTAAGGCCTACGAAAGGCTACAAGCGAACGCAAGACAAGTGTTTTCAGTTAATTTATCCTCCATTTCTCTTGTTTACAAATTAATAAATTCAAAAGAGATGACAGTCAGTAGATAAAAACAATCGATTACTAATATACAAATTTTGTTCATGAAAGAAATGTATTGAAAATGTATTTTGCTCTTAAATTAGTAGTAAACTTTATTATGGAATGTGTTTTTATTAATATTTTTATAATGCAAATAAAAAAATTATTTATTTATTAATTACAATACAATTACAAATTATATTTAATTATATACGAGCTGAGTAACTTTGACCAAATGCTAGGTGTAATGTCACAGACCAGTCTCTGGTGGGAATCGATCACACGACCCTCACGCTAATAGTCTAGCACACTACCCATTAGACTACCTATACTACTACTATAATAATGAATTATCTAAACATGAATGAATTATCTAAACATATTTATCGAAACCATTCACAATAGAATATAATTTGTCATCCCTAAAGCCGAAAGTCCATACCATCCTTTTCATGCGCATTGCGAATCTTGCTTTCTATGCCGATTTTATTGCAAGTTACACACAATGCGTTTATGCGACTGGTTTTTTGTTTTGATCAGCTGTTGTGGTAAACAACAAACAAGCGAACAAGAACATTTTTGGAAAAAATAGAAAATCAAATTGTAATTTTAAAAGAATTTATGACATTAATTTCAAATTTATGAGTTTATTTAAATTTATGAGTTTACATTTGAAAAACGCTCATAACATAAAAGGACAGGTCAATTTAGAGGGAGAAAAAAAATATTTTAATGTTTTGCGAATCAAATGTGTTAGAAGCAACAGATATACAGAGTGAAAACTGGCAGATAAAGTAAAAAAATTAAATGTAAACAAACATTTATTTTGTGTTAAAAATGGGAAAATTTGGAATATTTTTTAATTTCGTCAATGAAAAGTTTAAAGATTCTTAAATATTTAAATATTAATCGAAATGTTGGTGAATTTCGGTCACAATGAGTATAGTTTCTTGAGCAAGAGTTAATTAAGAAGCTAAATATAATAAGATCAAAATAAGACGTACTGCTCATAAAAAATTTTTCCTGCTGAAAGTTGCCAAAATTTTTTAATTTCTTGGAAGGAAAAATTAAAAATTGTTATTAGTTGTTTTTATTATTAATAGTTTTACACAAAAATTACATTGTATTGCGCTGTTAAGGCCTACGAAAATCCTCAAAAGAACACAAGACGATTGTTTTCAGTAAATTTATCCTCCATTTTTCTTGTTTACAAATTAATAAATTCAAAATGGATGACACTCAGTACATAAAAACAATCATATACATACATATGTATAAACAATCATCATATATGTACATATTTTGTTCATGAAAGAAATGTGTTAAAAAATGTATTTTAATGTATTTTCTTCTTAAATTAGTAATAAACTTTATTATGAAATATGTGTTTATTAATATTTTTATAATACAAATAAAGAAAAATGCGAAAATAGTAATGCACTATTTAAACATATTTGTAGAAACCATTCACAATAGTATATAATTTGGCATGCCAAGTTTAAAAAACTGCTGACATTTTCCAACACTGCATTATTCGCATAGAAAAGTAGAAAGTAATCCTACTTTGTATGCGTCTATGCATATTATGCTTTTTCTTCTGTAACTTGTCACAATCAAATACACTGATTCTACTTTTTCGGTATACGCATGTTATGCAAAACGCATGGTATGGACTTTCGGCTTAAGTTTGAATCATATGTTTATGTATACGATTTTAAAGGCTCATCTGTTTCCTTTTCAAAAAACTTTGGATTATGAAAGTAGGTTAAAATATATTTGTTCTATCAATAATTTTGTGTAAAAAGATCAAAAATACAGCGTTTGTCAAATAAAACAAGTTTGGAGGGTTCGAGAAATATAAAAAAAAATTTTGAGTTCTACTCAATAAAACTCACTATGTCATTAGCTGGGTGAATTGTGACTGTCCCACCGTGTTATTAAAACAAATCGAGAAATTTTCTAGACTTTAGCAAATTTCTAAAGAGTTACCTAAAAATTCTCACAATGAACTGAAAAAGAATACGCAATGGATTTACAATTTTTTAATCTTTTTAATTTGTGACAAATGAAGTAAAAATGCTAAGAATATTTATTATACTTATGTATTTAGTAAAACAAAAACTTCTTCCTAAAATAATAACTGCATGTCAATATTTTCTTAACATTGATGTTCATATCGGGCGATATTTAAAGTAATGGTGTTTTCTTTTCTACCACAAAATGTGCATTTTATTTAAAAAAATTAAATTTTGTGTTTGTTTCTTTAAAATGTTTCGCCCTCTAAAAGGGTAGTATGTTTTATTCTAAATAATTCGCACTTGCCAAGGGTGGAGGGCATTGCATTTTATGCCCTGTATAAATCGGGAGTGCTGATAATGCCATGTAAAGTAGATGACTTTTGTTTATTTATAGGGTTACCAGATGAAGTTTAAATAACGTCGCCTGGTATCGTTATCTAATTTTGAAGTTAATTTTTCATTTTTTTTTTGTGGAGTAACCTTAAGGAAACATTACATTACTAATGCTACATGGTCAGTAATATAAAAGAATTGCGTTCACTGTTAGAACAGTGTTAAAAAAATTTTTTTTTGGTTATAAAAAATCGCTCAAAAAATGAAGTCGAAAAATTAGCGATCTGGCAACACCTTTTTCATATTTACATTCTTCCTCATTCATTTTGTTAATAAGTGGTAAACACAGGCATTCCCTTTTTTAATATTTGTGTTATGTTCTACTCAAATAAAAAATTAGGTTATAACAGGGTTGGTCAGAAATTTTTAATGCACCTTATAAGAGGTTGACATTTTCTTTGTAGAAAAGAAAATACCATAAGTGTCAGATAACTTTTAATAATTGTCTGAGATTACGAAATTCGTAAGAAATTGTTCAATGATGTCATTCGTACGTACTGCAAACATTTAACTGTATTCATACATAACATGAGCCTTTTGTTCAGATTAAATGTGAAAGCAAAAACAAGAGTGGAATTTAAAACAAAATAAATGAATAAAATTCTTTGAAATAAAATCCGATTTGTAGCAAAAAATAAAAAAAAAAATAAAAAAAATCGCTATAAAATAACATTCCATTCTTTGAACCACAGATACATACATCCGCAAGCACACCGAAATTTGGTATTCCAAAGAAACCGAAAACAAAAATATCTGTATCTCAAGGATAATACATTTTCAATTGTAACTGTTAATGCATACGAACTTTAGGTGGATGTAAAAGTAGGTACAGTTGAATTGTTGCAAGGATAATCAGTGAGTAATCTGAACAAAAAAACACAATGAAGACAATGTATTAAAATTTAACAAAAAAAACTTTTTTAAACTCTTAAAATTCTATTGGTTTTAAAGAGACTGTGTTCGTTCAATAATTTTTTTTATATTTTACATTATTTCTCTTCTAATTTTATTACAATAAGTGTATTTCGTTACCTTTCCTTTTTTAGCTGTATATGTATGTATACATTAATAAATAAAAACAAAAATAAATTAAACTTAATGGCACTTACTTTCCAGTTCATAGTATTCGTCGTCTGGCTTTCCACCGTTTATGTGTATTTTAGCTATTCGCCTTGCGTATTGATCTTCATCGAGGCGTACAATTGATTTTAAAAATTCCATCATTTCCTCTTGAGTTTCATGCCACATTGTCGCACATTTAATAAGCTGAGGAATTTTATCTGTTTCCAATATATCAGTGATGACAGCATCTCCTTTGTCCATGTCTTTCGTTCCTTTCTGTAATGGTATAGAATGCATTAAATTGTATATTCTTTTTATTGCTGCATATTAGGCATGCACATCGGATTTTTTGACTTAAATTATCATAAAAACTCATATGCTTTTCTTCTCCCTGTATACATTATAGTTATATACAAAAGTCTACAATATTGCCCAGGATGCAGTATAAGAAACATTTTCTTGGGTGGATAAAGTACGAATGCATTAGATATCACAGTAGGGTGGTTTTATCTCATAGGGTAAAAAAGTCAGAATTTTTTTGGGGGCACGCCGTAAAATGTTTCTTTGTCAGATTTTAGGATCGCCAAAATTTGAGCACAATTGGAAGATGTTAACCCGTGCAACTGGGGCCTCAAAGTTTTAAAAATCTCGATTTTTTTGCCAGTTTTGCGACTTCGGCGATCCATATTTCTGGAACGGCTAAAGCTATTTGCCCGTATCAAATTAAAGGCCATACTGTTTATAATATTTTATAATATACACAATAACTACGCAACTAGTAGTAGTAGAAAAAATAGAGCCAATGTCCCTAATAACGTGACTAGGTACCCCTGTGAGCGAATATGAGTTATTTGTATTATTATTGGTTATTATGGACAAATACTTGTACTCTGGAATCTCATTTCATTTAAATATGTTTGCTATTGTATACCGTTCTCAGTTATTCGTCATACGCCTATCTCCAATCCCGAAGACAAATATCATCCGACGCTTGAAATAAACTTCTTCCATCATCCTTTCCTTCAAACAAATAATTTAACTCAAAAACAGAAAACATTTTGTTTCAATTTAACTAACCACAATAAACTGCATCGTCAACTATCTGAAATCGATTGGTTAAATGAATTATCTGGCTATGGCAATGATTTGGACCAGTGCATTATGAAATTTTATCAACTACTTCACAATTGTTTCTTAGCATGTGTGCCAAAAGTTTTACCACATTCTAATCACGGTCCGCCTTGGAATACAAAATATCTTTCAAGATTAAAAAACAAGAAAAATAAATTGTATAAAAATTTTAAAAAGGATAGATCATTAATAAATTATTCCAAATACTGCTTAGTAAGATCTGAATACACCATCGCCAACCAAAGGGCTTATAACATCTACTTAATTAAGGTAAAAAACAAATTCAAGAGTGATCCTAAATCATTCTACAAATTTGTTAATTCTAAACGTCGAGCAGCGGATTATCCTTCTGTTATGAAGCTTGGTAGTCATGAATCCTCAGATAATAAGATTATAAGTGACTTGTTTGCGCAGTTTTTTGCTTCTACCTACTCATCATCTACATTTAACGCCAATAATCAAAATTATATTCCTGAAGCAAAGGCCTTTGATATATCTTTTATTGATCAACGTACTGTTTCCAAGTATATACAACAATTGAAATCTTCGCATGTAGTTGGTCCGGATGGGGTTCCTAGCAGTATTTTAAAACACCATTTTCAATTATTGAGTACTCCATTAACCTACTTATTCAATAAATCGCTTAAATTGGGCTATTTTCCCTCCTTTTGGAAACAATCATTTATCATTCCACTGTTTAAATCAGGATCTAAAGCTGATATTTCAAATTATAGAGGAATTGCTAAACTCAATATTATACCGAAATTGTTTGAAAAACTCCTATGTGATTCACTGTCATTTCAAGCATCGTCTACTTTATCTACTTCCCAGCATGGATTCTGTAAGTCTCGATCAACAATCACAAATCTTCTTGAATTTACAACTTTGGTAAATGATGGATTTATTGTAGGCAAACAAACTGACGTCATTTATATCGATTTCAGTAAGGCATTTGATAAAGTAAATCATAACTTACTCGTTCATAAGCTTAATCAACTTGGTTTTAGTTCATCTTTATTGAATTGGATTAATTCGTATTTAGTAGACAGAAAACAGTGCGTTAAATTCAGGAATACGCAATCTAACTTTATTGATGTACTGTCAGGCGTACCACAGGGCAGTCATCTTGGGCCGCTCCTATTTACTCTTTTTATAAATGATCTCCCTTCTGTTATCAAAAATTCAAACACATTAATGTATGCAGACGATGTTAAAATATTTTTATCATTTAACAACATTGAAGACCAAGTACTTTTACAAGAGGATATTAACTACTTAACCTCTTGGTGTAGTATTAATTTAATGGAGCTGAATGTTAAAAAATGTAAATATATGTGCTTCACTCGATCATCACCAACCAATGGATTTTACACAATGAATGGTGCCGCTCTTGAAATAGTTAATACCTTTAACGATTTAGGGATAGTTTTCGATTGTAAATTGGACTTCAGAAATCATATTACATCAACTGTTAGCAAAGCTACATGTACCCTGGGATTTATCAAACGATGGGCTAAAGAGTTTTCTGATCCTTATGTTACTAAGCAATTGTTTACCACGCTGGTTCGCCCAATTCTTGAATATGGATCTGTAATATGGGACCCTCAATACGCTGTACACTCTGATAAAATTGAATCAGTTCAAAAACAATTCTTATTATTTTGTCTTCGTGGTTTAGGGAATGGATGGGATCCTAATGAAAGGTTACCACCTTATGAAAAACGCCTAGCACTCATTAAATTACCAACTTTAAAAAGCCGTCGTAAAATGCTAAATACTATCTTTCTTCTGAAGCTGTTTAATGGTGTTATCAACTCGCAATTTCTTCTAGAAAAACTTTCCATAAAAGTACCTGTTCGTCCGACCAGATACCATAATTTCTTAAATATAAAATATTACACAGTTAACTACGCTAATTTCGATCCATTTCGTAGAATCTGTAATGATTTTAATAGTCTGTATCATCATATAGATTTTAATAAAAGTATGGAATCCATTAAAAAGGATATAATTTTACAATTAAACACATTTAATTAATATTTTCAATGATGTATCTTTTTTAACTTATTTTTTGAATTGAAATCATAATAATAATAATTCTGAATTGATATATAAAATGAATTGAAATATAAAATGAATTGAAATATAAATGTAAAATTTAATGAATTGAAATACAAAATGTAATAGTCTGTAAGGATATTCCATAGACTTAAATAAATAAATAAAAAAAATAAAAATTTTAGACTCCCATACTGTATCACTGGCGACCCCAAGCAGGTAAAACCAAACTAGTTTAAAAATGTATTGTTATATTTTAAGTAGAAGTCCATGGGTTCAGAGTCTGTTATTAAAAAAAGTAAAGCATAGCTAGGTGGTTCTTGCTTTTATGACTTTATTTCTCGACATTAGAAGTAGAGGTAGAGACAACATTTTTTAATTGACTATCCAGCTCATCAGATAACTGAATGTTAGCTGCCCTCCAATCGACAAGTTCTAGCTACTATGTTTTACAATTTACGTACTGTGAAGTTAAATGTGAGAGACTCGATTTTTTGACAAAAGCTCGAATTCCTACAAAACAAAAGAAAAATGTCATAGTAAAGCTGGGGAAAATGCAAGAAGTACAAGGATAGAAAAACGGAAAGTGCAAGAAAACCTCGTCAACAATAGTTGTGGCAGAGTCTCTCAATAATATTTTTTTATATTTCTCGGACTCTCCAAACCTTGTTGTATTTGACAAGAAGGGTATTTTTGATCTTTTCACACAAAATTAATGATTTACCAAAAAATTTTTAACGTATTTACAAAATCCAAAACTACAGTAATTTTTGTCCGATTTGACCAAACAAAGTGTCAATCTCTTCACAAGATAATGCACTTTCAGAATAGCTAAACTTGAGCGAAAAAATCATACACGTAAGTTTGAATCATATGTTTATGTAGCTCCAAGCGAAACTCGTACACCTTAGACTAATTTTCCAACTGTCTTACAACATCAAAAAAGAAACTCTTAAAAAATTAAAGTGTTTATATTTTATTAGTTCCTTTTATAAGTAATTCGACAAAACATAAAAACTTCAAGTCAGTAAAAAAAATTTTTTTTTAACAAAAACATAAAATGATAGTAATTTCTATGTCAAAGCCAAACTCGTACACCACAATTAAATTAAAGATAATTTTTTAATTTTTGAATATTAATATTTGGTATGCATGCCTTTATTTTTTCAAGTCTTACGATCGAGATTCATCGATCCACAGATTTTCGATTGGGGTTATGTCTGGACTCTGGGAAGGTGTATCCATAACATGTGGACAATTATGAAGTAACCATGACCGCACATTATAAGCCCAATGCTTAGGGTCATTATCTTGATAAAAATAAAAGTTTTCACCAAGACAAAGTTTCTGCTTACAAAGTGGCAAGCTTTGTTTTAAAATGTTAAGATACATATGCTTATCCATGGTACCATCGATATAGTGTCAAACACCAGGCCCAGATGCAGAAAATGATACCCAAAACATTACTGACCCACGACCGTACTTAACTGTTGGTTTCATGTTTTTGGCAAGCAGCTTCTCATTTGATCTTCTCCATACATAAGGTCTACCATCTGAATCAAACAAATTGAATTTGCTTTCATCAGTGAATAGCACATCCTTCCAGAATGAAATATCCTTTGATTCAACTTGTTTATTAAAATATTAATGCAAATATAAAAATTTCTCCGATTGCCCTACGTTTTTGTTTTAGCATTGAAAATACCTACATGTAGGTATTTTTCCCTACTTCTGGCAACACTGGTAGGGCGAACAACTTGTACGCAAAATTATTACTGCAATATGCAATATTTTGATATGTAAATAACCAAAGGGTTGAAAAATTAAAAATTCTGCATTGCATCTTCACATTACCGCCTTTATAATAAAAACAATTTGGGAAAGTTCGTTTGGATGGTATAAAAGTCTATAAAGTATATAGAAAACCTTGAAATTTCGAATCCATACAAAGTACTTGCTTTTAAAAAGTAAAAAGGTAATAATTGATGTTAGTCAACAGCAAATAAAGGAATGTTTCCTGGGTTGGTTGGTCTCTTGCGTTGTTTAGAACGTTAAACGTTGACGAAAAATTGTCCATGTATTTTTTATGTTAATTGATCTTTGTTTATTTTATTACTGTCTGCTTTTCTTGTTGTTCGCTGCAATGATTAATTACCACGAAACAACCACAACAAGAAAAATTATTATAAAACAATCACATGAAAAATCGGGACACGTTCAATGCTTGGTTTATAGTAATGAATGATGCAGGCTATGGTCTGTTGTCTCGAGATGTGAACAAAATTTTACCTACATAAGCAAATATGGCCACTATTATTTACCATTTGTAATACTTTTTTTTGCAGAACGCACATTACTTTCCGTGCTATTGGGCCAATTAGCCGAACGTAACGTAACGTATCGAATTTTGGCTTTTTAGCATGTGGAGAGCAATGTAAACGCTTACCGAAAAGTTAACATATGCTAAAAAGAGGACGTTCCCTACGGTACGTTACGTTACGTTTGGGTAACTGGCGCTTCACAGGTGTATGTCGAGATGAGTTTAAAGAATATCAAAATACTTCTATTTTTACTACTTGCGTTGTATAAATCATATGTTTTTTTCTTCTTCACAATAACAATACAATGAAATTTGAGGTTCAATTTGCATATGCAAATGTGATCATTTAAATTTGATGTATCGCCATGCGCCATAAGAAAAGACACTGCCAAAATAAAACAGATTCTGATATGAAAAAGAATTGGGGCTTGATGATTTTGTCCATACAAAATTACAAAAAAATGTTAATTTTGTAAGACTTTTATTTGACCTCACTCGATTCGTTGATTAATAATGCGAATGTGAATATACTGTTACGAAAATGGAAATGGTGTAATATCATTTCATATTGAAACAATAAGCAAAAGCTGCAAAAACAAAGACCATAGGTAAGAAAGAGAAGGGGATAGATAACGAAACGCAACAACAAACAACGTGAACAAAATACACAAACAACACTGCAGTCGCGATAGAATTCTCGAGAAGAGAATGCGAAAACAAGAACCTTCTGCTTCAAGAAAGTTCATCAGACTGATTTTGTGGACATATAAAAAGGCAAGACAAAGCAGACAACGAGACAGTAAGAATTCAGTCAGACACGCGCTGCATTTGAAGAAAACAGTCCTGGTTTGAAGATTTCCGTTGAAAATATCTGCTTTGTAAGCAAAGAGAATAGCGAATAAACAAACAGTGCGAACAATAAAGAGTTTAATTGAAACTAAACACATATTTGTTTTTATTTTTGTTTGCAATCAACGAGCTCATACTCTAAACGTTTTTAAAAAGTTATCTCATATTGTATTTGATGTTATGTTTTGAATATACATACATAATTGGTCATATGATAATTGGTCATACAACGCTTCCGTCAGGATTATGCACCTAGTTTCTCACACCACTTATGTTGTGTGTGTTAATTTTATACATGTGTGGAGGGACCTACAGTTTAAAGTCGACTCCGAACGACAGATTTTCTGAGAAACTTTTCATGGCAATTTTATTTATTATCAGTGTTTTTGCCAGAAAATGCTGAGAGGAAGTCACCGAAGACATAATTTTTTATATTTTCGTTTTGATGACTGAAAATGGTCGATTATTTATTTATTTAAATATTATGTTCATCAGAAAAATATGCTACACAGCTGAATATTTGTTACACATCTTTCAGAGCTATTTTTTTGTCTTTCAGAAAAAAATGGACTCTCTTTTTAATTGACAAAACGCTACTTTTATGTAATTTACTTGTGGCATCTTTCAGCATGTCTGATCTTCGACAAGCTAATATTATCCCTGTAGGTATGCATTTTAGTTCATCCGTATAAGCTTCGGAAAGTCACCCTTTAAAATCTTCCTTCAACCAACTCTTACGGAAATCTTACGTTTAACGACTTAAGTTATCGTCTAAAACACTTTAGAGTTTTTTTGATGATTGTTAAATTTTATTTAAAGAAACTACTTTTAAAGTTTTTACGAAAAAAAATGTGCATTCATATCGGAAGATTTTTTGAAGCAAAAGTCCACTTTTTTTGTGTTGCCAAAAAAAGCGATTTTTTAAAAATGATAAATTTAAAATTGATTTGCAGTGCTGCCATAGTACTCCCCCATTAGACTAAAACCGGGTCATAAAAAACGAAGTGGAATTCGAACCTGACGACCAGAGCGAGTTTTCGAATTTTGTATCAGTACAGAATTTGTTTTCTGAGTTTGGGGTCTGTTTGATGACGAAGCTGGCTCGGAATTTGTTGTATAATTAGGTGCTATATTTTGATGTTGATATTCTAAGCTATTTTTAACTGGATGCAGTTCATCAGTGATGTAAGCTAACTTAAGTCTATCGATCGATATCGTATTTTCTTTGTTATTTATCTTGATTTTGAAAAACTTTTCACTCCTTTCCAAGACCTTCGTAAGGATGGGACAAAGATGGGCGAATTGAATCATTACGAAGAAAGCCAGTTCAAATCTGGATGTTTAAACGTCTTAGTTTCGCCATGCCATGCAGTTTGCTCAGGTTGCATATTTAGCATGACTTCCCGCAGGTTGTTAAGGACTTCAGTTTCTGTTTTTACATTACAAAAAATTTTCCGGCGGTTCGCAGCGTTGTTCCAAATACTAGTTCAGCAGGGGAAGCTTTAACTCGTGTTAACTCGTTAAAAATATTTGACTCAAATTGTCGTCCTTGGTCACATGTCATGTTTGCTGGGATTCCAAAACGGGTGATCCAACCTGATATAAGAGCCTGAGCTACCATTGTTGTTGACATATCGACTATAGGAATTGCCTCCGGCCAACGGCTAAATCTATCGATTATCGTAAGACAATAGCGGTATCCATCACTCGGAGGAAATGGACATACTATATCCATGTTTATATGTGAAAAACGACTGTCGCAGTTTTTATATTGTTGCAGTGGTGATTTTGTGTGACGCATTAATTTTGATCGTTGGCATTGTATGCAACTGCGAGCAAACTCAATACTGTCTCGACGAATATTTGGCCACCGAACCTGCTTGTCATTAATTTTAAAAATACCAGGGTGTGAAAGGTTAATTGTAGCTTGTAAAAACGTTTTTCGCAAAGCTGTTGTTATAAACGGTCGGACACGTTCTGTCGAAATATCACAATACAGGCTTTCACTCCCTGGAAGACTTAAGTTGTAAGTTATTATGAACTTTACCTTTGAGAATAACATCAAGCTCCTTGTCAGATTTTTTGTCTCGCGCGAGTTCTTCAAAATCAATAGACGGATTATTTGAGACAGATGATATCCTCGAAAGCATATCTGCGGTAATGTTTTGCTTTCCGAATATGTGTCTGATGTCAGTTGCTCTTTGACCAATATAATCAAGTTGTCTTGCTTGCCGATTGTTTGCTTTTACGAGATTTTGTCGAAAGGCATACGTAATAGTTTTATGATCCGTATAAACGTGACAAACGCGACCCTCCATCATATATTTGAAGTGTCTTACTGCTAAGTAAAACGCCGTTCGCTCACGATCGTAAGTGCTATAACGTAATTGAGTCTTGTCGAATTTTTTTAGAGGAAAACCCGAGAGGTTGAATCTGGCCATTGACGATTTTGTGTCACCGGAACCGGCTGCAATGTTGGAGCCATCGACGCAGACTGAAATTTCTGCTTCGTGAGCTAGTTGTGCGAGTAATGCGGCATTTGCTAGTTGAGACTTAAATTTTTCGAAGGCGGTATTAGTTTCATCACTCCACGCTAGTTGATTTCGGTCATTTTTTTGTTGCCTGGTGTCATTGCTAACAGAGGTGCTTGTGCTTCAATGGCTTGTGGTATAAATCGCCTACAGAAGTTAATGATGGCAAGAAATCTCTAACTCGTTTTCCTGTGTTGCATAGCTCCGACGTGATCGTTCTATGCCTTGTGGAGTTATTATATGGCCGAGAAATTATATCTCAGACTTTCCAAACTCACATTTAGCCAAGTTGATAGCAGAGTTATGTTCTTGTAAGCGCTCAAAAACAAGTTTTAAATGATGTCGCTGTTCGTCGGGAGTCGATGACGCTATGCATAAGTCATCTATGTATGGAAATACAAAGTCAATACCTCTGAAAACGTCTTGTGAGCCGCATTTCGTAGGTCAAACGTCATATAAACGAATTCGAAAAAGCCAAAAGGAGTCGTAGTGGCTGTCTTCGGGATGTCATCAGGGTGAACAGGCACTTGGTGAAATGCTTTCTGCAAGTCGATCTTAGAAAATATAGTCTTTCCATGCAAAATTGTTGTAAAATCCTGTAGGTGCGGCAGTGGATAACGATCTGGCACAGTTATTGCATTAAGTACCCTATAGTCGCCACACGGCCTCCAGCTACCATCGGCTTTTTTTACCATGTGCAATGGGCGACTTCAAGCCCAGCAGCTATTTGATGGTCTATATATACCGAGTTTAATGAGGTTCTCAAATTCAGCTCTGGCGACAAACGCCGCGGACGTGAGAAAACAGAAAATCCTGTTGTTTCAATACGGTGAACAACCGGTGACTCTATAGGAGTTCCTTGTTGTGCAAGGTGAGTAAAGTTTGGAAAATCTTTTAGAATCTCGACAAACGGTGTAGAAGATTGTAACATCTTTGCTGATGGGTTTTTGCTTTGCGTGAGGATTCCAACAGAGTTGAGGTGGGTTGAGTTGTCAATTAATCTTTTTCGTTTAAGGTCGATGAGCAAACCAAAATGGCACAAGAAATCTGTCCAATAATATGGGAGCTGACATCAGCAATTATGAAAGTCCACAAAAAATCGCGACCAAGGTTGACTTTGATTATTGCCTCTCCGTAAACCTTAACAAGCGAGCCGGTGGCAGCAAAAAGCTACATCTCTGTTGGCTGTAGTTTTGCTGTATTGGAGGACTTAGGGACTACTGAAACGTCAGCTCCAGAATCTATAAGATAACGTATGTTTGTGTCCCTATTAGTAATTTGGAGACGATATGAGATGGTAGCTTGAGCAAGCTCTCTGATTTGTGATGTATGGGTGTCGGTTAGTCATTGTTGTTGGTTGCTGTTTCCAGATGTAAAAGCACGCGGTATTCGACAAGAACGAGCATTTACTCCATATGTTCGATGGTACCAGCATGTGGATGTTGCGTCGTTGTTGTTGTCATACACATGGTTGCTAGAACGTGGTCTGTAAAGGTTGGTGGTATTGCCTGATTGTTCTGGAACAAGTTTCTTTATAACCTGTGTCAGTTGCACAAGTTGCTGTTGTATGGCAGTAAAATCATTGGTTTCTGTTGTCTTTTTCGCGGTTATGTTGACTTCTTCGACTGAATTTATATTACGTGCCCAAGTGAGTCAACAATTGGCAATGGCCGTTTTGCCGGCTATGTTAACTTTGGCTGCAATTACAGTGGCATGAACATGTGGTGGAAGGCGTGCTGCCCTCACATCAATGAGAATATTTTCACTCAATGTGGTTCCAGCCACACGCCTCATTTCATTCAATAAGTGTGAAGGTCTCATGTCCCCTAAAGGCATTTCCGACAAAACGCGTTGTAAGCGCCTTTGCTGACTGTCAGCAAAATGCTCCATTAGCTTTGATTTTATGTATTCGTACTTGTTTTGTGCAGAAGCTGCTTCGGTAATCGAATGCAGCTCACTTCATTTTTGTGGTGGAATTTGGGCCATTGTTATATTGTACTTCAGATAATCGCGTTGTATTCCTGAACAGGGATGGAAAAGTTGGTACAATTGTACTTTTTTTAGCACTATTTGGAAGTTAAAAACACCATAGCACCTCAATGACTTATTTAGCACTATTTAAAAATGTTCCCTAATCGCTCCCTACAAAGGGAGAAATAGACTGTTTGCTTCGACTGTCTCCAATTTAATCCAAACAAGGGATTTATTTATTGAAGTCATTAAATTCGTGTTGCTACAATTTTGAAATAACAAATAGTTTGCTAGCAAAAAATGTATCATAAATAGTTATTTAAAATTTAGAACTGATAAACTTTTGTATTCCTTTATAGTTAAGTATTGAAGTAAGTTGTTAAGTTTACCTATTATATATACAAGTACTTAGTACAAAGAAAATGCAATGTACTTTTTTTTGTTAATTTTTATGTCTTTTTACGCATATACATATAAGTATAAATTTGTACTCTGAGCAATTTTAATTGCATAAAAAGAAAAGTGTTAAAGCAATTCAAAATTTTTTTCGTTTTTTATTTAGTAGTATTTGTACTTAACAAAATAATATAAATTTCCGAACTAAGATGATCAAATTCTAAGAAAAACAATCAAGAGGAAAATAACTCGGATGTACTCAATTTTGCACCATTCCAAAATTTTAGGGAATACGAGTATTTTTAATATTTAGGCCCTTGTTATGTAAAACCTCATTTACGCCACTTAGCATGCTCTCTACCATTTTCTCTATAATTTCTTTCGGAATATTTGTCCATTCCTGATGACTCCATTGCCAAAGCTCACCTAAATTGGTTGGGGCTGATCAGTACTGTCCCAACCGTCTCTTCGCGAATGACCACAATTTCTCAATTGGATTGAGGTCGGGACTTTGTCCAATTTCTGTGTTCTCTGGCAAACTTTAACAGTGCCTTTACATTTTTACCCGAAAGTGCAGGTTTTTTCTTTATGAGTGCCGAGGTATAGCCAATATCTTGTTTACAAATTTCCCTGGTAGAACGGTCACTTCCAGTCAAAGCAAGCTACAGTACTATCTTCAGTTGATTTCGAGAGTTTCTTCATTTTTTAATAGAAATTGATTTTTGTTCGATAAGTTGCAAACAATATTCGCTCAACGAGATTAAGTAATTAATATTAAACTAATATTTTCTTAAAAAGTCAAAGTAGTGCAAAAACATGAAAAAATAACGATAGTTTTTGATTTCGTGTTTGCAAACATATCATAAAATGGACACTTGCAAAATTGAATACTTGCGAGTTGATTTTGCTTTGTTTATTTTGTTCTTAGGGCTTGATGATTTCTAACTTTTGAAGTTTTCTTTATTACTTTTAGTTTTATTCAATAAAAAGCGTCCAAAATACAAACATGTACTCATTTGTGCACCTCACTGTATGTACATAAATATATGTAAAATGAATTGTCATTTATATTTTTATTAAATTTTTAACAAAAAAGTTTAAAAAAGAAAAAAAATAATTTAGTACAATCGGGCTGAAAAAAGTACAATTTTTTGTGAAAGTTAGTACAATTTGTTAAGATCAATTTCCCATCCCTGTTCCTGAAGCTGCAAACCAGAATTCAAGAGACATAAAGTAGGATTCGATATTTGTAGAACTCATATTGGGTAGAGTTAAGCGAACAGCCGACGATGCATGCACACTTACGTTGTGTGCTCCTTGTTGGGCATCTTGCATTTTGACGTCTTCATCTTTTTCGTTGCCGCCAGCCATTTGCTAATAAATTTTTAAGTAAAAACCTTAATATGTTTTATTTTAACTATTTATGTTTAAAATCTTCGGGGTCACCAATTTAACGACTTAAGTTATCGTCTAAAACACTTTGGAGTTTTTATGATAAGAGTTAAATTTTATTTAAAGAAACTACTTTTAAAATTGTTACGAGAAAAAATGTGCTTTCATATCGGAAGATTTCTTGAAGTAAAAGCCCCGTTTTCTGTGTGTTGCCAAAAAAGCGATTTTTTTTAAATTATAAATTTAGAATTGATTTGCAGTGCTGCCACATACACATGTATTGTTTTTTGAGATATTTTTCTAAATATAACGATATCAGGGCAGTTTTCTAATCAATTATAAAAATTACAAAAATGACGTTATTGATGACGATATCCTTATTAGACGTGAGGCCACGGATCAAACCTCAGGTTTTAAAAAAAGAATTTTTTGTAAAAAAGAACAATACCGAAACCATTCTTGAGTATGTTGAAAGATCAGTTTCCATTGGTTCCCTTCTACGGAATTCTTCCCAAAAATTAGAAATGCTAAATCAAGTGTATCGTCGGCTAGAACAATTGAAACCATATTCACCAAATTTTTTACAAAATTGCCAAGCAACTTTATTTGATCGATTAAGTTTTCGATCAATTCACCGGTAACTTAAACCATTTCCTAAAAAATTAAAATTTTTGGACTTTTCCATTTCAGAGAAATATGAACAAAGAGATATTTTATTTATATAAACAAAAAAAAAAATAATTTAATCAATTGACCTGTATTTTTCTAATATAACCTTTTAACTTAATAAGTGATTTTTTTTACACTTAGCAAGAGGTGGTAGTAAAATCTTACTAATATATTTTTTTATGTTTATATTTTATGATAACTTTTTATCTAGTTTATTCTACATTAAATACTTATAAAAAAATTTCTTGAAAAAAACAAAGAAAAATTTTCTATTTTAAAAAAATCGTAATTTATTTCATAGCCATCTTTTACATAAATGAAAATTTGTACAGAGAGTGTGTAAAATTTACCACCTCATATTGAGTTAAAGGATAAAACGCTGGACTATGTATTAAGTAAACAAAAATAATGAACTATATAAACACAGTACTTGAAAAGATAAATAACTTTTCAAAAGGAACCTAATCAATTAAAGTAATGTTGCCCGCATAAGTTTACGCATATTTAAAGTCTTCAAAAGTAGTTGTAGTAAATTATTTAATTTTATTCATAATACTTTCTATTTTGTCAAGGGATACTTGTTTTTAGTTTCATAGTTACTTGAAGGGTATATTTTTAAATTTATTTGTGCATTTGTCATTATTTTATAAATATGTTTTACTACAGACGGAATAAAATCCACACTTTTATAAGTATATTCATTAAAATTAAAAAAATGTATTTTAAATTTCTGCTAACATTCACACAGAGTTAAAATTAAAATTTAATAATCTACACACGCATGTTTCTTTGGAATTGAATCGTAAAGGCCTAACTACTCTCAGAATTTAACGAAAAGTCTGTCAAATGCGTAGAAAATGTTTTTAAGATTTTTAATTGGCTATTTTCATTTTTATGAATTTAAATTCTAGAATTAATACGGTAGTAAAAATAAAAAGTGTATTTCAGACGTACATACGTCGCAACTTGTGTTGCTTACCACCCTATACTGTAAAAATACTGCATTGTTTACGGTTCTATTATACCCATTACAACTACTTATGTTATTATTGTACACACATTAACAGCTAAAGGCATAACTAGAAGTAAACTTTTCGCTAAGTTATGTTAAAAAATTTAATTTAGGAAGAACATATTGAAACTGATCGCAATTTTCTATATAAGGCAGTGTTGCTAATCTGATATTTTGAAATGGTTCTGAATTATAACTGAAAAAGAACTTTTTGGCATCAAATAGTACTTTTGTAAAAGATACACACTTACATACATAATTTTTTATTATAACTCTTCAATCAGGATTACGACCTAACTTCTCACAGCACTTATTTATTTTGTGTGTGTAAATTTTATACATGAATGGCGTGACCGGACCTACTATTTAAAGTCGATACATTTTCGAGAAAATTTATCGTAGCAATTTTATTTCCTATTAGAGTTTTTGCCAGAAGGAAGTCGCTGGAGAAATATTTTTTCATATTGCGTTTTGATGGAGATGTCTGCCATTGGGTTTGAATCTTGGACTCACGTCTAGTAACCAGCACATACCTACTAGACTATTTATTTATATTTAATACACATACAGGACAAGAACAGCTTTTCGGAACGTGACAAAACGTAAAAGCCCCGTTTAGTCACGTGAATGGAACGTAATGTAACATATGTACGTTCGTTTTAAGAGCAATTAAAATGCTTACCGAAATTACATTAAGGTTCGACAAGCGTTTTCATTCCTTTTCGTATTCTAAAAACGAACGTACGTTTCGTGGACGTTTGGCTAACCGGGGCTAAAACCTAATTCTACTTTAGCATTGCGTGGAACGTGTCGCTAATGCTTTAAAATAGACATAAAATAAAAGCGCAAGACATAAAATATGTTATAATAAAAAATTACTGGAAACGTCGAGAGGGTACTGCGGTATTTTTGAAAAAGTAGAAAAGTACTGAATTTTTAACACTAATATAAGTCAACCCCACTTTACTCTTTTCTCCAAGTTGCTAGTATTAAAATAAATATTAACTCACATGCACCATTTAAATGAAATGAACATATGAATACATTTATTGTATTCGTCTTTTCTGTTTGTCATTGAAAATAGCGAATAGTAAAAAAAAGCACTAGAGTAAAGTAGAGCTCTTTTAGAGCGTTTTATTTTAAGTGTACATTTTTTAAACAAAAGACCATGTACTCCTTAAAAGAGCACGTCTGGATAAGTTGATTCAAAACAAACCAAAAAAATATTTGTTCGGACAACATGGATGAATTTTGCTCTAAAGTCTCCTACTATATCTAAATGTCTGTATTAGTAGCAAAATTTTAATGTAGAAATACATTTGTACATCCATATAAACATATGATTGCATAGAATAATAAAATAAAATTTAAATATTCGTAGTACTTGTACTTAGAAGATTGCTTGCCATTGAAATACTAATTCCAGAAAACATGAATTCAAATCATACGGTCTGGTTGCAGCTTGCAGATGAATAAAAATATTTGTTTTTGATGCAGTTGTATGTATTATGTACTGTTGTGTGCCATCGAACATGCAGACAAATTCTTTGGTGGTTAAAACCCAACAAACCCAATTTTAATGTTTATTGTCTTTTGTATTGGAATGAGCAAGCATTTTCTTCAATGTTGTTCGTACTACTTAATGTAAACTTTCTATTAGCTTTTCGCTAAAACTTTTTTACCCTATTATTTTTGACATAACAGTAACAATTTGACAAGAACTTCTCAAGCTTATATATAAAAACTAAACAAACTAATCGCAAACATTCCTACATTTCAAATATTTTGAACATTTGATTCGTTATTAAAAGATAAAGTTGAAGTGAGCGTTAAGTTAAAGGGAAGATCATTCTACTGGTAACTTTTAAAGTTAAGTTTATTTTTGAACTTTGCATATTATATATTATTTTCAATATGGCATCTTCAAATATAAACAAATTGAGCAAATACAACAAAAAAAGGAAGCCCGCCGTTGCGATATTTTAGAAAAAGTTAACTTTATTTTATCTGTAAGTTATAATAACGAAAATAAGTTAAAGGTAATTTTACAGGTCCCTTTAGCTAAAGTTACCTTTAACTAAACCCAAGTTTAACTGCAAGTTGTAATAATGGCCCTTAATTTGTTATCACTAAAATTCATGATATGTCATTTCCTTTATTATACCGACTTGATCGTAATAAAGAGCCTCACAAGCAGCGTTGACAATAATTTTTTTAAAAACGTTTAATTTCTGGGGAAATAAATTTTTTTCCAAAGAAAAAACTTGTTTTCTATAAAAGTACCAAAATGTTTAAAGAAAACATCTCTGTTGGTTTCTTTGCTACTTTTACCCGGGACTAATAAAATTTACAATAATTTATTTAAGGTTAGGTTAGAGGATGTGTACTTGTCAATTAAGACAAGTACAGTACCCGCAGGTCGAAATGACCCATTGTACAACGTCCTAGTTTCTCACACCACTTATGTTGTGTGTCTTAATTTTTATACGTGAGTGGTGGGACCTACAGTTTGAAGTCGACTCCGAACGACAGATTTTTGAGAACCTTTTTCATGGCAATTTTTATTTACTCTCAGAGTTTTTGCCAGAAATCTGCTGAGAGGAAGTCGCCGAAGAAATATTTTTTGTATTTTGTCTTGATGTCTGGCCTGGGGCTCGAACCCTGGCTTTACGTCTAATAAGCCAAAACACTACCAAAAGACTACGGCGACTTCATATAATTTATTTAAAAAAGTAAATATTTCATGTTATTATTACTGAATTTATTGAAAAAAAATTTAAAATTGAATTTTGTCAAAAAAAAAACTTGTTTTGTTAGAAGACGACTTTAAAAAAAACTTTTTCGCATCTAAAAAAACTTGGAAAAAAAGGGAAAACTTGGCAAATGGAAACGCTGCTCACAATAAAGAATTAACACCATGAGGATTGGCACAATAAAAATAAATAAATAAACGTTTGGTTAAATCTTACAAAGTTTAGTCAAACAATATTTTTACATTCCACTTAATATTTAAAATAATAAATACGTTCCAAACGTGTACCTACGGGTTTGCTGGGAATATTTTAATGCTTATATGTATACGAACTTAACCCTTTGCACTCGGCTGTCCCCTCTGAGGGGACATGGTAGTTTGTTCGCGATTACGGACAAGGAAATTATTCCACCGCAATTTTTTAAGAAACACATGTTCTCCAGTAGTTTTCTGTTACGACAATAAAGAAATAACCGAGAGAGGAAATGTACAAGATCTCAGTTCGTACTGAAGCGTCGAATAGAAAAGATCTCTGCAGTAATAAGACATTGTTGGGTTTTGGTAATTTACCGTTAGTTATTCCCAAGGTATTTTTTTACTCGTATTGTAAAAAAAACCAAAATTTTCATCAAAAAAGATAGTGGCATATAAAAAAATAAAATTAAACTTCTTGTGTAGAAGATTAAAGGACTGTCACAATGTCCTAAGTAATTATAACAACTTTTTTGTATTTGTTTGTAAATATGTGCTCTTCAATGTCCACAAATTCATATAAAACAAATTTCATTGCAATTCCTTACTTGGTTCTAAAATTATACTGTACAATATCACGTTTCCAGGATGTACGTTTTCGTTAAAAAGTGGCATCGAATTGCTGGTAGGTAACGTCTGAAACGGTGCCGAGTGCAAAGGGTTAAAATACGGACAGGATTATTAAAGCCATGAACTTTTTAATTATAACTCTGATATAAAAAACAAACATACTAAAATGCATCATAAAACCATATATTCATATACATACATATACATATTGTCAAGTCATAAATATTATTTTTCTTATTTAAATTCAAAAACAATTCTTAAGAGTACAAAGCTCGATGGATGTAGTCCCATTCGAATGTTCTCAATCATAGTTATGTATATATGTTTATTAAATATTTGATAACATGACATTTTACCAAACCATTAACTAAAAATTAAACAACAAAATATTTTCAAAGGCTGATAATTGAAATTACTAAAGCGCTCAACAGGAAAATGTTTGCTTCAATGATGATTTTATAAATGTGAATAATAGGAATTAATTCCTTTGTGGAAATTTAAATGTATTGTTTATTAACAACAATTGTTGTCATATTTGGTACGCCTGATGCGATTAAATAATTTTTTACATGAGAATATTTAACTTAATGTCATACTTGCTTCCATATTTCAGTAACGACGACATTACAATAACAAGGGAATAAGCAATACTTCAGCTATATGGCACAGACACATGATCTCACTCGTCACCCAGCACTGTATCGAGTAATGGAGTTGGTTACAGGATCTAAGATAAGATGCCAATTCTCATCTTGGGGAAGCACAGACGAAAATGAACGGATTGAGGCCTTTTTTGGATTTTGTTATTTCCAATATTAAATGGTATGTAACATTGATAACACACCTACTTTTGTAGCTAAAAAGAGAAGAGAGTTGCTCAATAAAATCCTGTTTCGGCGAATATTTATGATTACATCAGATACCCTCCGATCGCAGATCTCTCTTGGGAGAATGGAATGATAGGGCCATTTGAAAAGGCAGGTTAACAGGGAGTGGCGAAACCCCCTAATGGGACCGAATGCTGGACAAGTTTAGAAAGGAGTCACGCCGACACTTCAATGTGGCCAGAAAATCTGGCAACACAGAACATTGGCAACACTACAAGGTGTCCCTAAAAGAATCCTAAAACATACCAAGAGGGATTCGTGGAAAAAATGCAACATTGAAAGCAACTACGAAACCTCAAGGGTTAAGAGGATACAAGCAACCGCATCCTTTGTTCCAAATGAGCTTCAAAGGACTTATTCTGAACAAGAAACTTTGGAACTGCTTGTAGATACCCTCTTCCACCAAGGTAAGACTCAAAGTTGTTACTGAATATTCCGAAAGATGAACCAAAGAGAGACTACACTTTAATCGTATCTGCGAAGGAATTAAAATGGGCAATGGATGGATTTAAATCGTTCAAGTCTCCGAAACCGGATGGAATACATGCTGCCCCTTTGCAACATCTAAGACCACATCAAACCCCCAAAGGAGATTTCCTTGCTAGTTTTTGGATAGAACTTGTGCCATTGGAATGGTTTAGGATGGGTGTAATCTTTATTTCAAGGCCGGGAGAAACTCCCATACAACAACTAAGGGCTATTGGTTCATAAGTCTCTCCTCCGTCTTTCAGAAGATCTTAAAGATCTAAATGTAAGAAATAACTCGGATGGAAATCGCCTGTCCACAGGACAAAATGCAGTTAAAACCGCTTTACATAGCTTAACGTGCACGATAAAGAAGTCACTTGCACAAAAGGAGTATACTCTGGTTGCCTTCCTTAATATCGAATTATCCTTCCTCTGTGCCAGTTTCCACTGATTCAATTCGAATGGCTTCAATTTGAATGGAACTGTAGATAACGGATTTTTGTTTTGAATCGATTGGAATATGCTAGTTCATAAGTCTGGCGATTAACTGTAGCGTCTTTCAAACGGAAATATCGACAATACAGTCTGCGGTAGCGTTGTCAGTAATTTTTTAAAAATTTTGCTTTAAAAATTAATAGGACCTTAAAGATTCAAAATAGCTATATTTAAATATTTTCAGTTTTGCTTTTTACCAGATTACTCTTACTTAAGTTTGCGTCTATTATGTTATGAGTTTTGGTGGGTTAAATTTTTAAAATATTATCTTTTTTTCTAATTTTTTCAAGTTTAGCTATTCTTAATTGCAAAATTTAATTAAAAAATATAAAATAAGTGATTACATTTTGTTCAAAATTTTGTAAAAGTTTGGATGGATCTTGATTGTATATTGCAAAATGCAAAATAATATTTGTGCTTTTTTCAAATATTTCTCTTTGCGCAAACTTTGGCCAACTTCTGGTGGTCACTCAAACATGAAATTGAGACATTCTCCGGTAAACAATGAAGATCCATCAAAAATTCTGAAAATTTTTGAACTAAAAGTTAATTTGAAAAAATATATATACAGTGGTGGCCACGAATTTAAGACACGACATATGACTGACTTAGTTATGATAATATTTACAATCCTTTAATATCAAAATTGATATTCTTTATTCTTCTATGTACTCTGTAATATTAAGAAAAAGTACCATTATTTTATTTTGTTTCTTTTTACATTTTGTTGTTTTTTGATCATATTATTGTAAAAAGGTTTATTTGAAATTGGCCACGAATTTAACACATTTCAGAAATATCTGGTTTTTAAGTGATTTTTTGGTGTTTTTGAAGTTAAACGTTGAGCAACGAATGTTTTATTTTATTTTATGTTGGAATACATAGAAATATTTAATTATAAATGGTCAGAGGTGCCTGGAATACCGATGCCGCGAGAAAACTGATCCAACAACTAAAATTTGATGGAAAAATAATAATGGAATTATCCAAGCTGCTTAAATGTTCTAGATACAAGATTTACAACGCCCTGGAACACATCAAGCAACATGGTATCACCAAAAATGTCAAACAGCAACCTAGAGCCCGAAAAACCAGACCCTAAAGTAGCTGCTAATAATCCTTTCACGAGCTCAAGTAAAATAAAAAATTAAATTATATTGGATTTTGGTATTGATATTTCGTCTAGGGCGATAAGAAGATGTCTAAATGAAAAAAACTTGCGTGGGAGTATTGCACAACGTAAACCACTTGTGCTAAAAAAAATATCAAATCCCGACTAGCATTTTGTCTTGATCTATATAATATGTAAATAAAAATTCTTAACTAAATATGGGCAGCAAAATATTATTAATTTTTCTTCCTAATATTACTAAAACCTTAAGAAAAATATCATGGACCTAAAATATTTTTGATAAGATGTAAAAATTATCACAAATGTAGAAGTAAAATGTCGTGTCTTAAATTCGTGGCCACCACTGCATATGAAAAATATATGTATATAAATTTATAAGTAACTTCACACAAAAAAAAAAAAAAGTAAGAAGATATGATGTGAATTCTTACAACTGGAGTCATATTACGATCAAGTTTACATTAAGGTTAAGATTCCGCTCATTTTGCAAGTTTATATTCTTTAAATTAGTCGAATTCTAAGCATTTAAAATTTAAATTTTAAATGAATCTTTTTGGTGGTCTAAGGCCGTCTTAAAAGACTCATTTTTAGTTATTTTGTAAAAAACAATCTTCCAATTATTAGCTGGGCTAGTTCTTTTATTATTACTAACAATAACTAAAGAATTAATTGTTAAACCAGCAGTCACTGTTGAAAAGGTATTACCTTCAAAAACAAAAAATAATTAATTTAAGTAAAATATTTTAAAGATAAATATTAACATAAAAGAGTATTGAAATTATATTATTCCCCAAAAAGGAAATGATAATTAAAATTTAGTTTACATGATATTTTATTTGATAGGGGAGATAACGCAAAAACAGACAAATTTTATATACTCTTCTAGATACAAAAGGATATACATGTTATGCTGTATTAAATGTTGTTTGTTTTTACTTTTCCCAGGTGTTATCAGTGTAATTAAAAACTACATTCATTTTATCATCCTCAACTTTCAACCTTTTCTCAACCTTTAACAATTCTTAAACAATTGTTTTCCATCTATATTATTAGTTAGTAACTGAATTTAAAGGTTAAATATAAGAAAATGTAATTTATTTGTTATAAAAGGTTTTATGGATAACTTAATTTATATAAAGTATTTCACGATAAAAAGCTCAAATGTAATGAAAAATAATAAAAACACATCTTTGGTTACGAATCGAAACAAAAACCTTTCAACAAACTATGTCTTGAAAATTTTTGGGGCCAGGTTTATATGAGTTATGAATGCTACCATATTGTTACGAAAATGGAAACAGTCTAACATAGTTTAACATTAAAACAAAAACCATATACCAACAACAGCAGTCTGAAAGAAAAGGGGATAGACAAGTAAGCAAGAAAGCAACAACAAACAACGTAAACAAAATACACAAACAACAACGAAACAACGATAGAGATCTCCAGAAGTCGAATACACGAACATTCGTCTTCAAGAACATTCATCAGTTTGTCTACGTGGGCATATAAAAACGCAAGACAAAGCAGTAATAGTAAGAATTCAGTCAATCTTGTGTGAAGGCGCGTTGTGTATGAAGAAAATAATTGTGGTTTGAAGATCTCCGTTGTAAAGATCTAAAGCCGAAAGTCCATACCATCCGTTTCATGCGGCCTTGCGTTACAGGCATATACCGAAAAAGTGGAATCAGTGTAGTTGATTGTGACAAGTTACAGAAGAAAACGCATAGAATGCATAGACGCATAGAAAGTAGCATTACTTTCTACTTTTCTATGCGACTAATGCAGTGTTGGAAAATGTCAGCAGTTTTCTAAACTTGGCATGCCAAATTATATACTATTGTGAATGGTTTCTATAAATATGTTTATATAGTGCATTACTATTTTCGCATTTTTCTTTATTTGCATTATAAAAATATTAAAAAAACATATTTCATAATAAAGTTTATTACTAATTTAAGAGGAAAATACATTAAAATACATTTTTCAACACTTTTCTTTCATGAACAAAATATGTATATGATGATTGTTTATATGTATATATGATTGTTTTATGTACTGAGTGTCTGTCATCTATTTTGAATTTATTAATTTGTAAACAAGAAAAATGGAGGATAAATTAACTGAAAACACTCGTCTTGTGTTCTTTTGTGGATTTTCGTAGGCCTTAACAGCACAATACAATGTAATTTTTGTGTAAAACTATTAATAATAAAAACAACTAATAACAATTCCTTTCAAGAAATTAAAAAATTTTGGCAACTTTCAGCAAGAAAAATTTTTTATGAGCAGTACGTCTTATTTTGATCTTATAATATTTAGCTTCTTAATTACCTCTTGCACAAAAAACTATATTCATTGTGACCGAAAATCACACACATTTCGATTAATATTTAAATATTTAAGAATCTTTAAGCTTTTCATAGAAGAAATTAAAATATATTCCAAATTTTCCCTTTTTAACACAAAATAAATGTTTGTTTACATATAATTTTTATACTTTATCCGCCAGTTTTCACTCTGTTGCTTCTAACATATCCCTCTAAATTGGCCAGTCCTTTTATGTTATAAGCGTTTTTCAAATGTCAAAATATCATATATGTAAACTATAAATTTGTAATTAATGCCATAAATTCTTTTAAAATTCTAATTTGATTTTCTATTTTTCCCAAAAATGTTCTTGTTCGCTTGTTTGTTGTTTACCACAACAGCTGATCAAAACAAAAAACCAGGCGAATTGCATTGTGTGTAACTTGCAATAAAATCGGCATAGAAAGCAAGAATCGCATGTAATACAAGGTGCATGAAATTGATGGTATGGACTTTCGGCTTTACGAAAAATATGTAAGAGCAAATAAATATTTGCCCAAAAATCATGAAAATATTTGACAGAGGGTGGTGTTTTGAGGCAAATATTTTTTAGATGTGACCGTACCTTTATAGGTGTAATTATGTATGGCTGTAGCTTATATATAGCCGGGATTACCTATGTAATTAAATATGAGCATTAAAACTACATGATAATGTGAAGTAAATATTAACTTCAACTCTTATTTCACCTAAAACCAATGTATTCCGTTTTCCATTTAAATAAATGGTTTGCACCACTTTGGTCCAAACAAAAGAATCATTCTTGCATATTGCCATGTTCGAATCGGAAAAACTTATGCATTATCAGAATCTTTGTCCAACTTATTTCTTAATAGAACTTTGTCTATACACCTAATTAAAACACTCACCAACATTATGTTTATAATATAAAAACCTTTTCCATTATAAAATGAGTGATTATGGAATATGACCAATTTCATAGAACGATTCTTTGATTTTGTTCTCTTCACCGACATGTTTTTTAAATTGTACGCATATTGGACCTAAGTGTCCTTCAAAAATAATTAGCATTAGATTTATAGTCTTTAAGACCTGGCACTGCGACATTGATGAAAAATATTCATTGCCTATGGATGCTAGATAGCCACCGGTAGCAAGAAAACGCAAAAATGTAGCAAGTTTCATAAGAGCTGACACATGGGTAATTGGAAATGCTGCTTTTAACTTCGTCATTATCCCTTTTAGCAACTTTACTTCTTATTTCGCCGTAGTCTAGTAGGCAGTGTGTTGGCTTGAATGTGAAAAAATATTTCTTGGGTGATTTCCTCTCAGCAGATTTCTGGCAAAATTTCTGAAAATTCTGAGTAAATAAAATTGCCATGAAAAGTTTCTCAAAAATATATCGTTCGTACTTCACCCGATATGTTGCGAGAAATCTAAAAAGTATTAATTTGTGGTATACCAGTTTGCACATTTCATAAGATGCACTTAATTTATTTCGTTCCTCAGGTTAATCCAGTACATTGAGGGCATCTCTGATGTTTCTTCGACATAAACGATGTCTTTCACAATCGATATACATATATTATATATACTTATTTTATTTTATTATATTTCACGCACGGAATAATGAAAATTTGTTTTGGTAAACAAACAAAAAAAATTAATAATAAACAAAAAAAGTTATTTAGAGAAATTGAAAAATTGTCATTTTGTTAACCTTAATTTTGCTATGTATGTGAAATTTGACACCCGATGTTTAAAAATAATGCATATAACTCTGGAATTTGTAATGAAAACAATTAATCTAATAAAAGAAAGCCTAAGCAAAGAAAAATTGTAAGCTTAGATTGTTGTGAAAATCGTTTGTATTATAAGTGCATACTTAGACGTCAATCATCAGTTTTATTTCTTAAAAATTAACATTTTAATAATTATAGTAATGTCTGAAAAGCAGAAGTGTATAGTACTTCAAATAGAAATTTTTTAAAAAAGGAAAAAAAGAAACAAATCCTAGCCAACTTAGAATATAATTCACTTTTCATAAAAAAAATTACTCTACGCTCTAGTCTACTAAAATCCTAAGATATATAAAGTTAAGTTGTTGGTGCCTAGATACATATGTATATATACAGCTGTATGTAGACCTAATAATTCCAGGGCATTAAATGCATTAATAGTAATTGGAAAATTGAACTTTTTGTTCTTAGTGTAAGGTTTTAAATTTATGTCGACCTACCTACTACTGTTGGTTCTATACCAGTAATCCCTACGCGATACGCAACCACGGGGATTGATAGTTGTTGCTGAATTCTTGAGGACACAAAACTCTTCTCGGAACCTGCATCAGGTAGTGCCTGAATGGTCAATAGCTCAGCTGCTTGTTGAAACTTAGGAAATAATTTAGAGTCTTTGTTACTAATTACGTATGCGTTATATGAAACCGTCTGCTCGTCCTCTGGAGAAATTTCCTTTTGCAACGAAAACAAACACCTTTACTGGGACATTTGAATTTGAAATGAGTAGGAGACAAACAATTTGTGCAATATTTTTTACAATACACACAATTTACTCTTTTTTGCAACATACCCCATGTCTTACCTCCATCTGATTGGGAGTGGAGTACATTTGATCTTGTATTTGAATTTTCACCTCATCAATGGTGTCCAAAATTTAAGCAGCTTGAATTGACAAAATATGTTTTATTTGTTGATTTACCATAATTCTGGGGTTCTCAAGACTGTTCTGCAAAGCTTCCAAATCAAATTTTTTGGTTTGTAAGTACTGGAGTTTTTCCACTTGCGATACTTTCCTAAAACTATAGACCAATACATATCACTGAATTCTGAGAGTAGTCTTAGACCGTACCTTTATCGACTAACAGCTGTAGCCTGGGTTTGATTTCCTATACACCAAACCCTTCAGCTTTTGGTGCTTGTCGAATGCTGCTTCATAAGATAGTGAGAATTGAAATCTTCGCTAACTTTACTTTTCTCCTCTATCACAAACGCTTCATAGCTTTCCGTAAGCGTAGCCTACCTCCTTTCCAGTTGTCCTGTTTCACCTGAAATAACGCGATTTGTTGATGACGACCAAATTTACATTTCCTTGTACATTTTGTTTGTACTTTATTTATATTATTAAAAACAAAAACAAATAAATGTAAAACCATTCGGAAAAACTTGAAAAATTCAAACTTTTATTCTCCCATTCTTTTATTTTCTTTTATTCCAGTACAGCGAGTGTGTCTTCGTTTTTGACTTTCTTTTTTTTTTTCTTTGAGTTTGTAAAAAGTTTTCCAGATTATGAATATTGTTTAGCTTCTTTTCCTCAAATTTACTTTGTACTCTTTCTTTTTATATCTAAATATATATTAATTGTCCTTAACTTTCCAAATTTGTATTCTATTGAAAAACCATTATTTAAACCATTTTATGTGTTTATGACTTTTATTTTGACGCGTGCCGCTTGACACTTTCAGATGGAACAGAATTGTTTCTTGAAAATGTTTTCCATATAAAATAACATAAAAACTCGTCGGCAAAAGCAGTCGTGAGATAAAATCTACTTTATTTTGATAGGATTTTTTCTTACTTTCCCAATTGTGCTCTTAAAATCTGTATTTTGTGTTGACGTACTTTCACTTTGTATGCATTTTGTAAACAAAAAAATATGTTTTTATTTTGGCTCATAAACAGTGAATAAAAAGGGGTAATTATTTAAAAAATTTGTTTATTTTGTGAAAATTAGATACGCGAGCCATAAATAAAAAATAATTAATGAAGTTCAAAAAGTTTTCATTATGCTTCAATGGTTTTTGTTTTCGAATTTTTCAAATTAGTCTGATACAAGGCGAATTCATATAAGGTGGTGTTATCAGCCCATGAGAGTGCTTTTTTCAGTACACATAAATATCAAATATTTTGTTTGCGTACAGTGAGCAAAAAAAAACTTGCTCATTTGTACACTTACTACTTCGAACTACATTTTTGAACAAAAAATTATCTAAATCTAATCTAATTAACACAAAATAAATGTTTAAAAACTATATTTTGATTACAAATTAAAATATTTTTCTATCGGTTACATGTAAAGAAAGTAATCGTCGAAACTAAAAAATTCCAATATTTTTAGGCAAAAAACGTGGTTTCTCTAGAAAATCATCTAGAACAACATCCTGTGGAATAATGGCGGACTTTCAAAATGTATCAATACAAAGTTTGTATGCAGTTCTGCTACGGTATATAGATTATGTAGATATGCAAAGTTATCAAACAATACATCAACAATAAAACCGATGCGTTATTGCTTTTTGACTGCGTTAAAAATATACACGACGTTTTGAAATAGTATACATTGTAAAAACAATTTGTTTAACAATTAAAAAGAACAAAAACAGATATAATGACACAAAATAACAACTTTATGTCAAAGGCGAATTCATATAAGGTGGTTTTATTAGCCCAGCTTAGTGCTTTTTTAAGTACATGAGATTGTCAAATATTGACGTTATACATTTTTTTCATTAAAATTTGTGAATTTGTGTTGTTTTAAATAAATTGTTAAAAACGTAAATATTTAATATACGTAAGTTTTATTTTGACATCTGAAAGTTTGTTTTTAGTTAATAATTTATCAACTTTAGTTTTATGTTTTTTTAGTTTTTATGTTTAGTTTTATGCCGTCCTCATTATAAAAAATGCTTTAGTGCAAGTTGTGTGGAAAGAGGAACGAGCCTCTTCAAAGGACCTTTTTTAATGTGCCAAAGACGGTGAGAGGAGACAGAAGTGGAGTCAGTTGCATAAGGTCAATTTTAATCCAAATAACCGAGTGTGTGCTGACTATTTTTCTACCTCTGACTATAGAAAATGGTCCAAGGAAAATATTATTGCCCAAGGCTATCCCAGTCATTCCTAAGCCTTCATCATCGTAAGTACATAAAGCTTTATATATTTATATATATATATATATATATATATACAATTTAATATATATCACAAAAAAATTCTTAACTTAGCTTGTCTGCGTTTCTTGCTCGAAAAGAGTTTTGGAAGGCGGAGTCAGGTGATGGTGGCAGGTGGTATGTATGGTCCAGTAGTGGAGACGGAGTTAGGAATTGTATTCTAAAAATTAGAAATTACGCAAAGTATTAAATTATATATTTAATATAAACATTTTATATTTAAGGCAACTTACTCCGTTTGAGTCCCCTGATCTACAAGCTTTATGTCGTCGCTAATGTTCAGGTAAATTTAATCTGAATGAATTAATAATAAAATACAGACATATATATATACATATATTCAATATATATTCATGTATTCATGAATACATACCTATGTATGTAATTCAAAGTGTAATTAAAAACCAAGTACGTTTTTCCATACGTTTTCAGCTTTATATTCACCGAGAAAGAGGAGTACTCTAATAAAATTAAAATATTAAAGTCACAAATAACGACTTTACAGTGCGAACTTGCTCAATGTAATAAGGCCTTGGATAACGTGAGGAAAATATTTACGGAAGGCCAAGTCAGAAAACTGATGACATCAGACACAATACATTCGGAATGGGCAGATATTTTCAATGCATTGTGTCTGCATGCTTCAGGACCGAGGGCCTACAACCACCTGTACGTAAAAGGTTTTCCAATTACCACATGTGACCACTTTACAGTGTTGGTGTCGAAAAGTGCGGGTAGAGAAAAGCATTAACTATTCATCAGTAGACTTCATGATGCACATCACCAATTTATCCGATGATGAAAAGGAATGAAAGTAATGGAGACTTTCGAATACGACACCAACCTGGACAAAGTGAGGAAGCCAAGTAACTACGTGCAAAATGTTAAAAGACATTATATACAAAATAATAAGACGATTGTCTACAGTTGGATTTCTAGTAGTAGCAATCTTCTCGGATATGGACCCGTCTAACCGTAAGTTGTGGAAGGACTTAGGAGCTTCCCCAGGTAAGTGACATATACGCAATATGTTTACAACACACTACACTTGACATATTTTTCATATTCCTCCAACGAAAAAAATAAATAAATAAAGAAATAAATAAAAAGACTAATACTTAAAACATTGCAACTAACACTAAAACATATATATTTCACATTCTATATATCTATCGATAACTATGTTTTTCATTTATTATTTTTAGAGAAGCCTTGGTTCCCAAGTCCGGTCAATGGAATAGATAAAGTATTTATGTTTGTCGATGATCCCCATCTTCTAAAACTGTAACGACACGTTTCTGCTAGGGTGCTAGGGTAGTTCAGCGGCGTCCAGTAGTTACATAAAAACAAAATTGTTTTTCGCAGAAATTTTAAATCTATTTATTTATAACTCCTGGAATAACCTACGTGCTACCGTGAGCTAACTATATATAAAGAAAGCTTAAACTTAAAATTAATTAAAGAGGGAAAAAATAAATACTAGGCCGGCCACACTACAGTTCGTCAAGTAACAGTGCCGAAGGCGTCAAGGGGGGTTGAGTTAGAACAGCAGTCAAACGGCTAGCGCCCTGGATAACTGCGGTTTCTGCTGGTCCTTGCTATTACCCCGGCACGCTCAGTCAAGTCAACCAAAGGATATCAGAGTAACAATCAAACGGCCTACGCTCAGGATGATTGAGGCTCCAAGATCTCCCTTGTTTGTCCAGTCAGTCAAATTAGCTGGATGAGGATGTCAGAACGTCAATCAAATGCCCCACGCAGAGGATGATTGTGGTTCTGAGGTCTCCGGTGTCCGTCCAGTCACAGTTGCCTATGTTTTGCTGGCTGTAAATCACTCACTAGTGGGGACAACCACACCACTTCTGATTTAATATACTTTCAACATCAGCCGATGTCATAAGATCGACCTGCCTTACCAGCAACTCATCACCAACTGCCCCCACTACTGAAGTCATGCTCGGTTTTATTCACAAAAGTAACGAATAACAGATCAAACATGATCGAACATCAAGCATGTTGTGTCCTACTCTACAAATTACCAATGTGAGAGCAAGCACCGATTGAATTCAGCAGAGAGGTCTTGTAGGCAGGCCTGCCAGATTTGCCGATTTTATACCTTAAAATTAGCAAAGTTCCGATTTTGCGATTTTTGTTCCAAAAATGCCGATTTTTTACTTAATTGTAAAAGCTTGGTTACTTTACATATTTTGATTAATTTTGGCAACTCTAAATACTTCAACAAAACCATTTGTAAAATATTGTTACGCAAATCGAAACGACCTAATATCGTCTAACGATAAAAACGATAAACAAAAGGAAATACACACTAACACAAGGAATACAATGAACGTGTTGATTATCTAAAGCTGCACACACACATATGTATGACGAACCTGGTTGCGCCTGGTACAAACAACAACATAAAATGAAGTAAACCAGCTACGACAAATATGTGATAGACAACATAAGCAAAGTACACAAAAAACTATGTACAAGCAATAGAGTTCTCGAGAAGGCGAGAGCGAGAACCTCCAACATTGAGAACGTTCATCATACTGATTACGTGCGTGCGGACTGGCTGGAGGACTGGACAAAGCAGGCAGCAGTCAGAATTAATTCAGTCAGCCTTGTGTGAAGTTGCGTGTGAACAAAATAAGTCGTTGTAAAGATCCAGTGAACACATGTGTGAACTAGTAAAGTGAATAAACAGATTATTATTGTTGTATCGTTAAGTTGTACGGTGGCACACAAAAGTAGTGTAAAGAATAAAGAGAGTTTAACTGAAATAAAACACATTTGTTTTTACTTTGTTTGCAATTAACGAACTCATATTTAAACGTTTTTAAAAAGGTTAAAACGTAACAATATGTATTTTATTTTTTTAGAGCGATTTAGAGACATTTAGAATTAGAGTTCTTTACATTTACTTTACTACTTTTGTGCTTTAAAAGTATCCAACTATGAAGAATCAAGGTAGCCAAGCAAAACAAAAATGTAAAAAAATCTAACGGTTTTTTAACTGAAATAAAATGTTGAAAATAACAATTTTAACCCCTTCCAGTACGATTTAATAATGAAAAACTGGGCATGAAATAACCATTTAATTTTTATTAAAAAAAACTTGTTTCATTTTATAATTCTTACATATTCTTAATTAATATCCATTTTTACACATTTTTAATATCAAAAACGGCAAAATTAAGAACAAATCAAAGCAAAACCTTAATAAGGTATATAGGCAATAGTCTTCAAGCGTGTGGTACTTTTCAAAACACACGTCTTGTACCAAGAAATTCTAACGGTAAACAACTGTGATAGGATATATGATATTTCCCCAAGTAACAAAAGTGTTGCCAAATACAATACACTAGAAATTTTAAACTAAATTAATTATCATATTCAACAGTAATTTCAGACGGGTATGGCATGAAAAACAGATGACGAGCTAACCTCGTCATTATACCGGAAAGGGTTAAATCTTTAAATATGATTAATCCTCAATTTATTATGGAAGCTTAACAAAAATTAAATTAAATATATAGGCACAGTGCACAGTGGTTTCCCTTATATGGACGAGCGGTCAAAAATCAATATCTCCAAAACCAAAAAAGCTAGGGTCTTGGTCTATGGTTAGCCCATAGCATGTCCTAAGGCCTTAAAGCGAGCAAATTTTTAGGAAAAAATTTTAACAACTTTAGCCAAAGTAGCCATTTGATCTCTGAAGGGTTAATTGGCTTATAGATTTGTTTTAAGAATTTTTGAAATAAAGTAGTTTCATTCGATCAAATAGAGCTTGCAGATCGATCTCTGCACTTGACTCTGTAACTGTAATGTTTACTGTGCTTGGATAACAGGTTTTCTTAGCCGTCAAGATACATTTATAACTTAAAATCTTTTATAGTTAAGTACTGTTGCTTAATAAGTCTTGTTTCAACGAAAAGAGCCAAGACTTCGTAAATTCCCACATTGTATGTCGTGGGATAGTTGTGTTTTTGTAAAACTTCAGTTAAAGAATTATCGCCTTGCGTAATTTTAGATATTTTACGCCTCTTTGTTCTTTCTGAAGACTTGAAAAATTCCTTAGCAGGACGATCACGCTTTTGACTAGGTGCATGTAGTTCTTTTCCAAGGTATTTTGCTTCTAGCTGAATAGTTTCAGGACATTCAAACCATTTTTATGCTCCTTCAGAATAATTAAATTGCTTCAATAATTTTTAGTCCAAAGTTTACCAATCCGCTTACAAAGACTTTTTAAAACTTTCGTTAAATTGCTCAGGTCGAATTTTATTTTTTCAGCCTTTAATTTTTCCTCCATAACTTGAAATATTTTTTTCTTTCGAATAATAATTATCAGCTGTGGAACTCCAAATATCAAGCACATATATTCTAGAAAATTGTCACTGACAGAATAAACCCTCTATTTTAATTTCTATATTGATATTTTCCAAACGTATAACACTATCTCGAAATCAATTAATTGAATTGTAATATAAAGTTTAAAACAACAATTTCTTAAACAAATGTTTTGTCTTTATTCATAACTGTATCAAATGCCACAAAATTACAATATTAAGTTTAAGACATTTAAAAAAATTAATTTTCTTTACTCATGTTCTTAAAAAGATATAGTACGAAACAAAATGCTTTTTTATTATTTGTCGTAGGATGACTATGCAAATCACATCCATATGCGAAAATATGCAAAAACCCGCAGCCACAATATTATTTAATTTAAAGAGGGATAAAAAATCTACAATTTTATGTATAATAAGTTGTGGGCAGATGAGGGCCAAATAACAAAAAGTCTACGTGAAAAATTAGTTTTTAAGAAACGTGTGTTTTGAAAAGGTCAAAAAAGTATCCTTCAGGGATTTTTAATGGGCTTAAATTTTTGCAACTTTTATCATTTAATTTGGTAGAAAACAAGTTAAAATTTAATTTTTGTTGGGTTTCTGGAGACTTCTGCCACAAAATTTTTTTAATTAAACTTAAGTTTTTTGTAGGACTATGCGACAACAATATATACAATATAAACATACCTCCACTTTCAAATGACGCAAATATTAAATCTCGCAAAAAAACAACAAAATTTGTTAGATTCATAATATTTAGAGTGTTGTCACTAAATTTAGTGCAATAAAGATTAGAAAAAACTACCTTTTTTAGATTATTGGCCTATGGGGGAAACCAGTGTGCGGTGGGGCCTGTTATAAACTTATACTAAAATATTTACAATAATTTTATTTTCAATAATTCATACAGCAACAAATATAAAAGAAAATGAACACGTAGCTCCGCCCTGTTGAAGCCAAACAATTTTTGTGAACAAAAATTCGTTCAACATGGCCCAATAACGATCGCCATTGACTGTAACGACCACTCCTTGCTCACTTTCGAAGAAAAATGGCCCAATTATGCCTCTGGACCAAAATCCGCACCAAACAGTGACTCGTTTTGGGTGCGTCGGCTTTTCAATGTATGCGTGCGGGTTTTCAGTGCCCCAAATGCGACAATTTTGCTTGTTTACATACCCGCCAAGATCAAAATGAGCTTCATCTGAAAAGATGATTTTTTTTTTGCCAAAATCGGCATCTTCTGGTGTAGGCTACTGCATGGCCAGCCGAGACAGTCATTTGAATGAAATTATTTTCCATCATTAACCGGAAGGATTGTACTTTCAAATAAAAAAAGAAATTTGAGAAAATATTCGGTAGTTTTTTAAAGCATTTTCAAAAAAAAAGTTATTTGGCGGACCCTTTAGTTAGTAACTGAATTTAAAGGTTCAATTTAAAAAAATATTATTTATTATTCAAACAATTTGGTAGCCCGAAACCAACACAACTTTTTAAGAACATATGAAAACATATACACATTATTTTCATTCACACAATTTGAAAGCACGAAACCAATACAACTTTTAAAAACATGGAAAAAATTTGTATAAGTGTATCGGATTTTTATATGAAAGATATCAACAACAATCATACACTGTTGTATGTTCTTCCAACAATACAATGAATACAACGATACAACGGCTTGTGTGAATTGACCAATTATGTCCTTCAAAATAAAAAGGTCTGCTTTCTTTATCACAAATGAACTGTAGGTCTCACCACTCATGTCTAAAATTAATGCACCCAACATAAGTGGTGTGAGAAACTAGATCGTAATCCTCACTGAAGGGTTGTAATGACCAATTATACATGTATGTATGATTCTAATTTTAAACTCAAGCAAATTTTAATAGACTTGTTGAACAATAATATGAATTCGATTTTTTCTTCAAGACGAATATACTCAACGTTATGCTAAAGTTTTCGTTCCGCTATGATGAGTTTACTCGAATTAAACAGTTCAAGGCTTAAGCTATGGTCAGACTGAGTAAATATTTGAAGTAAAACATCATTTATTTCTTTGCTCTAGTGTGACCATAAAATATTTTAGGGGTGCAAACAAGATTTTGAGAAAACAAATTTGTTTGCTTGCAAACAAAAATGTCTCTAATGTGACCATAGTGTGACCACCCGTGTCAAATATTTTTACCATTTTTCCAGCAAATAAATATTTGATCGTGTAAAAATTTTGTAAGAACAAACAGTGGCAAATAACAGCTGTTGCAAGCAGTGTTGTTCACTTTTAATAATAAATTATAAATTTTTTTCATAAAATCACCAAAACGGAAAGCTTTTAATAATAAATTTTATATGAAAAGTAGAAATTAAAAAAAAGTAGTGTAAAGACCTTTCGACAGGTTTATTAAAAGTTTTGAACCATTAGTTCATTATGAACCAGGAACAAAAAATATTATTTTTATCACATTTTTTAAATGCAAGTTTGCACCAAATGAAGAATCATAAATATAATTTGTTACATGTTATGGTTATATGGAACAATAAATTGATTAAACTACTAATTTCCAAGAAAATTGCAATACTGTAAAAAATCATAATAGACGAAAATGTCAAATTTTTCACACGCCAATCGAAAGCTCTTTGAAAGAACTTTTCTTTGATATCCATCTCAGGGATGATGATTATATTTCAAAGTTTTATTAAATCAGCAATTTAATATCTGTATTTATGTTTAAATACAGTGTGGTATTAAGTTATGTATTTTATCGTTTAAACGCAATTCAGTTGCCAACACTGATGTAGAAAAGAAAATAATTAAATTAATGAATTTTTTGGCAAAGAATATGGCGGCTGCTCCGCAACTTAACACAAATAATGTTTTTTCATCTTCCATTTCGAATTTTTATTTATTTTTATTCATTTTTTTATTTATATTATATTTTTCCCTTTATTTCTGTTGTTCTTATTAAACAAATTTGTTTATTTTCGTTTTGTGAAGTTTCTGTTTTGTTTTGTTTTTGTTTTTTTTAATCATGTTTACCTTTTCGTTTGTTTCTCTTTTTCTGATGAAACAAATTTTGTTTATGAGAAAACAAAAATATTTATTTCGGTCTGACCACAGGGAAAACATGTTTGCTCCAAACTGTATTTGATGCTGTTTCGTTGTTATTTGGGAAAATAAATTTTGTCAAATATTTACCGCCATGTGACCAGCAAACAAACTACAGAAAAATTTAATGCAAATACGTGTAAACATATTTGAAGCAAATATTTTTTCAGTGTGACCACAGCTTTAGCCATTTTTTAGGCCCATTTTCATGTATTACTTTAATTATTTAATTGAGCTGTAGGACATTTGTTAATAAATGTTTATTTTCTAAAAAGTGCACAATTCCTCAATTATATTTCAATTAGATGACGTGAGTGCGTGTATAATATTTCTGAAACATTATATGTATAACAAACCAAAGGCATTAGAAATTTGCAATATTCAAGAACAGTTCGAAAAAATTCAAATTAAAAAAAAAAACAAAAAGTGAGGTTTCGTGAACCGACGTTTCAAAAGTTTAATGGCCTGTTTTCATACCACAAGTAGCAACTTTTTTGAGTAGAAGTATAAGAATTGATTATTTTTTTGTTTTCAAATCGCCATTCAACTTGTTAGAAATGTCAAAGTAGACAATAAAAAAGCGGTTGTATATGGAATTTTGTTTTACAATTCTGAAAATAAAGAATCGTTTTTATTAATGGATTTTGGCAATAAAAATTTGTAGATATATATACATACATATGTTATCTAAAGAAAAAAGATAATTAAAAAATATGATGGGACACTACCCACAGCTTTCAACGGGTAGCCCTGTGTTCGGAAACAGCAAAGTAAAAGAAACATCGCGACACAAATCAACGCTTTGGAGCCTCCGGTAAGAAGCGGACTGGAGTAGAAAAGGGTATTATGTGAATTATAAATTTAAAAATAATGTACATACATATCTACATGTTTTAGGTATGGCAAGATCAAAAGTGCCCACGAAAGAAAAAAATAGCAGAAAATATCAAAAGTCTTCACGCACTGGAGCATTTGCCGTTATTAATCTAACGGGACTGGATATGCCATTTGTCATCCGCTGCAGCCCCTAATGGAACTGTTTTAGGTTTGCAAAAAAAAAGACCACCTCCATATAATACCCAAAAAAACACAGATTTGGAACCAACGCATGTAGCTTTGGAACCACGAAGCGTACCACAATTACACTAACAAATAAATAACACATCAGAAAAACACAAAATACCATCAACACCATAAAGCAACCATTTCACCAAAAGCACAGATAGGCAGTAATTTTTACGCGAACAAATCAGCATGCAAATAAAAATATTAGTGGTAATGAGTAAACAATCTAAAGCTGCACAAAAATAGGCAAAAGCTCTAAAGAAATTTCGAACACAACGAATGCTAGAGGGAAATCTTTAATAGAGTTAATTAAATACCTTTAAGACTTTTTCATAATTTTTCCATAAATTCTAAACAATTTTGTTGTTGTTTTTTTCCTGTCTATAATTCATATATTTTTCTAGTCATGATCGTCCAAACTCATACTTAGTTTTTATGAGAATTAATTAATGAATTCAAATATTTTTCTACGTTATTATAAATACGTATTATTTTTGTTGAATTGTTTTTGGTTTTAATAAATTAATTTAAAAAATTACGTTTTATGTCGAATTTCTTATTAATTCACACCTTCTTTTTCTTGCAACAATCTTCTCATTAAAACATCAGGCACATCATTATTAGACAAAGGCTCCCAAAGTACTTCAGAATTATACTTCCCATTGTTTTTGTAAAAGATACAAATGTTCATTTACAATCTTACCGACCTTTTCGTATAGCAGTGCAATCCTGTCGATCCTATTATGCTTCGAAAACGATTTTCATAATACTTTTTTTTTTTAAGAGAGGGATTTTTTATAGGTGTCATTAAGTACGGCTGTAGCTTATAGCCGGGATCACCTATGTTAATAAATATGAGCATTAAAACTACGTGATAAGGTGAAGTAAATATTGACTTAAATTTTTATTTTACCTAAGAGCCACGTGCACTAGAGCTTGCGTCGTTAATGGGAACCGGAGGATTGCGGTGCAAATCGAATCCACTTTTTCTTATACACATGCACTGAAGTTAAATTTATTGCGACCAAGAATTCACAATGCTGCATAAAACTTAATATTTCGGGTAAAAAGAAGTATGAAAACGTTTTTCATTATTTTATTTACTTCAGTAAATGTTTGTTTAATTATTATAAAGAAATAACAAAACAATAAATTAACAAAAAAAATTAACAAAAATTAATAAAATTCATTTATAAAAAAATTAGTTTAAAGAAGAAATCGTGCTTTGTTTAGTTTATGTGGTGCTACCTTTAGATAATAAATCCAAATCAACAAAACATATCAAATGATTAGGTGGTTTTACAGTTTTGTTAACCCTTTCATGCCCGAATTTTTTGGGCCAGAGCTAAATTTTTTTTAAGGACATGTGTTTGTTAGTCATGGGCTAAATATGAAGTGATATTAAATTCAGAGTCCTACGTTTTCTGGTTTTACACCTTTTTAACCAAGCTTGTTTGCAAAAAAAATCTTTTAAAAAAAATTAAAAATTACGGAGTTTATGAACAAAAATGTACAATGTTGTCTATAGGCAACATCGGGCATGAAAGGGTTAACAAGACTGTCTAAAGTTTTTTGAATTTTTAGACATTTTTTGCTGATATATTTCCTTGCAACAACTAATGCCTTGGTCAACAGATGCTGCTACGCCCTCGCTACGATTTTCGTCAGGATCATTTTCAGAAAACATATCCAATGCATGGGAAATGAATCGCATAGCTTTGGAAATATTAGTGATTGTTAATTTTTTTCCTTAAGTCGCCGTAGTCTAGTAGGTAGTGTGTTGGCTTATTAGACGCAAAAGCCTGGGTTCGAGCCCCAGGCCAGGCATCAAAGACAAAATACAAAAAGTGTTTTTTCGGCGACTTCCTCTCAGTAGATATCTGGCAAAAACTCTAAGTGTAAATAAAAATTGCCATGAAAAGTTTCTCAATAAATAAAAATCTGTCGTTCGGAGTCGACTTTAAACTGTAGGTCCCACCACTCATGTATAAAATTAACACACACAACATAAGTGGTGTGAGAAACTAGGACGTTGTACAATGGGTAAATTCGACCTCCGGGTACTGTACTTGTCTTAATTGACAAGTACACGTCCTCTAACCTAACCTAATTTTTTTCCTCTAATGTATTATCACTTATTATAACATCATCTTCTAAAGCATGCTGAATATTAATGGATAATAAATTTTCATTATCCAGCTCCTCATCGTGAGACAATAAAAATTCATTAATTTCATCCTCCTCCATTCTTTCAAATTCGGCTTCTATATCTAAATTTAACCGTCGCAATTTAAAAAAAAGCGACGGAAATCGGATCGACGCAAGTCGGGACTCTGGTGTATTCCGTTTTCCATTTAAATAAACGGTTTGTGTCACTTTGGTCCAAACAAAAGAATCATGCTTAGAGCCTGGATACCTTGCATACATATTGCCAACATTACGTTCATAACATAGAAACCTTTTCTATTATAATATAGGTGGTTTTTCTATTTCCAGGGGCTTTTATGGGAACATGTGTATCATCCACATGTCAAACAACACTAGGGATATGACCAATTTTATTGAAGGATTCTTTGATTTGGTTCTCTTCATCGATGTGTCTGTTAAGTTGTATTCATTTTGGACATAAGTGTCCTTCAATTAGCAACTCATTTATAGTCTTCAAGACCTGGGACATTGATGACAAATATTCAGTGTCTACGGATACTAGATAGCCACCGGTAGCAAGAAAACGCAAAAATGTAGCAAGTTTGATAATAGCCCGTACATGGGTAATTGGAAATGCTACTTTTAATTTTCTTATCTCTTTTAGCAATTTTACTTCAACCGAAATGTTGCGACGAATCTTAAAAATATCAATTTATGGTATACCAGAAGTCGCCGTGGTCTAGTAGGTAGTATGTTGGCTTATTAGATGTGAGGCCTCGGTTCAAAGACCACGTCAGGCATTTCCAACTGAACGAAAAATAAAAAAATTTTTATTCGGTGACTTCCTCTCAGCAGATTTCTGGCAAAAACTCGGAGTGTAATTAAAATTGCCATGAAAAGTTTCTCAAAAAATCTGTCGTTCGGAGTTGACTTTAAACTGAAGGTCCCACCACTCATGTATAAAAATTAACACACACAACATGAGTGGTGTGCGAAGATAGGCCGTTATCCTGACTGAAAGTTTGTAATGGCCAATTATATATATAATGTCTGAAAAGCAGTGGTGTATAGCATTTCAGATATAAATTATTAAAAAAAAAGGAAAAAAACGAATCCTAGTCAACTTAGAATTTAATTCACTTTTCATAAAAAATTATACGATTTCTAAGTGTCAAATCAAGTTTATAGAAATCTTAGTATAATACTTAATTACTCTACGCTCTAATCTACTAAACTCCTAGGATATATAAAGTTAAGTTATTGGTGCCTAGATATATATACAGCTGTATGTAGACCTGCTAATTCCAGGGCAAAAAATGCCTTAATAGTAGGTAATTGGAAAATTGAACCTTTCGTTCCTAGTGTAAGGTTTTACATTTATTTCGACCTACCTATTACTGTTCGTTCTAAACCAATAATCCTTAACGATACTCTTCTCAAATAGTGCCTGAACGGTAAATAGCTCATCTGCTTGTTGTATATGTAAAGAAATCTAGGAAATAATTTTGCTACTTTGTTACTAATTACGTATGTATGTGTTATATGAAACCGTCTTGTCGTCCTCTGGAAAAATTTTCTTTTGCAGCGAAAACAAACACCGTTACTGGGACATTTGAATTTGAGATGAGTAGGAGACAAACAATTTGTGCAATATTTATTAAAATACACAAAATTTACTCTTTTTACAATTTATTTTGTCCCACCTGCGTTTGCTTGGGAATGGAATACATTTGATCTTGGATCTGAATTTTCTTTCTAATTTGGTTTTTTCATATCGAAAACTCTTTCTAACATCTCTACACTCCCCCTGAAAAAATTTTTCATGTCTTTCCACGAAGACATTTCCAAAAATTGAGGACTGTATTGTTTTCTCACGAATTTATGTTTAATTTAAAGGATTCAGATGTCATAAGCCGTGTACGCAGACGATATGAAAGTTTTTTACTGGTCGTCGACTGAATAATCCGGCTCTAACGCCCTTCTGCGAATCGTTCTTTCGCTAATTTTTAAATGTAAGGGTTCGTATGTGACTAGAAGATGCTGTAGGATCATTTTGGATTGTACTTTTAATTAAGGGGACTTCATATCTCGAAGTTTCACGTGGCCTTCTTCCAGAATGAGTAGGAGATGTGTGGAGAGTCTGCAAAAACTTTTTAATTAGCCTAGAAATAATTGATCTGTAGATCGAATATCTTGCACTCAATTGATCTAAACCCAATCGAGAACTTGAGATCGTTAACTTAAAAATCAGCCGAGAAAATTGGAAAATTAAAGAAGATTTATTTGAAGCCGCAAAAATAGCCTGAGAAGCAATATCAACTGAAATAATTACTAATTTAATATCCTCTATGCCTAAGAGATGTGAATAAAGGATTCGCAACGAAATATGAATTTCAATCGTTTTTTTCTGTACCTTAAATTGGGTGTGCTTTAGTTTTGTCTGCTTATATTTGTGACTTAAAATGTTTTTTGAATTTTAACTTTTTTATTATTAAATTCTGAATTCCTTAAGTTTGGGTTTTTCAATAATTGGAATATAAATAAATAAAAAAAATTAAAAAAGCAATTTTAATAACTTTGTTTTCGTAATAAAATTATCATTTAAAAAATATGTACTGAGGGGGTGCTTAGGTTTCGGCCGATACTGTATAAATTAAACTAAATTTTTATTTTTAGTTTTTTTAAAAAATTACTTCAGACTATTGTCTGAAGATTTTCTTTATTTTTTTAATGTTGCTTAAACAAATATTACAAATGAACTGACTGAAAAACTTAATTATGTTTTACTTAAAATACATACATACATACATACATAATTGGCCATTACAACCCTTCAGTCAGGATTACGGCCTAGCTTCTCACACCACTCATGTTGTGTGCGTTAATTTTATACGTGAGTGGCGGGGCCTACAGTTTAAAGTCGACTCCGAACGACATATTTTTTTGAGAAACTTTTCATGGCAATTTTTATTTACTCTCAGAGTTTTTGCCAGAAATCTGCTGAGAGGAAGTCGCCGATGAAATATTTTTTTTTTTTTTCATATTTCATTTTTGATGTCTGACCTGGGATACGAACCCGGGCTTTACGAATAGTAAGCCAACACACTACCTACTACACCACGGCGACTTCAATAATAATACTTAAACTTAAACTTACTTAAAATAATAATTCTATATTCAATAATTTCAACCAGACGCAAGGTCAGCAATGTTCTAGTGACATTTAAAAGTATTGCAACATAAGTTTAATGCCTTTGTTGCTAATTCGCTTAAGTAAGCTTTATCGTTCAATGACCTGAAGTAATTAATTTTAATTTTAAATATTTTGTTTCTTAACTTATATACATTATAGCACTATTCATTTTTATTTTCTTTTATTATTCTTTATTTTTTAACTTATACTAATTGAACTATATTTTCACAAATTGTCAAAAACTAATCTCATTATTAATATCAATAAGAAACACAACTGACTTAAAAATTTGATATTGCCACTTTTTCAAACTTTTACTCCCGCGGAATTTATAATAACAGGATTTCATTCTCGAGAAAAGCGTTTTCCGTGAGAAAGAAATTCCTTGAAGATATTCGTGATTGGGCTGATTATGTCTAAGCCGATTTTGCCAGGAAGAACTAATATGGAGCATTTTCAAAAAGGCGTTGTTATTACTAACAATACGTTGATCATGCTCATGAGTATGTCAAAAGGTACGGTATGAGGTACGTGGAGACAATTAGGCTCAACCAAGATATCCTGGAACACTTTTTTGGAGCCATACGCAGCAAAGGAGGATTGAATGATCACCCATTGAATTTAAATTCAGATTGAGGAAGTATATCTTGGGCAAGTAAATTGAAAATGTATTGATATTTTTATATAACATAACTTTTTAGTTAAAAATAGCTAGAAATACAGAAAACTTAAATTTCCTATACATCAGTGGATAACCAAAGCCTAGAGGAAATGGAAGACGACGGTGAAGAGGTTAGAGACCTAGTGGAAACAAGTTTTGATGACATGGGTATTCTTCAAGAAGATGCTTTATATCGGGATATATTATACGGAAGCTGAATCTTGAAGAATACGAATCTCATGATAGCTCGTTTACATGGGTTGATCAGGTGTCGAAGTGTTCTCTAAAAAACTACCAAATAGTTTCCTCGAAACAATGAAATCTCTGGAATTAATATTTAATAAGGTAAATGGAATGGAAATATCCCATAAGAGAAACCTTCACAACCACCTTATTTTCTTTGGGTCAACTGGCTCTTCACAATCGGTCCTTTTCAGGATCACTAAATACATCTTAAAAGAGATAAAATTTGATTCTAATATAAACATGTATAATAAAAGTTTAATTGTTAATAAAATACTACACATTGTATGTGTACTTATTGTTTTTTCTGTTCGCCTGTGTGTAGTAATGCACCTACGTTAAGGGGTATGTGCCTTTAGTTCGTGTTTAGATGTTCCATAGGTTGATCAGTTTTAAGCTGATTTTTGGTCTATTCAAGTATTAGGTATACGTACATATACATTGAGTATCTCCCTTATCGCCAGAAAAGAACAATTAACAATTACATTTTTGTACTAAATCTTAATCCTTAATTTTTAATTTACATTTTTTATAATTTCTTTTTACATTTAAATTGGAATTGCATTCCTTCCTTCTATCCTTTATAAAAACATCTTCGGCTCGGCCATCTTTCCTAACAGGCAAACAACGTCTCAAATCGTAAAGTGGCCAAAGTTAAAAAAGCTGTTCACTTTATTCAAAATACACAAACTTTATAAGTTAATTCACCGAAATCACGTTTAATTACAACAGAAAATACATGTTGTTTTTGTTAAAAAAACCTGTGAATTGAGTTGTTGTAACTCGCCTGGATTCGCTTTCGTTATTTCTGTCATACGGCCAATTTCATTTGACAATCTAGCTCCCGAAAAAAAGCAACAAATAGACGCCTTTTGCACGTTCAAAATATTTTAAAAATTAATTTAACAAATTTTGTTTTCTTTTATCGCATCGTTCTGCTGACAGTTGACATTTGACAGTTCTGTTGACAATTACTTTATTTGGCGTTGTGATTTAAATTCAAACACAAAATAATTTTTCAAAAATGAACACTGAAAAAGAAAATCTATTAAAAGATATATTTAAATGTATGGACAAAACTATGAAATTGGATTCTGATGATAGTGACAAAGAACAAATACAGGTGTCCCTCGTATAACGCGGTATTTCTACAACGCGTTTTTGATATAACACGATTTAAAAAAAAAGTTTCATTACAACGCGAAATTTCGACTTCTATAACGCGAAATTGAAAATGGCAATGCTTCTTATTTTTGCTTTACACAGTTTGTCATGCATCCCTGGGAATTACAATTTTGGGTATTACCCGTTTTTGCTTTCATAACATAAATGATGAATTAAAAAATATCATTACAGTTAGAACTCTCGTGAAGATTACTTGTTTAATTGGCGAAATAATTTGTCTTGTTATAATTAAAATACATATATTATTTTATTGTTCAATTATCAGCAAAGAAGGCTTTATAAGAGAATTATCTTTCGTTAATAACTTACGAAATTATATTTTACAATTAATTCTTCCCATTTATAATTCTTAAAAATTATTTAACCATGAATAGCAAATCTGTAACTCACAAAAAAGCTACGTTAAAGCGAAAATTTATTGCCTTAGATGATAAAATAAAAATTTTAGATAGATTGAGCAAAAACTCTCGGTTTAAACGAATCCACAATACGTATCATTAAACAAAATGAAAGTAAAATAAGGAATTCTGAATTCTGCTGGCTCATCAAAACGAGCAAAACGAGTTGCACGTGTACGCAACGTTTTAATAGAAAAAATGGAAAAAGCTTTAATTTTGTGGACTGTGCTAGTAAAAAAATGTCGATCGATTCAGATGTCATTAAGGCGAAAGCTCTTAAAATTTATACCTATTTAAAAGAAACTGATCAAGCTGCAGAAACATGTGATCAAGAATTCTTGGCTAGTAAAGGCTGGTTCGAAAATTTTAAAACACGATTTTCTTTACACAATACTAAAACTCTTGATAAAATTATTGAAGAGGGTGGTTATACAGCAGAATAAATATTAAATGCGGACGAAACAGGCCTAAATTGGAAAAAATAATGCCTCGTCGGACATATATCTCGAAAAATGAAACGTCTGCACCAGGTTTTAAAGTGCAGAGTAATTTGAACATGCAAAAGGCGTCATACACGTTGCTTTTATTAAAAACACTGCGAATTGAGATGTTGTAATTTTTCTATCACCTTTTTGAGTTTGTCCTAATTTATTTTCTGCTTATTTGTTGGCAGGACGAACTCAATAAGTTGATAGCAAAATAAGCAGAAAATAAATCAACATGTATTTGTTGCGTTTTTTTTTTTTCGGGGAACTAGATTGTCATATGAAATACGCCGTATGACAGAAATGACAAAGGCGAATGCATATAATGGGCCAATTCACACCAGAACAATTGTGCTGGCGTAAAATGATAGTCAATAGCAGTCGTGCCCAAACGGTCGACCGCGATCGACTGTCGATCTTTCGATGGTTTTAGAAAATTCTTTCATTAAAGAAATCTAGAGAAAAGTAAAAATTAAATAGTGTTTTAGAACTGAATGTTAGTTTTTTAACGTTCACAACTGAACTTTCATTTAAAATTTTTTCGTTAAAAAAAACCATGACATACTGTGTTTTATTTGAAAAAACAAAACATTTCATTTACGTACATTCGTTTTCAATGAAAATTCAGTTTAATGCGTAATTCCTAAAAGAAAACATAATTTTTGTTAAAGTTTTAAACACAGCAATAAAAATATTTGAAATACATAATTTGAAGTTTTAATCCTAAATGAGTGTTATTAAAAAACCAACATTAATCTAATTAAAGAAAAGTGCGTGTTTCTGACATGCAATTCCATAATATCGATGCCAAAAAAGGAAATCTATAGCGACACTATAGATCCAATCATAAGAATTGTGAAGGTGATTTTCCGTCATGATTTTATGTCAGCTGTTAAAGATGTGCGACTTTCGCATCAATCAGTCACAAGAAGAGTTGAAGCTATAGCAATTGATTTGAATCATAAACTGAAACAAGATATCGCCGAATGCAAATACTTTTCACTTCAGTTTGACGAATCAATCGACGTAGTTGATATTGCCCAATTATGCATTTATATAAGAATGAGTTTCACTGACATTACTTCAAAGGAAGATCTTTTAACAGTTCTTCCACCTTGGTGAAGACATTTATTACGAGTTTATAAAATTTGTGGAAAAGTTTCCACTACCGTTGTACAAACTTGTATGCGTAGCAACAGACAGTGCTCCCGCCATGGTGGGCCGGTTAAACGGTTTTGTAGCTCTTTGTCGAAAAATGATGATATTCCAGATTTTGTATCGATTCATTGTGTTGTACATCAGTATGCGTTGTGGTCAAAAATGTTGAAGTTAATCGGGGTTATGAATATTGATTTTAAAATAGTTAATTCAATAAGTTCAAGAAGTTTTCAGCGACGACTTTTTAAAATTTAGAAGACTTTTTAAAAGTTAGAAGAAAATGAGTCAGAATATTGTGATCTGTTGTTACACACTGATGTCAGATTTCAAGAACTACTACCAGAAGTTAAACAATTTTTGGATTCAAGAGGAGAAAGATATGACCAATTGTCGAACGAAAAACGGCTCCATGATTTGGCTTTTTTAACAGATTTTACAAATCACCTGAATATACTTAATCTGGAACTTCAAGGAAAAAACAGAACTATTACTTAATTAGTAAGCTCCATTAAAAGCTTCAAATTAAAATTAAAGCTTTGAAATCGCAGTTGTCAGCAAAAGATTTAAAAAACTTTAAAAGTTTAAACTTAGTATCAGAAAAGTTCAAATTTAATACAACATTTGATGACTATATTGCAGAGATTAGAACAATTTTGAGTGAGTTTGAAAATCGTTTTCAAGATATTAAAAAAATAGAACCAATTCTGCTATTTATGTCATTCCCTTTCAGAAATCAGAATTTTGAAGAAATGTATGTTAAAATAGCTGATTTTTTGTCATTGACTCTTCAAAAATAGAAGATGAAATTATAGCTCTCAATTCAGATATTTTTATAAAATTCAGAGCGTCTGAAAAGAGTTACTGGGCGTTTGTACAAGTAGAAAAATATCCATGTTTAAGAGACATTGCTTTGGAGTTGACCGCCTACATTGGACCTACCTACTTATGCGAATCAGCATTTTCTCATATGAAAATAATAAAATAAAAATACCGCAGCACTCTAACGGTTGAACATTTAAAAATGTGTCTGCACGAGGATACAATAACGCAGATTTTCGGCAACCTCATAGTGGCAGGCGACTTTAACTCCAGAGCTGTAGAGTGGGGAATGCGGAATACCAACACAAGAGGCAGACGAATTGTGGAGATGGCAGCTCGAACCGGCCTGATCTTCGCGAATTTGGGGAACGTATCTACCTTTAGACCACCGGCATGCGAGGGCACTATCCCTGATATAACTATGATCTCGGAGAGCATATGTTACGGAGTCAGGGACTGGAAGGTATTGGAAATATATACGGGTAGTGATCATCAGTACATATCGTACACGTTTGCTTCGAGAAATAGAGGTGAGGAGAACAATTACACTCCGTAGAGGATGGGATGCACGAACATTGGATAAAAATCGGCTGATCTTGGAGGTTGACATATTGTGTGGCAGCATTGAGCTCTCGGGCGACGCGAGGACGAGAGTAGAACAAACTATGAGGATAATAGGACGCGGGTGTAGGAAGGCAATGCCCTTGTTGAGGCCCCCGAATAGCAGGAGGAAGGCTGTGTACTGGTGGGACGAAAATATTGCAGCACTCAGGCGAGAGTGTCTACGACTACGACGGAGGTACACTAGAGCTAGACCCAACGGACCGGCCGTTGACGAAATGCGATTATACAAAGAGGCAAAGAAATCTCTGAAGGAGGCGATATCGCGCAAGAAAAAACAGGCGTTCCAGGAACTACGCGATGACATAAACCTAAACCCTTACGGATTAGGATACAAAATTGTAATGGACAAACTGAACAGGAGGAAACCAGTGGGAATTATGGACGAACGAGTGATGAGAAATATAGTGGATACACTATTCCCTACTCATGAATCGAGGATCGAACAACGGAAGAATACACTCGGTATAGAATTCTTACCATTTACCGAAGAGGAGCTGAAAATAGCTGCAGCCGGACTAAAACCCGGCAAGGCACCGGGGCCCGATGGCATCCCGCCTGAGGTAGTGCGGGACCGCAACTCTTACTGGGAATGTACAACGCGTGCCTAAGAGAATATATTTTCCCCGAAATATGGAAGAAACAACGACTGGTCTTAATAAGCAAGGGAAATGGCGACCCGGAGCACCCATCCGCGTACCGGCCACTGTGCATGCTGGATACGTCACGAAAGCTTCTCGAGACTCTTTTGAAGCCACGGCTTACCACTGCTATTGATAATAGTGGAGGACTCTCTGCTCGGCAATATGGTTTTCGACCCGATCGGTCAACAATTGGCGTTTTGAGAGAGGTGACTGAAGCGGCTATGGTCACACAGCGTGGGAGTCACTTTACGAGGCCTGTGGTACTGCTTGCCACTTTGTACGTCAAAAACGCGTTTAACAGCCTTAGATGGAGCGATGTACTGGATGCTTTGGAGAACAATGTCCACATTACATTCTGGCCATGATAAGTAAGTATTTGAGTAACAGGCAGCTGGTGTATAGCACAAGCTCGGGAGTGGAACAAGTAACATCTGGAGCGGCACAAGGATCTATCCTCGGCCCCGACCTGTGGAACTTTAGCTATGATGGAATTCTGAGGGAGGATATGCCGGACGGAACTTTCTTGGTTGGATACGCAGACGATATCGCAGCTGTTATCACGGCCAGGAACACGGAAGAGGCACAACAAAAATTGAGACGCGTTATGCTAAGGACAAAAGCATGGTTGGATTCCCACGGCCTAGACCTGCCCATGCTTAAAACGGAATTGCTGCTAATCACTGGTCGTCGTATCTTCTTGCATGTGGACATGAGCATTGGAAACGAGGCAATTAGGACCGAGAGCTCGGTTAAACACCTGGGAATAAGGCTGGACCCCAGACTGACATTCTCGTATCAGATTCAGTACTCGGCTAACAAGCCCAGAAGATCGTCGGACAGCTCAGCAGATTAATGGCGAATATTGGAGGACCGCTACCGGCGAGACGGAGACTCCTGATGGATGTTGAAAACAATATTATGCTTTATGGCAACGAAATTTGGGCCGAAACACTAGATGTTAAGAAGAGGGTAAACGCACTTGTATCGGTACAGAGAACGGCTGCATTGCGTGTCGCGTCGGCGTACCGTACAGTGTCCGCTCCGGCCGTACTAGTGTTAGCGGGTATAATCCCTGTGGATCTGCTGGCGCCAGAGCTCAATGAAATAAAGTTGATGTTTTGACTTATTATAACTCCTTTGTTTCTTTTCGATTGTTCTTAAAAAAATTTGGTTTTTAAAATTTGTTTAAAATACGGACTGATTTGCGCTACCACTAAGGTAATCATACTTCAGGGAGATACTGGGTATGGTACCCAGAGTAAATTCTACGATAAACGTTGTGCCAGTATATTAAAAATATTTAAATAAATTAAAAAATGTGCATATTACAAATATGAAAGGATGTATATACAGTGAGCAAAAAAATGTGTACACTAATTATAAAAAACTAACAAATATATTATTCCACAGGATTTTGTTCAAGGTGACTTTCTAGAGAATCCGGTCGTCGTAGTCAAAGAATCACCACTTTTTTCGTCTGTCTAAAAATGTTGGAGTTTCTTAGTTTCGACGAATATTTTCTTTATACTTATGTCACCAATTGAGAAATATTTGAATTTGTAATCAAAATATAGTTTTAAGCTTAAAATAAATTTCCTTTTATAGATAATTTTTTGTTCAAAAATGTATTTGGAAGTAGTAAGTAGAAAACATTTGACAATCTCACGTACTTAAAAGAGCTATCACATGGGCCTTGGAATAAATTGTGTTAAACAAAAAACAAACAAAATTTTGATGCAAAAAACATGTAAAATTGAAAATGCACCTGAATTTCATTCAAATTATATTATATATAACAATATGGCAATAAAAGCATACAGAAAAAGTTTTTGGTTAATTTTTACACCAGGCTGGTGTTTATACATAACAAACCCAAAAATGAATTAAATTTACACCAGTATAGCATGAATTTAAAGAGACTAAATGAGAGATATAGTGAGAGAATTGATTTGTACTCATTTTTTCACAGCATTAAAATAACACTAAAATGGATTACGTTTCATTATTCCTTCGGTATTCAAATTAAACTACCCTAATATATAAATATGTTAAAAGAATTGATGTTACACCATATCGTGTAATTTGTATACCCTTTAAAGTGTTATAATAAAACAAATTTTATTGCATTTTGTTATTTTTATTTTTTAATTAATCTTAAATTAGATAATACAATTCTACTTATTGTTCTAGAATATCGGGCGTTAATAAGTACTCTCTTGAGTTAATCACATAACTTTCATATGGCCTTAAAAATGCAATCTTGTCCTCGCGTTTTGGATAATTGCCACTTCGTTGATGCAAAAAGTTAATAGCTTCATGTACCAAACATCGTCGGGAAGAGTCTCTCAGGATTTTTTAGCTGAATATTCATTTAATATTGCAGATTAATCATCATTTTTAAGATAAGATTCCAATTCCCGCAATAAAAACGCTATATTAAAATTAAAGTGAATGAACAAAATTTTACTTTACCTTTTTAATGTTTATATTTTTGGTTGTTATTCCGTCTAAGCAAAACTCGACAAAAAATCTGCAGCTGCATCTATATTGCGAAATTATTCCTGGGCGCTCTTCAAAATCAAATTCGGCACCGTCGCGATCTTTAAATTGCAGCTCTTTTCCTTCTACTTCTGAATTCAGCTTGTTTATTACTAAAAATGTAAAAAAATATCTCAGATTCACATGGACAATTTGGTGCATATCGTTACCATAAAAATGTCTCTAATATCTTGGTTGACTCAAGATAGATTTTGTTGCTTTTAGGCCTTATCAATAAATTAAACTTGTAATCAATACTTACCTGAAATTATTATTCCATTTGGAGTGAATTCCTCGCTTTCTGGATCACAAATTTTTACAATAAAAAAATTTCCACCCCTTTTAATTTTTACATACATACTGAAACCCAAAATGTCTTTGTATGAAATAGCTTTTCCACACTTTTAAACCACATGGTATAAAAAGCATTAATTTAATACCATTAACGGTATTAATTGTTGAATTGATTGAAACAGAGAGGGTTTTAATTCTTTTTAGGTGTTATTTGTAAACTTAAAAGAATAATATTATTAAAAGAGTGAAATATTTTTAATGACGGTATTAAATATATTCGACAAGGAATATATTTTTTTCAATTAAAAAACAAAATTCAACTTTTGTTATTATTTTTATTCCAAGTAATTATTAAAAAAGTCGCACAATTCTTTTCACTTATAAGCTATTTTGAAATTAATTTTGAATTTATTCCAAAATAGAATATAATGAAAAACGCTGAGTTTTAAAATGAAACCCAGACTTTTTACAGTGTACTTAGTAATATTTCAAATACCACAGCTTTGTGCCAATACCAAAGACAATTGTGTATACAAAGCAGACGAGAGCGGTTAATAAAAACTTATCTATTAATACTGATTGCACAAGGTTTAATAAAAAGTCTCCAAGATTTTAAAAATTGGTATTTTTTATATATAATTTTACAACTCTCACAAGGTCTGTCTTCCCAATTTTAAGAAATTGATTGCCAAGAAAATGGAAATGAGATTAAAAAAAAAAATTTGGTATATCCCGGGAAACTTTTCACATACTTTACCAACATCTAGGAAATCTAAGAAGAAAAAACGTCACTTTTAGATGAGCAATAGCTTTTCAAAAAAGTATAGCAGTGGCAATATAACTATTTTCTCACATTAGTCGTTAATGCTGGATAGATTTCTTCCCATACATAATTACATATAGTTTTCCCTTTTTAAATATTTACACTCTTTTCTTAGAAATTTTTTAAGTCATACCAAATGTCATAGTACGGTACATACTTTTCTTCTCTTGCCCTTAAAATGCCCCTGATTAATATTTCAGACCTATTGTTGTTCATGGCAATGAATTTGCTTGTAGTTGATCTCTTGTCTCCAAACCTTCTGTAGTTGTTGTTTTTCGTATTGATGCTGGTAGCTCACAGCCACTGATGATGATTAATTCGACTTACGCCACTGTACACTTTTTAAGGTTACCGGCATTAATCCTAAGACAAATCCGCCTGTGATATCAAGTGTACCGTGTACAACTGATTCGAATCGCAATACCAACACGTCCTAATACACTAGGGTCTATAAAGCTGAGTTCTTAGAGTCGAGATATTTGTATATATTCTTTTATATATATATATATATATATGTGATGAAAGAGTCTTTTGGTTTTTTTAACTGAAATCTTTATTACCTTCTTGGCTCACGTTTCTCCACTAAGACTTGAAACGGTAATAACAATGGAATAATTTATAACTCACAATTTGAAGTGATAAGAATAAATGACAAAGTATTGGAAATAAAAACAAATTTCTAAATAAAATGCAATAGGCTGGACACAGTTCAACAATTACTATTTAATGTTCTGTTTACCGTCATTTTGATTTTATTATGGTTTCTAGTCTTCTAGGTATTCGACCCACCAGTTTTAGGATGAATACTGTGGTTATTTTGTTCCATTCATCCAGCAATGCCAGCCTTATGTCATCTTTGCTTAACCTTTTTTTTCTTTGACTTCTTTGTCAAAGGTGCTTTATTTCTCATTCTATTGAGAAATAAGGTCATATGGATTTATTACCTATGACTTTATTACACTGCATCTAATTTTTTTTTAATTTTTCAAAAAAAGGAAATTTTCAAAAAATCGCCAAAAATAATTGCGAAAATTTGCGCTAACTTTTTTTTGTTCCTGAATGTAGAGTTCGTATTTTCTTGTGGTATATAGCATATTTTTTCTTCACACGAATCAACGAAACACTTTTTTAAATTTAATTTTAAAAAAATATTTTACTGAATAATAAAAAGAACAATTCACATTTAAAGATGTTTTACAATTTCTTATTTTTTAAAAAAGTTCACGACTTCTCTATGTCAGTTTGTAGACTAAGCATACAGTGTTGCCAACTCCTTCAAGAACGAAAGCACCCAAAGCGGTTTAAAATAGGGTAAAAATTACAATAAAAAGAGTAAAAAACACCGACTATAATTTTAAGTATGTCGGTACAAATGTCAGACAAATGATACAAGAAAAAGATGTGTGTACTGATGTATACAAACTTAAGTTGGCTTGGGCTTTTTGATTTTCCTTTGGATCCCTCGATTCAAACGATAGCTTCGGCTGCAGTGAAAAGCTATTGATTTTATTTATCACCTTTTTATGTTTTCTTGTTTCACTATGTCGTAATAAATCGCTGTGCCGCGCATTTATTTTACAATGACAGCAAATACATAATGCCTTCGAAGGGTCTTTTGCAGGCCTTAACCATTTCTTAAATTAAGTAGTCTCCCAAACATTTCTATACTTTTGACGATCCATCTAAATAAATCCAAAAAGTTTATGTTTACTTACTTATATTTTAATTAAAAACTTCCAATTTTATACTTTTTTAAAAATTAAATATTTTTAGTACTATAATTCTTTACAATTCTTTAATGTGTTCTTTTTTAATTGACTGAAGACAAAAAATACCCGAAATCACCTAAATGGCAACACTGTAATTATATCATTCTGAAAATGAAAAAATATCATATAAACCTGTTAAAATTTAAAAAAAAAACACCAAAAATGCATTTAATTTTTTCACTTGCCTGACTTGACATTGTCTCAAATCTACAAATCTCAACTTAAAGTCGTAAAAATTCACTATATAAAGCAGAATTTTGTTGTCTCGAACTGTATTCTCAGTTTCTAAATTTCTTTAAATTAATTTTTGCCTTTTTGGCCAGTTTTCAGGCTAAATGCCACTTAGTGGATCGGTACGTTACGTTTGGCTAATTGTCCTTTTATCGCCTTTTGCTTAGTTGTCATCAGACTGCGACACATGTCAGCGGATACTATATTTTTTCAGGTTTATGCTCTAAAAATGTTTTATGTTAAAAAATGCTTGTATTAAAATTCAATGTCTTATATGTTCTTAAAAGACATTTCTATTGTTTTAATATTTAAGTAAATAATTTAAATGATAAATAAAGAGAATAACTTTTTTATGGATATAAAGCATTATTTGGAAAAATTAAAAGGTTGGTTATTAGTAGGTTAGGAAATTTATGAACCAGAAATAGATCCCAGTAAATCAATATCTATAAAACATTCCCTAATTATTAAGTCAAAGATGTATAACTTTATGTATGTTTATGAAATGAAAATCAAAATAGCGTATATTACTAACACTATTCTATGACTCTGAAGAAATAAATTCTCTTAACATATTTTCTCTCTCTTACTCACTGATGCACAACAAAAATTTTTTGGTAACTCCTGACATAGGTCGTTGATTATATATATTTTGAATGACATATCTTTATATTTAAATATGTATATATGTATGTATGTATGTATATATGTATATTTAAAAATAAGATTATAAACATTTTAAATTAGTTTCCAAAAAAAAAGAAGAAAATTAATGAATGACTCAGAGGGAGCAGCTAAACGAAAGTGCTTCAAAAAATACAAAAAGTTTCTCCATGAGAAGAAGTGAAAAACTTATATAATTTACACTTGAATGTTTTTAGTATAACGTAAAATTTATTACATTATGAATTTATAAAAGAAAGTTATGAATAGAATAAGTTCGTCCTCTGATTGCTTTAGTTTGTAATTTTAGTCATTGCCTCGGGTATGTTAAATAAAAGAATTTCATTTAAAGTTTTCTTATTGATTATTCTGTACAAATAAGTTTAAACAAGTTAAAAAAGGTCCAAAAAATATAGTTTTTAGGTGTAATGATCATCTTTGTTAATATTAAAATTATATTGAAAATTATAAATTAAATGAAATTTTCTTAAACCAGTGCTACAAAAATAAAGTTGTTGTTCGAAATAATTTAAAAACAAGCATAGAAAAAAGAATAACAATTCGATGTGCCACTTGCAAAGACTTTCTTAGTAGTTTGGAAAATTATTTCTGGATTGTCATCGCAATTACCAGTAAAAGGTAGGATTGTCATACATTCGTATGGGTTTAGAAGAGACAGATCATCGTCATATTCCCTTTCGGAGAGCATATCTTTCCGAATTTCTTTCCCAAATATGGTAAAGTTCTGGGCGCATTAGCCAGTTAATTGTCATGAATTTCCACATGATTAGTATCACTCGCACAGGAAATTAGACAGCTACATACAAATCTTTAGTAAACTACATAAAAGCTGAGTGCTTGGATGACGATCTAACTATTATATTTTATTGCTAAACCCCGGCCTCTACACTTTCTGTGAAATTTAAATTGACAAATAAGTTGATAGCGTAAAGCTCCTCTATTAATATTCTCGCGAGTTTCCCAACGGGTTCTAAATATTTTACTATTGTACAGACCACGCCTGTTTCTACCATATCATGCATATTTCACAGAATGATTCTGTGGGGGTGAGAGGGGAACGAATAAAATAAAATATTTGGCGAGAGTTGGGGTAAATAAAATACAAACGTATTAGATTAAATAATCAATTATTATGTATTTATGTACACAAACGTATCTTTAGCTTCGGGGGTGGATCGAGTAGTGATCTCTTTTCGTTTATATATATTATAATTCACAATTGATTTATACTAACACAGGGGTGGTTTATACACTTAAACTAAACTTATATCTAAGACTTAAAAGTAGGGTGGCCAGCGTGAACATCCCGCCCCCTTGCAATATTGCAACAAGAGGACCGAGAAGTCACCTGGCCAGAGATCAAAATTAACAATTCAGGGCATCAATAGGTTAATATTACAATATAATTTGCGCATAAAAGCAAAGTAATTCTGGTTAATATAATAAATGTAGTTTTAGCTGGTACTGACCATGAGAGCCTGGTTGTGGGTTGTGCTCTTCTTCTTGGGATGGGATCAACAATAATCATATCTAGGTTGTCGTTATTAGGGCGTTCGACAGATAGCTCACGGGGTGTTAGATGATCTGTGAATGAAAACTACGAACACACAACGAAAAAAAAGAGAACAAATTAATACTGCTCTAGATTAAAAAGCGGCACGAGCTTCACAATTGGCCGTATTAGAACGCCATTGGCAGTTCGAATTTCGACCACTCGCACTTCGAAACAGCAACAAAATAAATTCGTTCGGTTCGACTAAATTTTCGATCGTTATGGGGTTAATTGTCACGACGAATGACAACGCGATCGACAACAACAAAATTTCTTCGGTGAGTTTTTTGACGAGTAAAAACTGTCATCATAGGGTATCAACTTCATGTAGAGATTCCACGTGATTCCAATTGTCAGTGCCTACCTGGTCCACGATAAACGATACTCTATTTGCCTCAAAAGTTGGACAATGGCACGGGGGTTTTTGAACCCAGGACAGAACGATAATCGAAACTGTCCCACAAAGGCTTCCGATCTGGTAAGATTCAGCTTCTTACGAAGTGAAAATACCATTTTTTGCCAATAGAGTTGCATCGCAGAGCTCTAAACGGGGTAAAGTTTACACTTCTACAGGCACAACTTTTATTTTGGCAGCGAGTAAGTGGGTGACAAATTCACCCAACGGGGTTAGGACTCTACTATACAGGATAGCAACATATGTTTTCTCTGAAGCATCACAAATTGCATGAAGTACTTCACGCCGAGGGTTAAAATTAACCCAACGGGGGATGTTAATCCTGTCGATGTACGAATAATCATCGACAAACTCAAGCCATCTGTTAAACGTCATGGGTTCCAAACATTCGTCACAATATGTTCTGCCTTTACAAATTTGTCGCAAAATGATCTTAGCAACTACGGTTTTCGGTGCCACTCACCCAACGGGGTCAAATAGCTTTGGCTATTTGAGACAAAACAGAACGTTTTGTGACTATAGAGAAATAGGGCGTTGGAGCTGGCTTGAAGCAAATGTATCAATGCTCGCATTCCAACGTAAACCCAGAGTTTTAGCGGTGCTGGCGTCTGACAATTTCAAAAATTCGGAATCTAGTGGATATTCGGGAGGCAAGCAAAACAAAACATCAATTATCTGACTTAAAAATGGTATGATAGGTTAAATAAAAACTGGGTTAGGAGGAGAATAAAATAGACTCATGGTCGGTGTGTGGCTAGGGAAGGGCATTCCCCAATAACTTCCTCCTATTAAGTTTTAATCTCGGGGCTCTGTAGCAATCATATCTCATATTTTGAGCAAATGCACCTCTATAAGATGAACCAAGACTCAAGTCCATAGGGAATTTGGAATTAAATGGAAACGAGTTTGACTGACGTATTTTGCCAGTCACAATCCAACCGAAAACGGTTCGTTGGGTGATCAGAGGGTTTTTGTGGTCTTTACGAACTCCAGAAAGCATTATTCGGGAGTATACATCTCCAAATCTGATAACGGGAGTTCGGGTGCTTTAAAATTAGCATTCTTCACTAACGAGCATGAGGGTAATTGACCAGTGAGTTTTTCCACAACATACGCTTCCGTAGTCAATTTAAACGATGGATCAATAGGAGATTCCAGAGAAATAATGCAAACTTTTCTAGAGTTTGCTACCACTGCGCCATTAAGGCCCACAATAGTGGCAGCAGGTGCCGAATAGGTCGGAAGATTTAGCTTCCGTTGCAACTTTTAAGAAATGAAAGTAGCTTGAGTCTATCAGAGGTCTCGCAGAGAAAATGGCATGATCTAATTCTATATTCACGTGGGCAGTTCCTAACAGAACTGTTGAAGACGGGGTGGACTGTAGTCGGGTGGCGAAGTTCTGAAAAGGTTGAGCAGCAGCGGATGTAGATGGGCCATTATCCACTTCATTTCGCTTTTGTGCAGGAGAAGGCCGAGAGATTTCTGGAAAACTATGTGGGCTATAAGAGTTAGCGGGGTTAGTTCCAGTCCTCGGTTTCTCCCGGGGGAAGATTCGATACGATGAAGTAGCGAATGATGTTTTTGTTTGCAAATATAGCAAACATTTGAGCTCTGGCATCTTTTGAACTCATGGGAGACCGCCAAACAATTTGTGCAACACTTATGATCTCTGACAGATAATAAGCGTTCACTAATCGGCATTCTCAGATAAGCTGGACACAAACGGATAGGGTGATACCCATTACAAATGGGGCACTTTCCTTGGGGCATATTCGGGGCAACTGTGTCACTAGTCCTGAATTTTCGGGGGCTATGAGAAATGCCTTGACTATCATTTCGAACTGCAGATTGGGTAAAATTATGGCTGCCGATAATGTCCGAAACCGATTCCAGAGTTCGATATCTAGCAGTCAGGAATTCATCCATTTTGCTCCACTTGGGTAGGTCTGAGCAAGGCCCTTGAGATTGCTCCCAAAGACTTAGGGTTTGTTCGGGGAGTTTAGTGGAGCAAATGTATACAAAAATGATGTCCCAATTTTTAGTTTCGATGCCCAGCAACGACAAATTCGTTATACAATCGTTAATTGTTCGTTGCAAACTTTTAATGGAAGGGCCAGATTCCTTAGATATGGAAGTGAGGTTAAAGAGGGTTTTCAATTGAGAATTCACCAAAACTCGTTTATTCTCATACCTATCCACCAGGTTCTGCCACGCCATGTCGAAACCATCATTCGTCATGGAGCAAGTTCGAATAATGTCCCTCGCCTCACCTTCCGTCTTTTGTAAAAGATAATACATCCTTTGGATGTTACTAATATGAGGGTTGGTTCCATAAATGGCCGAAAACATCCCTAAACGTTGGTCAAGATGCGTAATCACCGGCAAAGGTTGGGGTGTCACAGGGGGGAAGATGAATCGGAATACTATTGGTAGAGGGGTTAGCGGCTTTGCTCTTAAGGCCGTCAGTGGACCCATCAATGAGCGAAACGCATTGAAAATACAGTGCATATCCCGACATATACTTGGCCTTCAGGTCTTTAGCAGAAACCATGGTATCCTCTGCATTTTCCGACAAGTCCTCGTAGGAGTCACGAAAAGCTTCCCACAAACGAGTTATCTCCTGCCGATGTACACTCAGACTGTGAACAGAGTGTTCTTCTTTAGGGATAGCTTGAATGAAACTGTCAAAATCGACTAAGCGATTGTAGTTTCTTGTCAAGTTTATCAATGCAGCCATTTTATCACAATTGGGGCGGAGATCAGGTTATTTAAAAAAAGAATAAAAGGAGAACGGGAAGATAAGGATGTTCACTAAAGGAGACTACTAAATGTAAAATTCCAAAGAATAGGAGCAAATGAGAAAACTTCAAATCGAGAGAGAATCGATAAAAGAAAAATCCGAATTTTCAAAAAAAAAAATTACGAAAAACAAAAATCCCAAAAAATTAGGAAAATTCAAATTGGAAACACGAAAACAATTCGAAAATTAAAAAAATTATGTTCGCGAACCGATAAAAAAGGGGAAACATTTTTCGAATCAAAATAAAAATTGTACTAAAGGGGGTTACTTAAAAAAGTAAATCAATAATTAATTTTTTTCCAAAAATTATATATAAAAATATAGTAAAAAATATATATAAAAAATATAATAAAAATATATATATTTTTCTTTAATTAAACCAAATAAAACGTCTCAAACAATACCAAAATAATTAATATAAATTAATATTATTCGCTTTTTATATATTGGTGTAAGGATATAAGATACTCAAAACAGCGGTCACCTTATTCTGTGACAACCTTCCAGCTGTTTATAAAGCAAAGACCAATGCACTCTGTGTTGTTTGTGTATCTTTTTCCCCGTTTGTTTATATTCACTTGCTTTTTGTTTCTCTTATATTCTTACACTTCACTGAGACACTTCACTAAATTTTATATTTTTTAATGTTTTTTCTTTCTTTTTGTTATCTTTACGCTAACACTTTTCACCACAAAATTAAGTAATGAATTTTTACATAACTTCTTAAAAATTAGTATTAGGATTAGGGAAAAGAAATTTTAAAATTACAAACAAATCCAAACGGTGACACGGGTGTGGTTTCCAGCAACAAATATCCAGAATTGCGATCTTCGAGTCAATCTGCAAATAGGGTCTCGCAAATATTTTATTTTATTTAGGGGATGATCCGGCTCGATTGGACCAAAATGTGGGGCTGAGAGGGGAACGAATAAAATAAAATATTTGGCGAGTAAATAAAATACAAACGTATTAGATTAAATAATCAATTATTATGTATTTATGTACACAAACGTACCTTTAGCTTCGGGGGTGGATCGAGTAGTGATCTCTTTTCGTTTATATATATTATAATTCACAATTGATTTATACTAACACAGGGGTGGTTTATACACTTAAACTAAACTTATATCTAAGACTTAAAAGTAGGATGGCCAGCGTGAACAGATTCTTAATTATTTTTAAATGAGCTTCGAAATGATTCCATTCGCTGGTTTTACTCAATTTCGATCTGAAACATTTCTCAAACTCATAGTTTGTCCAGAGGATAGTTGAGTCCTGTCGCCTATTATCTTCACCATAGCCTATTTAGTTCTGATCCTGATGCAACGAATTTAAATTTAACTTAGCCGCCAGTGCTGCTGAAGTAACAATTCTTATTGCCGCGGTTATACCAACGTATTCCCACCTCGGTACCTCAAAATCAGACCATCATCGTACGCAAGCCTTCTTATAAAAAAATCTCTTTGAAATACTCTCTACAAAATTCTTCCGTGTGAATTTACTGTCCAGTATTGTTTACATATTCTACTTACCGTGATACCAACTCAATCGGAAGTAGAATATTCTTTCCCATAGAAAGTTTTCGCTTCCTCTAAGTGATACTTCTGTGTTTTATTTACAGTCTAAATTCCCCTAGAATTTCTTTTACATTTGTAGTTTCAAAAACTTTGTAACAAGTAATGATACACCTTTTCATCAAATTCATTTAAATCAATAAAAAGAAAAAACAATTGCAACGGCATGAGTATCGTAACGAACGCGAACAAACCAGAAACATTACGGCTGCGGTATATGTCAGGCCAACCACCGTTTAAGCAACTGTCGCAAATTCGACAAAATGAATTTGGCGTAAAAATATCAAAATGTTTTCATCCTACACTATAGTGTTAATTGTTTGGCCCGAACATACGTTCAAACATAAAAGATTAAAACTACAGTTTTTGTCAAATAAAACAAGTTTGGAGGGTTCGAAAAATATAAAAAAGTATTTTTGAGTTCTACTCAACTAACTGAATAACTTGGATTGTTCACTGTCGCACTGTGTTATTAAAACTTTATTATTTTTGAAAATTGTTTTGACGCAAATTTTTCTTGCGTTCCAACACATTATTTTCATTTGCGCCTCCATTAACATTTAACATTTGAGTACAAATACTTAATTGTTATGTAATTACTTTAAACTGCTGTCCTTAAGACATATAATTCCCTAATTCATTTAAAAATCCATAAATCACTGAGCAATTAATTTAATTGCTTATAACGGGATTCGATACCTTGAGAATCTATTTTTAATAAACTGTTGCAAAAGATGAAATAAGAAGATTAAATTAACACTAGAAATACTTATCGCGTAAGACATAACCCCAAAAGTAAAAAACGTCGTTGCATGTGAATATTTATTATTATTTGATATACGAACATATTGTTGTTTGAATTTTTTGTTTGTATCGGGTGGGACATTTGTGGGTTTAATTATGAACCATCGGTTATTTCGAATCTGGTAATACTTATCTCTTTCTATTCTGTCATAAAATTTCATTGAACGTAATGAATCGATTTACACTTGAGCAACGTTGAGATTTATTGGAAATTGATTATCAAAACAAAGATAATTGGTTGGAAATTACACGAAAAATGTGGTCGCAGAGAAGAATCAACAGTGCCAACAGTTCGTTAAACTGGTTTCATTGTTGATGCGCCACGAGCACGCTGTACAGTGCGTACACTAGAAAATATCGAAGCTGCGGCTGAGAGTGTGCGTAAGGAAAATCCATCAACTCGTCATCGTTCTCACGAATTAAACATTTCACGCTCCATACACCTATCGCACCATGATAACTAATTTTGTTGTACCAGTTCTTCATGGTATTGATATGAACGATGTTTGGTTTCAACAGGATGGTGCAACTTGTCACACATCTAATACAACAATCGATTTATTACGTCGAACATCTGATGGTCGTTCAATTATGGTGATGTCATTTAGCCGTCAAAAAGATACGATTTGACACTGTTGGACTATTTTCTGTGGGCCGCCGTTGAAGAAAATTGTTATGCAGGCAAATCAGAGACAATTGAGTATTTGAAGGCCAACATTCGTGATGCCTTTGTCGATATACGACCTCATACACTAGAAAAAGAGCAAGGAAATTGGTTCTATCAAATATGGTACTGTGTGGCCAGCCGCGGCAGCCATATGAATGAAATAATATTGTTACGTTTTTACCTTTTAAAAACGCTTAAAGTTTGAGCTCGTAGATTCCAAAAAAAAAATAAAAATAAATTTGTTTAGTTTTAATTAAATTATTTATTGTTCGCACAATTCTGTGTACCACTGTCCACAACTTGATGTAAACAACAATTGCTTCGTTTGTTGTTCCTCTTTACACTGTTTTGCATAAACAGTCACAATAATTCGACAGATCTTTGTAACGAAGATCTTCAAACCACGATTATTCTCTTCAAACACACCGCGTCCTTACACAAGACTCACTGAACTTTTACTAAATCCGTTGCCTGCTTTGTCTTGCTTTTTTATATGCAAACGTAAACAGTCTGATGAATGTTCTTGAAGGTGAATGTTCGTAGCTTCGCCTTCTCGAAATCTCTATAAATTTAAACATCGTTATTTCATTATTGTAATTTGTGCATTTTGTTTACATTTATTCTTGTCGTGTTTGTTGTTGCATTTTTGTTTACTTGTTTATCATGTAAACATGTTCATGGTTTTTGTAGCTTTTGTTTATAATATTAATGTTAAACGATATAAAAGCAAAAAGCAACACACCAATATCAACATTTTTCCATTTTCGTAATAGTATTTAATTTCTAACCCGAACAATTGTACTTCACAACAAAAAATTAAATTTGGCAAAATTTCAAACCGTTTTTTTTATAAAATTTTTAAATTTAAAGCGCCATCTTTTGAGTGCGAGATTAACGACAAAGTTAACTTTAATCTTCGTATTCAGTTTCTGAGTTTACTTAATCTTACGTTTAATCTTAAGTTTAAACCACCAACGTATCAAAAGTAGTTGAAAAATTGTATTTAAAAAAAAGCTTTTAAGTGAGAGAAAGCCGAATAAGAGAAATATTTAAGTGATTATGAGTTATATAAAACACAAATTAAAAATGGACAGTCTTTATTTATTATTTTTCAAAAATAATTTTTTTACATAAATATCACTAGTATTCAGCTGTTTTAGTTCTATACAAAAGCAAATTGTTGTGAAACACGTTGCAATTTTTGCCTATAAGTTCGGCCGCTCTACAAGGTTTAAACTCCCACTCAAAAAATACAAATTCAATTAACATAAAATTAAATTTAACAGGAGATTAACTTAAACTTGATTTAATCGCGCACTCAAAAGTTGGCCCTTAAATGGCTTTTTTATTTATTTTCAAATACCCATACTTTTTTGAGAGCCTTAATGATTTCTATTACAAAAGACTCATCCATTACAATTTGTTTGGCGGTTAGGGTATTGTATAATTCAGTTTTTTTGTGTGTGTTCCTTGGTACTTCCATCTAACAATTATACATCTACTATATGTTTTTAGATAATTTTATTTAAACAAAGTTTCCGTCTTCTTATATGAATCCATTGGATCTCCGTCAAGGATTTGCGGGAGGACCAATAATTACCACTTTTGTGCATAGAAGGTTTTTTATGGTAAAACCCAAGAGCAATATTTTATGAAAAATAAGAGGATATTTAAATAAACACTCAAAAAAGCACAAAAAAATTTTTTTTACAATCTTGATGCTGCAAAAATCGCTTAAAGTCAAAAGCAATGAACAAAATTACATGAAATATTAAAAAGAATAACAAAGAGAATATTTGAATATTATGCAGTTAATGTTTGACAAACGTTAAGAGAAAAAACGCCGGCAGCTTATTCTGCATGTTTTATAAATATTTGTTCTTTTTTGTTTCAATTAAAATTTAATTTGGCACTTGTAATGAACCAAAAGTGCTAAAATAAATACAAAGGAGCACTAGGAGAAGGATTTGCAAGGAAAATTAGTAGAATATATAAAATTTTTTATCCAACTGTATAAGTATCTTTCACACTAGTTTTTATTTTCCAATTTTCATTCAAATAGAATTTAAATGAAACATCTTCAAAAGTGTGCTCATTGGCTATATTTGGGACACTTTAAAAAAATATACTCTGCAAAACTAAATTCAATGAAATGAAATAGGATTTATTTTAATTGATAAAGTATTATGTTAATAAGATGAAAACTGATAATTCAAGCCATATTCCGTATTTAATCCACAAAACATAAAAAAGAAAGTAAAAATTGTTGGGTATATTGATATTGATATTTCACATTATTTTTTGAAATTTTTTTTATATTTCAAAAGGACATCCTCATACTAGAATAAATCCTAAAAATTTGGATTGAAAACATTACTGTAACCAGGATATTTGATACGCAATTGCAAAGTGAGAATTATGAATATGGCTAAATATATATGAAATATATACATAATTGGTCATGACAAGCACTGACGCTGTGTGTTAATTTTATACATGAGTGGCAGGACCTACAGTTTAAAGTCGATTCTGAACGACAGATTTTTGAGAAACTTTTCATGGCAATTTTATTTTACTCTCAGAATTTTTATTTCGTTTTGATGTCTAATAAGCCAACACACTACCTACTAGACCACGGCGACTACGAAATATAAATATGTATATACACGTTCCAACTACAACTAGAATATTGTTGTTAATAAATTTTATTATTGTGTTAACCTATATACGCTCGCGGTCCTTCTCTGAGAACAGTTTTTTATGTACACTTATAACTTTACTTTTTAGGAATTTTTTGCTTTTGTGATTTAAAGTGTCATTTATTGCTAGATTCTTTTGTTGAAGTTGTATTTACTGTACATATCGCTTAATTATACCCCATAGAATATTTACTTACATTAAATAAATTTTGAAAAAATATTTCATCTTTGTTTGCTACTGGAAAGAGATTGTCCAGATAGCTGTGCAAATTATAAGACCACCACTGTACAGTAACTCAAACGTATAATTGGTGTTGTTTTTGCCTAACAATACACAGGCTATTTTCAAGCATAGGGGAGGAGGTTTGTTCATTATATAGGCAGTTTTAAAACAAAATATGAATCAAAGTGCCTATGAAAAAAACGAAATATAAAAAATATTGCTTCAGCGACATCTTCGCAGCAGATTTCTGGCAAAAACTCTGAGAGTAAATAAAATTGCCATGAAAAAGTTTCTCAAAAATCTTTCATTTGGATTCGACTTTAAACTGTAGGTCCCGCCACTCATGTGTAATTAACACACACAACATAAGTGGTGTGAGAAGCTAGGTCGTAATCCCGACTGAAGGGTTGTAATGACCAATTAAAAAAAATACAACTGAAGTCCAGTTGCCATTCATCGTCGAGCCATAAGTTTGGTTACGAAATGTATTTGATGACTTTGTTGTCTCTTCGCAAAAGGCGCTTTATAATCGAAAGTTCGAGAAACAATTCGACTTCAGTAGATATATGTTTTCGAGAACCATTATACGAATGAATTTGATTTTTGAGCAAAAAAGCATTGAAGTTAATTTTTCAATTAGAAAATAAATTGTAGATTAAGCATTGGGCTTGTAGGTTTATGAGGAATGATAATTTTTCTATGTAATAGGTAATTTACCTTCTTCATAGGACCTTTCATTCTTTTCAAATTTAACGTCAGACGACTTATATTTCATGCTAAACAAAAAATGAGGAGTTCCCATCTCTCTGTATTGCTTATATTGAAATCGCAGGTTTCAATACTTTTTATATCAATTTAAAAATCTTTGGAACCATTCAGTCGTACATGTAGAAACTAATTTTTTTTCTCTAAAATAAATCACCCGTAGTTTGAAAACCGATTTTTTTGACCAGCATATTGATCTCTGTCATTAAGTTTTTTTTTTGAATTTTTTTCTTTGGGTAAATTTCTCTCGACATTTTCTCACTTTGTACTTATTGTACCTTTTGTATTTGTTATTCAGCCCGAGGTATTTAAAAATTGTGAGCGCGCTCTGAAGGATTCTTGAGTATTATTAGACAGAAGAAAACATTCTTCAACAATGTTAATGAAATTAATTTAAAATTTTTAAATCATGCTTTCTGGGTACTTTTTGATAATTGAAATTTATAATCTGAAATTTCTTAAGAACATCCACAAATTTACTATTTATGTAGATATACAATAAAAAATTATTTTTTGTAATTTGCGTGAGAGACCAATTTACTCTTAACATCTTCAAATGTGCATGAAGCTATCCAGATACATCTATGTATTTTATATGAGAATGCGGCAATTATGAGTAAATTGTTTAAGTTGTTATTACCTCTACATAAACAAATAATGTTATTTATAAAATTTAAACGAAAAAAATTTATTTCATGAAACAAAAAACAAAAAAATGATAAACAAGAAACAAAAGAGTTAAAATTTTAATGCACATCTTTCGAAGAGTTTGTACGTAGTAGTGGATTAATCGCGTGGTCATTGCAGATTGACTGCGAACAAACGAAACGTAGCTGTGAGTTAGAATACAACCGCTTAATTGTCCTTACTTGTAAACAGCATACTGACGATATTAGTTTCAAGGTCTTCCTCATAAAATTTTATCGTGGGTGCTGTCTATGTCAATGAACTACTTTTTGTGTTTTAGCGTGTTGCTCCATATTTTTCTTACGTAAATCAATGCTCAATAATCAACGCTTACGTAAAGCAATGCCCAGGTCAGACATTTCCAACAAAACAAAAATATGAAAAAATATTTCTTCGCCTACTTGCTCTCAGCAGATTTCTGGCAAAAACTCTGAGAGTTAATAAAATTGCCATGATAAGTCCTGCCACTCATTTATAAAATTAACGCACAACATGAGTGGTGTGAGAAGCGAAGTCGCAATCCTGACTGAATGGTTGTAATGTCCAAACTTAATTCTAAGTATATATTCTAAACATTGTTATGTTTATACCCTTTTAAAAACGTTTAGAATATAAGTTCGTTTATTGCAAACCAAGTAAAACAAATATGTCTTTATTGCTCACGCTACTTTTGCGCCACTGTTCACACTTAACTGATACAACAATAATTGCTTGTTCACTTTACTAGTTCACACTTCTGTCCGGGCAAACAATAACAACTCTTCTGTAGATCTTCACACAATAGCGATCTTCAAACCACGACTTTACAAACAACGTGTCTTCACACAAGACTGACTGAATTATTACTGACTGCTGCCTGCTTGTTACAGCCTTTTTATAGTCCGACACAACCAGTCTAACGAACATTCTTGAAGTGGAAAGTTCGAGTTCTCGACTTCTCGAGAGTTCTATTGCTAGTACATTATTGTTTGTGTACTTTGCTTATGTTGTATCATGTTGTAATATCACATATTTGTCGTAGCTGGTTTATTTTCATTTTGTGTTGTTGTGATATTAGGTCGTTTCGATTTACGTAACACTGCCGCCCACTTAAGCCTGTTCGTCCCGAATAGGCTCATTATCTCTTTTCCATATTTTGCCAGTCGCTCTATGTGTACGACCTTCATTTTTGTTCGGGGGCTGTTAGCTTTCTGTATCCTGTACACGACATCTGTAACTTCCTAATATTTTTTAGGAATTAGTTCAATTTAGAATTTAAATTTTAGGGCGCTTTTATTTTATATTTATTTTAGATTCGCGAGACCAAAATCTTTGAGAGTTAAAATAACTTCACCGAATGACTTTTTTATTACAACTAACTTTATTTATTTCATATTTTCTTAATTCTAACATTTCTATACTGGATTTCTACAGTTAAGGATATTCAGCAACTCCGTTGCCTGCTTAACCTTGTATCCTATGTAGTTATTCAGCTTAAAATTAACTTAATATTAGGGTAGTTCATTATGTAGAATTCATTTTAGGTATTATTATTATATTATTATATTATTTTAGGTATTATTATTAAAAATATATATATAAAATTATTATAACAAGTAAAAATGACCCAACATTCCGGCCCCAGTGAAGGACTGGAGGTCTTCAATTGAATGGAAGTGGGGCTAATTTGTGAACTGGTCGCTTAAAGATGCCGTTGCGGGTTGTGACCTCCGCCACCCTGACCTTGCCGTCTTCTCCTTCTACGACCTTGACGACTCTCCCGGTCATCCAATGCCGTGGCGGGCAGTTGTCCTCGTGGATTATTAGGACCTGACCTAGCTTCAGGTTGGGCGTTTCGTTGATCCACTTGGCCTTGCCTTGCAGACCCAGGACGTAGTCTTGTGACCCCGCCTGCCAGAACTTCTGCTTGAGACCACAGAGCAATCGCCAACGCTTCCATAACTTGGGCTCGTTGAGTTTCCCTTCGCCTACGGATTCTAGCGGCAGCGAACGCAGACCTTCTCCTATTAGCAGATGAGCTGGAGTTAGTGCTTCTTCGTCGTTGGGGTCTGGAGACAGCGGTGCGATGGGCCGACTGTTGAGCACCGCCTCTGTTTCTGCCAGCATTGTCTCCATTTCTTTCTGCGTCAGCGATGCGTTGCCCACTGCGCGCAGAAAAAGGAACTTCGCCTGCTTGACGGCTGCTTCCCACAGCCCTCCAAAGTGCGGCGCCCGAGGTGGTATGGAGGTGAACTTCACCCCGGACGACGCTGCGTAAGATTCGAGGGCGTGTCGACTCCTGTCGAATGCTTGCTGCAGCTGCTTGAGGACGTTGCTGGCTCCTACGAAGTTTGTTGCATTGTCGCATAGCACCTCTTTCGGAAGACCTCTTCTGGCAGCGAACCTTTTGAAAGATAAAAGAAAGGAATCAGTCGATAAATCTGATACTAACTCTAAATGCACTGCCTTAGAAGTGAAACACAAGAAGACCGCTATATACATTTTCAATGGTGGTCGACCTCGAATTCTCAAAGAGACATTAACGGGACCACAAAAGTCTACGCCGACGATAAGAAATGGTCGCGTAGCTCTCACTCTGTTAGTGGGCAAGTTTCCCATTATTTGGGACATGAGTCTTGGCTTATAGCGGAAACAATGTACACACTTGCGAACAATTCTACTGCACTCTTCCTTGGCGTTAATTAGCCAGATTATCTCCCTAGCGAGAGCAATGAGTGCTTTTGTGCCAGCATGGCAATTCTCGAAATGGAGATGTCGCAAATAGAGTGTGACAAAGTCATTTTGTTTCGGTAACAAAAGTGGGAATTTTGCATCATATGGCAAATTTGCATTAAGCAATCTCCCACCTACCCTTAATAGTGAAAATGTTCTCTCTTCCTCAGTGAATGTATGAATGAAAGGTGTAAGCCTCTGTGTATTTGACGGTAAGATCAGAGATTTCTGTAATTTAGAAATAGTAGTATGTTTATGTACCTTCTGGCGCATTAGCCATCCTTTGATTGAAATTGAGTAGGTTCGTCTTGCTTTTGTTTATTTAATTTTTTTTGCATTTGCTGATGGTGAAAAGTGGGACAACGACACACTGTTACAAACAATAGCAGTGCTTTGTTCTAAACAAAACAACAACAAACAGCGAGACTCCTAAAGATTTCTTATTCTTAAGCATAAGTTCAATAAGAATATTTTTTAATATAAACAAATTTTAAAACGCTTGACTCATATTACATTTTTTTTTAATGTAAACAAATACAGAATTTTGGATGTGGTCATGTTTAAATTATTTTTTTTTGTAAGAAATATAGTTGTACGTGTTGTGTTTATAACAGCGCTTTGTTTTGAGCAGGATTTCTTTTTTTCCAGTTTTTTTGTCAGGTTTTAAATAAATAAAATTATATAATAAAGAGATTAATTAAAACAAATTAGATTTTTTTTCCTAAGATATGTATATTTTATTTTCAGATTTTGTTACAGTTCACATATTTCTATTTCTCCTTGAAGAAAATCTATTAATCACTTAATTTTATCATTTCCTTTAACATATATGACAGAGTATAGTTGTTCCCTTTTAAATTTTATATATTTAGTTTTTACTGTTTAAAATAAATAAAATTATATATATAATAAAGAGATTGATTAAAATAAATTAGTTTTTTATTTCATTACATTTTTTCCTATGATTTTTTAAGATGATTTTGTTATTGGTTGAAAGGTATCTTCTAATAAATAACTTCAACTATTTGACTCAGTTTAATAATTTTTCACTTTTCCTTTAGAGCAGCCCTTGTCTTTACAAGATCTTTTAACATTTTATTATGATAATTTTTAGACATAATAATTTTTGTATTGATTTTTATCTGCTTTATATCTGGTAACGATCTGCTTTGTATCTCGTAACGATCTGATTTGTATCTGCTCACATCTGATTTATACCTTATCATGATCTGCTTCATGTCTTATGTCTGTGTATTCTGAATTTGAGTACGCTATATCGTGCTTTCTACAATCTGCATCCACTAAATGTATTCCTTTGTCTCCTTTTGCTAATCGATTTTGAAGTTTTGCATCAGGTACACAAAACTGTTAACCAGGTAGATGTAACTCAACATTTTGAATTTTCAACAATTTGTTTATTATGTTGTTTACAAAACCTTTTCCAATCTTACGCTAATTAGATTAATTTTTTTATATAGCTAGTATATCTGGTATAGCTAGTATAGCTGGTCCAGCTAGTATAGCTGGTATAGCTAGTATAGCTGATATAGCTAGTATAGCTGATATATCTAGTATAGCTAGTATAGCTGGTATAGAGGTATAGCTAGTAAAGCTTATATAGCTAGTATAGCTGATACAGCTGGTATAGCTAGTATAGCCGGTATAGCTAGTATAGCTGGTATAACTAGTACAGCTGATAGAGCTGGTATAGCTAGTATATCTGGTATAGTTAGTATTGCTGCTATAGCTAGTATAGCCAGTATAGCTTTTATAGCTGGTATAACTAGTACAGCTGATAGAGCTGGTATAGCTAGTATAGCTGGTATAGCTAGTATTGCTGGTATAGCTAGTATTGCTGGTATAGCTAGTATAGCTGATAGAGCTGGTATAGCTAGTATAGCTGGTATAGCTAGTATAGCTGATATATCTAGTATAGCTAGTATAGCTGGAATAGAGGTATAGGTAGTATAGCTTATATAGCTACTATAGCTTATATAGCTAGTATAGCTGATACAGCTGGTATAGCTGGTATAGCTAGTATAGCTGGTATAGCTAGTATATCTGGTATAGTTAGTATTGCTGGTATAGCTAGTATAGCCGGTATAGCTAGTATAGCTGGTATAACTAGTACAGCTGATAGAGCTGGTATAGCTAGTATAACTGGTGTAGCTAGTATAGCTGATATAGCTAGTTCAGCTGGTATAGCTAGTATAGCTGGTATAGCTAGTATAGCTGATATATCTAGTATAGCTAGTAGAGCTGCTATAGAGGTATAGCTAGTATAGCTTATATAGCTAGTATGGCTTATATAGCTAGTATAGCTGATACAGCTGGTATAGCTGGTATAGCTAGTATTGCTGGTATAGCTAGTATAATAGCTGGTCTAGCTGGTATAGCTAGTATAGCTGGTATAACTAGTACAGCTGATAGAGCTGGTATAGCTAGTATAGGTGGTATAGCTAGTATAGCTGATATAGCTAGTATAGCTGGTATAGCTAGTATTGCTGGTATAGCTAGTATAGCTGGTCTAGCTGGTATAGCTAATATAACTGATATAGCTAGTATAGCTGATATATCTAGTATAGCTAGTATAGCTGGTATAGAGGTATAGCTAGTAAAGCTTATATAGCTAGTATAGCTGATACAGCTGGTATAGCTAGTATAGCTAGTACAGCTGATATAGCTGGTATAGAGGTATAGCATGTATAGCTGGTACAGCTTGTATAGCTGATATAGCTAGTATAGCTGGTATAACTAGCTAGCCACTGTTTCAGTGTTTCAGACGAAGAAGTATGAAATTAATGAATAACAAAATGGTTATAATTTACAATCAAAACAAAAAAAAATGAATCTAATTAGCGTAAGATTGGAAAAGGTTTTGTAAAGAACATAATAAACAAATTGTTGAAAATTCAAAATGTTGAATTACATCTACCTGGTTAACAGTTTTGTGTACCTGATGCAAAACTTCAAAATCGATTAGCAAAAGGAGACAAAGGAATACATTTAGTGGATGCAGATTGTAGAAAGCACGATATAGCGTACTCAAATTCAGAATACACAGACATGAAGCAGATCATGATAAGGTATAAATCAGATGTGAGCAGATACAAATCAGATCGTTACGAGATACAAAGCAGATCGTTACCAGATATAAAGCAGATCAAAATCAATACAAAAATTATTATAATGTCTAAAAATTATCCTAATAAAATGTTAGAAGATCTTGTAAAGACAAGGGCTGCTCTAAAGGAAAAGTGAAAAATTATTAAACTAAGTCAAATAGTTGAAGTTATTTATTAGAAGATACCTTTCAACCAATAACAAAATCATCTTAAAAAATCATAGGAAAAAATCTAATGAAATAAAAAACTAATTTATTTTAATCAATCTCTTTATTATATATATAATTTTATTTATTTTGAACAGTAAAAACTAAATATATAAAATTTAAAAGGGAACAACTATACTCTGTCATATATGTTAAAGGAAATGATAAAATTAAGTGATTAATAGATTTTCTTCAAGGAGAAATAGAAATATGTGAACTGTAACAAAATCTGAAAATAAAATATACATATCTTAGGAAAAAAAATCTAATTTGTTTTAATTAATTGATAATGCGCTATCTGATTCAATGTTGTCTCTCCATCTTAACCCTGTGAATGTGTCCTTGCCAACTCACTTCCATTCTTCTTCCAGTAGTCTAATCGATCTAGTATTTGTTAATGATATGACTAAGGTACTGTTATATGATCAAATTTCAGCCTCTTGCTTTTCCAATCATGATCTTCTCTTCTTAACTTATAATCTGTCTACGAGTCATGAGGACAGGTATATTACATACCGTGATTTTAAAAGTATCGATTTTACAGTTTTGAACAGAAGTGTTGATGATATCTGTTGGGATCAAATCTACTCACTGGGTAATGTAAACGACCAGGTGGCACTAATTCAGGAAAATGTGCGTCTGCTATATGACAGTTGTGTTCCTATCAAAACAAAACTTGTTAAAGCCAAACACCAACCGTGGTTTAATGCTGAAATTAAAGCATTAATTGATAAGCGCGACATTGCCTATCGGCGATGGAAGAGGTTCAGAACGGATGATCTGAAAGCCGTTCATAAAGCCGCTCGTAGCGAGGTTACCAAACACATTAAAATTGCAAAAACAATGTTTTACGGCAGGAAGTTCGCTTCCGCATTAGATAATAGAGCTAAATGGAAGGTAATCCGCGATATTGGTATTGGACATAAATGCCATAATACTTCTCCTGATGTCGATGTAAACGTTCTGAATGACAAATTTGTTAATATTAATGTTCCTACACCTGACAGTAACCTATATGATGACCTTTGTTTTGTTCCGCTAGAAAACCCCTTTAGTTTTCGTTGTGTTAGTCAGCTCGAGGTTTTGGAATGCTTATCTTCTGTGAAATCGAATGCGATTGGTTCTGATGACTTAGATCCTCTGTTTTTAAAAGCTTTGTCACCTAGACTTTTACCGTATTTTACTCATGTATTCAATTCAGTCTTAACTATGTCCTCTTTCCCTGATGAATGGAAACGGTCAAAAATCATCCCAATTCCTAAATCTAACAATGAATTCAGGCCAATTGCCATTCTTCCGTTCCTGTCCAAAGTTATGGAAAACCTCATAGCTAGACAAATGAACGATTATCTCACGAGTAATAATTTTTTATCTGATAAACAGTCGGGATTTATGAAAGCTAGGAGCTGCACTACTGCTTTAGTCAAAGTAGTTGATGACCTTAGGTTGAAGCTGGATGAAAATTACATAGCGTTTTTGGTTCTTCTGGATCACACTAAGGCTTTTGATACAGTTGATCACAGAATATTATTGAGAAAGCTACAGACCCTCTTTCATTTTTCTAATTCAGCTTGCAGCCTTATACGTTCCTATCTCATTAACAGATCTCAACGAGTTTACCTAAACGGCAACATCTCGAATTCGGTACACGTTGGAAGAGGTATTCCTCAGGGATCAATTTTAGGGCCCCTTTTGTTCTGTATATACATTAACGACCTGCCTGATGTTTTGGATAATTGTAGCGTACATATGTACGCTGATGACGTTCAGCTCTATAGGAGCGCTTGTATTGATAATATCCGACTATGTGTAGATACGATTAACGATGATTTACGAAAAATTGACAACTGGGCTAGGGCTAATGGACTTTGTATTAATCCCTCTAAATCGAAATGTTTATTGCTCTCCAGGTCTAAGAGAGCGTTTGATGTGCCGGAAATTATTATCAGGGGGAATAAAATTGATTTTGTTGAATCGGCATCTAATCTGGGTGTTATCTTTAATGGTCGGCTAACGTGGTCTAGCCACATTAATGTCATCGTTGGTAAAGTTTATGGTATGATTAGGAACTTATGGGCTGTTATAGATTCGACTCCTTTTGCTATACGCCTGCAACTGGCAAAAACGTTTTTGATTCCTGTTCTTTTATATGGATCGGAAATTTTCGCAAACTGTGATGCGGATGATAGGCGGAAACTCAACTTGGCTTATAATAACATAGCCAGATATGTATTTATTAAGGGACGTCGGGACCATATATCACAATTTTCTTACCAGATATGTGGTATTCATTTTGATAATCTATTGAATATTAAGTGCCTAATTCTCCTCCATAAGATTATTACTTTGGAACAGCCAGTATACTTATTTAGCAGGATTAGATTTGCTAGATCCAACCGCGGTAGGAAAATTATCCAATTAAGGCATAGGACTCTTTTGTCGAAACGACAGTTCTTTATACACACCATCAGTCTTTGGAATGCACTACCTAATTATATTCAGAACATAGGCAATGCAACTAAGTTCAAAAAGGAGTTATACAATCTGTTTAAGTAGTTTGTAACATATTTTGATTGTTTATACATTTTTACTCTTCATTTTTATTAGTGATTAATTATTTTCATTTTTCTAATTTATTATTTAAGTTTCATTGTATCTCATTATATGAATATATTTCCTTGTTTGTATTTTTCTCTATATTTGTATCTTTCCTAATTTAGTTTTTTACATATACTCATTTTCTTATCTTAATTTTTTTGTATCGATTGCTATTTCCTGAGGTTAAATCATGTTATTATTCTTATTCATTTTTATTTATACTGTACTTGAAACAATTCATTACTCATATAATGAGCGATTTGTTATTACTTTTTCCTATTTGATGTCCTCCCATAGCACTTTCATTTATAAGATTATTATCTTGTTGTGCTATGATTAATAAATAAAATAAATAAATAAAAATAATCTCTTTATTATATAATTTTATTTATTTAAAACCTGACAAAAAAACTGGAAAAAAGAAATCCTGCTCAAAACAAAGCGCTGTTATAAACACAACAACAACAACACGTACAACTATATTTCTTACAAAAAAAAAATAATTTAAACATAACCACATCCAAAATTCTGTATTTGTTTACATTAAAAAAAAAAATGTAATATGAGTCAAGCGTTTTAAAATTTGTTTATATTAAAAAATATTTTTATTGAACTTATGCTTAAGAATAAGAAATCTATAGGAGTCTCGCTGTTAGTTGTTGTTTTGTTTAGAACAAAGCACTGCTATTGTTTGTAACAGTGTGTCGTTGTCCCACTTTTCACCATCAGCAAATGCAAAAAAAAATTAAATAAACAAAAGCAAGACGAACCTACTCAATTTCAATCAAAGGATGGCTAACCACACACTTTAAAAATGTCACACACACACACACACATACACACTCATTCTGTCCGTCCAATCTACATGTTACAAACCTATCAACTAACTTAAACTACCGACTGTAGCGTAGGCATAATCCCAAATTCGTATGAAAAAAGTGCGCCAGAAGGTACATAAACATACTACTAGAAATCTCCTCAGAAAAATTAGATTTCTGGACAGCCTCTACTAGGCGATAAAATGACCATTTCATTTCCGTTGCAGTAGGTATGATACTTTGATTTGATTTTCGTTCCTTCAGATTATCAATGAATCTGAGTACGAAACATGTTACTCGCAATAACTTCTTATATGAAGAGTATTTCGATATCATATCCAGTAGACAGTTAGATGTCCCCTCTACTGCAAGAAATACATTCACCTTTCTCGTTTCCAATAATTTCTGGTTCTCTGTTAATTCAAAATGTTCATTAACAGGCCATTTGGAACTGTCGTCTAGAAGAAACGACGGTCCTACAAACCATATTGAGTTTTTCAAATCTTTTACATCGGATCCTCTTGACACAATGTCAGCTGGATTCTGTTTAGTAGGCACGTGGCGCCACGAAACTTGGTCTGACCACTCCTGAATCTCAGCGACTCTATTCGATACAAAAGTCGTCAAAGAGGATGGATGCGTTTTTATCCAATGCAGTACTATTTCGGAGTCCGTCCAGAAATAAACATCATCTATTTCGAAATTCATCATCCGCTTAATTCTATTCCATAACTTAGCAAGCAGGTGTGCAGCACATAGCTCAAGTCTGGGAAGTGATTTAGACTTGAGAGGAGCAACTTTGGACTTAGCTGTAAGTAGTCTCGAGACGATCGTGTCCGTCTCGGAGCTTCGAATGTATATGCAACACCCATATGCTCGAATTGAAGCGTCAGAAAATCCATGAATCTGAATTCTCGATGTTGATGTAGTATGGACGAATCTTGGGATACTAATTGAATCAACTTCCATTAAATTAGCTTTGAAGTTTTCCCATGAAGTATTCAACCCCAAGGGAATTGATTCATCCCAGTCAAGCTTTTGAATCCAAAGCTCTTGCAACAGGATCTTTGATTTCGTAACAAGTGGGCATAACAGTCCGAGAGGATCGAACAATCGAGAAGACACCGATAATATGTTTCTCTTTGTAGCCTTCAAGTCCTGAAACTTATCCTCCAAATGAAATTTAAATAAATCATTCTTCGAATCCAATGTATGCCCAATGCTTTCGCAGAGTCGGAATCGCTATGAATTAGTTTCTCCTTCTGTAGAGAATTCAAAAATTCAGGATGGTTAGAAAACCATTTGGTGAGATTGAAACCAGCTGAGGCCAAAATTTCAGTCACCTGATTTCGAATCAAAATTAATTCATCATAGCTTTCAGCTCCGGTAAGTAGGTCATCTACATAGAAATCACTGCGAACAACTTTCGAACCGATAGACAAAGTCTCTTTGTATATATCGCTTAAGTGAATCAGACATCTAATGACTAAAAATGGTGCTGAAGCTGTACCATAAGTGACAGTATTCAACCGAAAATGTCTCAACTCATCAGATGGATTCTGTCGCCAAAGGATTAATTGAAAATTCCTATCTTTGTCACCAATCATGACCTGACGATACATTTTTTCAATGTCTGCAGTGATTACATATTTGTGGAATCGAAAACGGATTAATATAGAATATAGTTCTTCTTGAACTGTAGGACCAACCATTAACAGTTCGTTAAGAGATACATGTGAAGAAGTTCTACATGAAGCGTCAAATACTACCCGAAGTTTGGTAGTTGTACTCTGAGGGCGCAAAACGCATTGATGTGGAATGAAGTAGTGGGGAGTATCAGGGAATTTGTCCAAAAGAGACATGTGACCCAAGTTGAAGTACTCCTTCATGAAATCATGATACATCTGCCGCATAGTATCATCTTTGGAAAGTCTTCGTTCCAAAGAGAGAAATCGTCGCTTGGCAATTTCAAACGAAGATCCTAATAATTTAGGATCAGACTTGAAAGGTAAAGAAACCTCAAACCGTCCCGACGCAAGACGTCGTACTGTCGTCTTGAACTCGTTCTCACATTTCTTATGCTCCTCAGAATATATTTCAGTTGATTCGGTTGGAAGTTCTTCTAACTCCCAAAATTTCCGGACGATTGAATCAACATTGCTCTCGTCTTCAATTGAAGTATTTATATGAAATACTTTAGTGTTACAAGAGTCCTTTGAATGATTGTATCTTCCAGTAACAATCCAACCTAGAGAGGTCTTTTGAAGAACTGGAAGACTCGGGCCCAATTTGATTTGGCCAACACACATTAAGTCAAAGAAAGGACCTGCGCCAATTAACAAATCAATTTTTTGCGGCTTATAGAAGCAAGGGTCAGCTAATTCCACGTTTGACGGGATACTCAAACTAGCTATGTTAACCCTACGATCAGGTTGCAAGTTTGTAATTGATTTTAATACCCAAAACTTTAATGTAAATTGGGTAGAGTTGACACTCGAAGTAACAGTCAAATTGACGCGAGATTTTGATAATGAATTTGTTTCACCAATGCCATTTAAATTCAATCTGCCTCCTTCCTTTTTTAAACGTAGTAGTTGCGCTAGTTCCTCGGTTATCAAATTAGGCTGAGAACCGGAATCCAAAAGAGCTCTGGCTGGTATCAGTTGGCCAGAACGACTTCTTACTCTTACCACTGCCGTCGCTAGAATTATGCGTTCATCTGACGCCGAATAATTAACAGAAGCGTGAGAAGTCGAAGGCTGTTCAGAGTAGTTTATCGAGGCATTATTAGAACTTGTATTATATCGGTGAAGTAATGAGTTATGTGCACCATTACATATCCGACACTTAGAAGATGGACACCTTGCAACTGTGTGTCCCTTTTTTAGACAGTTAATACATGCTGGCACGGATTTGATGAAGTCAAATCGGTTGATTATAGGCTCAGCAGTAAAGGAAGGGCAGTTGTTGATCATATGCTGCGGCGATTTGCAAAATAGGCATCTGTCAGCAGATTGTTTCGATTTGGAACAATTTAATGATGTTCGACTGGTTTTAAAATTAAAATGCTCATTTTTAGGTTTATTAACCCTCGGACTCGTCAGCAGAGATATGTTGGTAACGTCTATTCAAGGCGGCTTCGCAATCTGACCACAATGGGAGCTTCTCGAAATAAAGCTGTTCTTCCCATTTTGATTTGGTGATTGGATCCACTTTCGACATCACAAAATGTATTAATATTGCATTAGTTATTTTTTTGTCATCACCAATTGACAACAACGAATCGTAAATGGCAGAAACAGTATCGATCATGCTTCGCAAAGCAACAGCCGAAGGCTTGGTGATTTCGGACAAATCAAAAAGTTTTGCAATATTATCGAAAAATATCAAGCATTCGTTATCGTACACTTTTTCAAGCTTGCTATTGCTTTGGGGTAATTCTCTTCGGAGATCTGAAAGGCCTTCACTATACCTAAGGCCGATTCGAATAAGCATGAGATCAAATGATTGAATTTCTCAATATCCGTCAAAGTCGGATCGTTGTGGACCAGGTTCTCAAATAGGCTCATAAAATTCTTATAATCAGCGTATTTACCACTGAATTTAGGGAGCTTCATATTTTGAGTCTTGAATGGTGAGCCTGTACGCTAAACGAAGTTTCAGGCACATTCGATTGCTTATTCTTGGCCAACAGACTCATGAACAAACTCTTCGTGGTCACACAAAGATCTTCAAGCTCGGCCCTGTCGTCATTATCGGGATCCAAATTATCCACTTCCGACTGAAGCTTCATCGCTTGGTCAATATATTATTTTAAAATATCCAATCGACATTCGAGCTCCATCGGATTAAAAGAAATAGTCTTATCCACAATGGACTGTCGAATCCTGTCGATATTCTTAATGACCTTCGTTTTTTTCGCGAGTAATTTCTCCAAGCTTTCAGCTCGGGAAGGAGAATCTTGGCGTTTAGAGCCCCTACTAGTCATTACGATTGTTGTCTAAAAAAAAATCCTCAAAACAAGAATTAAAAATTGACCAAAGTAAATTATTGGTCGGACTATATTCGAATTTAATAGTATTTACTTGTTTTGGACAATAGAATTTTATCGATATTATTCGGATACGCAATACCCGAAAGTTCCGATTCCAAAATTTCAGTGACTTTAATTGAGTCAAGATTAACTTACTTGATCTCAGAAAATAAAAATATAAACGCTTAACACACAGCCTTCGGTACAAAAATATGATATTGACTGAGTAAAATCGCTTAATAATCGATTTGGTATAATAAAACAAAAATCTAATTTAAATGTGTTATTATAAATAACAATGATCGAACATAATTCGATTTCGGAATTTGTGTGAACAATTTTTGTTTAAAAGTCCTATCTTGATTTTTGTTACTAGTGTGAACGGTCACACTGTAAACAGCTGTGGTATGTAACTTATATACAAGCAGTATAGGAACGCGTGGAACGGAATACTGATCGAGATAAACATACGAAAATAAATAAAAGGGAAATCAAACAAAAGCAACACAAATGGTATGCTGAATGTTTTTTCACCAACAAAAAGAACGAATTGTTCGTGTAAATGCTTATTACTTTAATAATCTTAACACTCGCGATGTGTTTCACTAATAAGGGTGGTTCTATTTCGTAAAGAAAATATTCACGTACAAAGAATACGTTTTTTTTTCTCAATAAATGTAATAATAAAGATATAAATATTTCATAAATGTTTTATAAATATTTAATAAATATCTTTAAATAATTGGTTTCACAAAATATTAAGTGTATATTGTTCAGTGTTATACTTAACATAGAGTAGCGTTTCTTTTATTTTATTTTTGTCATTTCTTTCTCTTTGCTTTTTTTTATGTCCTTATGCTTAATCTTAAGATCAAATTTATACATAAACTCACTCTAGTTTCGACAGTCAAACAGTGAACATTCAAACCAACAAACAAAAAAAGACATATGTAAATTAAATTAAAATAAAACAAAGAAAATTTGTAAAACAACATAAAAACCACATAAACATTAACCAATGAATTCAATAAATAATACAAATTAAAATTATAAAAACAACAAAACCAAAAATATTTTATTTCAAACAAAATTAAGGGAACAATTAAAAAACGAACCAGCAACACATCAAACATTAAACATTTTTTGGTCACTTCGAACCGTATGCAGTGTAATTTACAAGAACAAAAACTTGCTAAAAAATTGAAAAAATATTAAGACACAAAAAATAAGCAACGGTGAAAAAACAGTTATTTTTTTTGAGAAAAAATAGAATCCACACTTAAAGTGGAAAAACAAAAAAGAACCAAAATTACAACAAAAGACACAAGAAACAAGAAGAGATCCAAATTGGAAAGCAGCGACTTAGATAAAAAAGACCCAACAACGATAAGTAAGTACTAAAAATAATAAAAATAAGACAATATAGAGAAACACAAACTCTTTATTACAAGTATACGCTCTTATAATTTTTTGTCGCGGTTGAGTAAAAGAAGAAAGAGAAGTAGAAAAACGAAAAGGGTTACCTTCTTTTGAAAAATTACTGGGTAAACAAAATACCTTCACATTAACAATTAATCTTGAAATTAATTATTATTTTTGATAATTCTTGTTGTGAAATCGTTAGCAGGCAATTTTTTTTTTCAATTTGACTCTTATTTTGATCGTTTTAAATTTTAATTCATCGGTTAAACAATGGCACTCGATAAATTTGTAAATTGTACAAACGACCTTTTGGATTTTGAAATACACAAAGTGCGGCCGAAAACAACATTCACTCTCTTGAGGTACTTCGGGTCGAACTTGATTCTCTGTGGACACAAGTCAAAAGGACGTATGGAGAGTGTAGGGACACAATAAAAGATTCCATAGAAAAACCCATCGATAAAGATAAGCTTCGTGATCGTTACAAAAAAGGTTTTTCTGCCTACAAAACGTGTTTAGGGTCAATTAATGCAGAAATTCAAGCCCTATCGAGTCCAAAGAAAGAAGAGCGGATTTCTGCTGTTGAAAATCAACCACAGGAAAATCATGACATCTCATTTGTGCGGCTACCACATTGCGATACGGACACATTTTATGTAGATTTTGTGACATGGCCTACTTTCCGCGATCTTTTTACAGCATTATACATAAATAATTCTAGACTTAGTAAAATTGAGAAACTTTTTCATCTAATACACAAGACTGGAGGAGATCCTAGGAATATAGTTTCAAATGCCCCATTGACCAATCAAGGTTTCGACATAGCCTGAAAAAACCTTGTAGCCCAATACGAGAATAATCGGATCCAAGTAAATGAACAATTAAAAATTTTATTTGACCTTCCGAACATAGCTGAAGACTCAGGCTCATCGATTCAAAAACTTCAGCGAACAGTTAATGGATGCATTCAGGCGTTAAATGCTTTAGGCATAGAAACCGCCACATGGGACCCATTCCTGGTATACATTTGCTCAACAAAGCTCCCTCGGACTCTTTTAAAGGAATTTGAAAATTCACCTAAGGAAATTACAAAAGTTCCGACTTGGGAAGAATTCAATACTTTCTTGACGCACAATTCTAAGACTCTGGAATCCATAGCGGCCATCACAAAATCGAATTCAAAATTAGAACAATCAAGAAGAGATAATTTGAAATCTAGGCCAAAACGAGTTCACACTTTTCACATAAACACAACCCAAAATGAAACTGGGTCGAAAAATATAAAACCTTTAAACACAAATAGGGCACAGAAAAATGACTCAAATTACAAATGCCAACATTGTAAGGAGTCTCACCAATTGTGGTCTTGCCCCAAGTTCTTAGAGAAGAACGTTAACGACAGAATTCACATTGTAAAGGTCACAAATTCATGTTACAATTGCCTCTCTATTGACCACAGTGTTAAGGACTGTAAAAGTAAATTCAGTTGTAGATTATGTAGACAAAGACATAACACTTTGTTACATAAGGGATCAGAATCCCATACTTTAGTTCAGAATTGTGACGCGTCCCAATCTAGCAGGAGCATCGCAGCACAAAACACCAATATACAGTCCACATCAGCATCAAACTTCTCCATACCAAATATCACTTCCTTGACACTGCAAGAGAGCAAACAGCTCGATCAATCTCCCAATGAGAAAGAGACCTTGTTATTTACTGCAATTGTACTGATCGAAACTAGAGGCGAAAAGTACCAGGCAAGGGCAATCATCGACCCTGGCTCACAATCCACTTTTATGTCAGAAAAGTTGAAAAATCGATTAAATTTGCGCGCCAAACGAAATTTAGTTCATGTTACAAGCTTGAGTCAAACAGTTTCAGAGACTTCAACCAAAGCATGTTTATTCAATCTTTGCTCCAAGGTGGATTCACAATTTAAATTAGAAGTCTGGGCACCAGTCCTGAAGACTCTTCCATCTAATTTACCACCACAGACTTTAGATTTGCAACATTTCAATGAAACTGCTAAATTAGAACTTGCAGATCCTCAATTCAATCAAAGCAGACCCATCGACTTGCTTATAGGCCTAGACCTGGGGCACTCATTATATTGCATGGACACACCGATGCGGTCTATTGGATCCCTTTTGGCACAAAAAACAGTATTTGGCTGGATTGTGGGGGGACCAATTTCAACAACGACACAACCTAGAACAACAGTGTCATTACTCAATATTACGTCCCTTGACTGAATCCTCACACGCTTTTGGGAGGTGGAGGAAACCCCAAAACGGGTTTTGAGGTCAGATGAGGACACATTTTGCGAGAACAACTTCATGTGGACAACACGAAGAAATGACACAGGAAGGTATATCGTTACCCTACCCTTTAAAAATAGCGAAGAAATAGGAACTGCGAGAAACATAGCTATGGTACAGTTCTTGAGGATGGAACGCATACTTAGCCAGAAACCCGAACTCAAAAAACAATACGACCAAGTAATTGTTGAGTACCTCGAGTTAGGCCATATGAGGAAAATTTCTCCCCTGGAAATCAACACAAACCCAAATTATTACCTGCCGCATCATGCAGTAATAAAACCCGAAAGGCTGACAACGAAACTTAGAGTAGTTTTCAACGCTTCGAGCCCGTCTTCAAACAAGAAGAGTTTGAATGACATATTGTATCCAGGACCCATACTTCAACAGGACTTGGTACTTCTGATATTGAAGTGGAGATTCTTCCGTTTTGTGTACAACGCAGATATCACAAAAATGTATCGACAGATACTCATTGATCCGACTCAAACCAAATATCAAAGGATATTATTTCGGCAATCAGAACCTATTGAGGATTACGAACTCCTGACAGTGACTTTTGGAGTCAATTGCGCCCCGTTTCTGGCCATTAGAACCCTTCTTCAACTAGCTGAAGATGTAAAATCAACTCACCCTCTCGCATCAAAAACTCTACAACAAAACATATATGTGGATGATGTTTTAGCAGGTGGTCACACATTAAACGACGCCATCAAATCAAGAAAAGAACTTACAACAGTTCTAAAATCTGCTGGATTTGACCTGATGAAATGGACATCAAATGAACCACGAGTTATACAAGACTTACCAAATGAGACCCTACTACCTCTCGATTGGTTAAATTTGTCAGAAAGCACTGGAACAAAAACTCTTGGGATCAAATGGAACATTTCTTCAGACGCATTTACATTTACAGCACCAGATGTCAAATTAAAAGAAAACTACACGAAAAGAGAAGTTTTATCGACAATTGCCAAATTCTTTGACCCTTGTGGATGGATAGCTCCAATAATAGTTGAAGCAAAACTAATTATGCAACAGATTTCGTTGGATAAAGTCGACTGGGATGACATATTAAAACCCTTGACTTGTTTGCAGTGGCAAAAATTCATAAAAAACTGCCCGACAATAAACATATTGAAAATTCCCCGTTGGATCCACTTTAGCCCGAATTGTAATGTGGAAATTCACGGTTTCAGTGACGCTTCAGAAAAAGCCTATTCTGCGACTCTTTATGATCGAATACAAGCAGAAAACTCAGTATTCACATTTCTTCTGGCTTCAAAGACCCGTGTAGCTCCCATTAAGCAAATATCTTTGCCCCGCTTAGAACTATGTGGATCCGTATTATTGGCAAATCTTGCATGTGGACTTATACCAAATCTTCAAATTCAAAATATCAAGGCATATTATTGGACCGACTCAACAATCGTGCTGTCCTGGTTAAAGAAACCCCCTTGCTCATGGAACACTTTCGTTGGAAATCGTGTTTCTGAAATCCTGGATAAGGTTGGAAATCAAAATTGGCAACATATCGACTCACAGGATAACCCAGCAGATGTAGCCAGCCGAGGATGTACTCCACAAGAACTGGAAAACCACAACTTATGGTGGTTTGGACCCTCCTGGTTAAAATTGCCTAAAAATCAATGGCCGATACCAACACAAACAGGTGACACAAATCTAGAAGCTAAAACTGTAAAAGCATTTACAACTACAACACGGGAAGACCCATTAAATCGATTTTCAGACCTATCACGAGCTTATCGAGTACTCGCTTATGTCATACGATTATGGAGAAATACTGGAAGCAACCGAACCCATCTTCGCGTATCTTCAGCAGAAATCACCCGAGAAGAAATAGATTTCGTCAAACATCGACTCATCATATGGACGCAACAAAATCATTTTCCAGATGAGCACAAACATTTGAAACTCAAGCAGAAAATATCCCCAACCAGCAGTCTTTTGACCTTAAATCCTTTCATGGATCACCATGGCATTATTAGAGCCAATGGGCGATTAGCGCAATCACCTGCATTAACGTACAATGAACGCTACCCAATATTGCTACCTCATAACTCGAAGATATCACAGCTACTAGTGGAATTTACACATAAAATTACCCTTCATGGAGAAAACCAACTAATGGTTCGAGTCCTACGCACAGAATATTGGATATTCAGATTGAAACCCTTGGTCAAAAGCGTAATTTACAACTGTAAAACGTGTGTTTTGTACAAAAAACAGACGCAAAATCAAATCATGGCTTCATTACCACCAGAACGTACAACATTATCAAGACCCTTTGCTACAACTGGATTAGACTACGCAGGACCTTTTGACATCAAAAATTTTACAGGCCGAGCTTGTCTTATTACAAAAGGGTATATTTGCATATTTGTATGCTTCGCCACAAAAGCTGTACATCTTGAAGCAGCAAGTGATTTATCGACCCAATCGTTCTTAGCAGCATTTTCCCGCTTCATAGGAATACGTGGATGTCCCGCACTCATTTACTCAGACAATGGAGGAAATTTCATCGGAGCAGCAGAACTTCTAAGGAAAGACCGTGTAGAATTCATAAAAACTCTTCAAAATCAAGTGACCCATCATTTTAGTCATCAAAATCTTAATTGGAAGTTTATCCCCCCAGGAGCCCCACACATGGGCGGCCTTTGGGAAGCCGGTGTAAAATCATTCAAAACGCACCTCAAAAAGATGATATCGAACATGAAATTCACATTTGAAGAGCTATCTACAATTCTTGCTCGTATAGAATCGTGCCTAAATTCTAGACCCTTAAGTCCTGCTAGCGATGACCCAAATGACCTTAATCCATTGACCCCTGAACACTTCTTTATTGGTAGTGCATTATTGACCCCAGCTGAACCAGATGTAAGCAACGAAAATCTGAATCTCATCAACCGCTGGAAACGCCTAAGGGTCATCTACCACTCATTTTGCCAAAGATGGAAGTCCGAATACTTGATTGAACTTCAACGTAGATATAAATGGAAGATATAGATAGATATAGATAGATAATAGAAGAAGAAGGACAACGTTAAAATCAACGATCTGGTAGTCATCAAAAACAACAACTTGCCACCCAATGAATGGCAAATTGGTCGAATCATCAAAACATATCTTGGACCTGACCAAAACTGTAGAGTTGTAGATATCAAAACCAAAAATAAAGTAATCACCAGACCAATTACAAAAATTGTGGTTTTGTTTGGAAATTAGTATAACTCCTAACCAATTACATACACTAATATTGTTCTAATTTTACACTTACAGGTATGGCATCCCAACAACAACAAAGACCCGAACACTGGCAATTTTCATGTGGAGTTTGTCTCAAGGACCAACCCATACGCACTTTCAGAAAGTTCTTGAGCTTCAATCCAACAGAAAGATTTGACCTCATGATCGTTAAAAAATATTGACTGAACTGTTTTGCACGATCCCATAAAACAGAAGTGTAAAAATGAAAAAGGGTGTCATATCTGTAAAAGAAGCCACAACACACTGCTTCATGATGCAATGCAGTTGAACGACCCACAGCCATCAAGAAGAGCCGACCCACAGCCATCAAGACGAGCCGACCCACAGTCAACAAGACGAGCCAATCCACAGCCATCACGACGAGTAGACACAGAAATGCCTTTCTTCAATTGGAATTTGGTTTTTGTTCCAACCACCTCCATTAAGGTTTATACCGGTAGTCTTATTACTTGGACCAGCACACGGGCTATCACCAATAGATCCTTAACAACGTCCAGAGTGTCAAAATCATTCATAGAAAAATACAAAGTCAAAACAATCATGAGGTACGGGCATGAGTTTGCTGTTTTCGAGATACGATCGTACAATGACACCAATAAATGGTCGATCAAGATAACAGCCCTGGTAACAGATCTACTGCCAAAGAAGCCCTATTATGGACCCTTTTTAACCGAACCGACAGAGGATTTTTCACCTAATTCATTGGCTGACCTTGATCCTTGTTCCAATACTACTGTTGAAGTTGAAATTGGCAGTGACATTTATAGTGCTATTCGTCGCGATGGAGCCATCAACACAGAAGTCGGACAAGTCGTAGCTGAAAAAAGTGCCATGGGATATTTATTTTCAGGACCCGTTCAAAACCTGTGGTAAATTTCACCAAGGCATGGGGGCCGGAATTTTCAGTGTTATACATAACATAGAGTAGCGTTTCTTTTATTTTATTTTTGTCATTTCTTTCTCTTTGCTTTTTTATGTTCTTATGCTTAATCTTAAGATCAAATTTATACATAAACTCACTCTAGTTTCGACAGTCAAACAGTGAACATTCAAACCAACAAACAAAAAAAGACATATGTAAATTAAATTAAAATAAAACAAAGAAAATTTGTAAAACAACATAAAAACCACATAAACATTAACCAATGAATTCAATAAATAATACAAATTAAAATTATAAAAACAACAAAACCAAAAACATTTTATTTCAAACCAAATTAAGGGAACAATTAAAAAACGAACCAGCAACACATCAAACATTAAACATATTGTTACGTTTTTACCTTTTTAAAAACGTTTAAATATGAGTTCGTTAATTGCAAATAAAGTAAAAGCAAATATGTGGTTATTTTTCTCTTAAACTCTCTTTATTATTTACACTACTTTTGTGTACCACCGTATAGAACTTAACGATACAACAATAATAATCTGTTTATTCACTGTACTAGTTCACACAAGTATTCGCTAGATCTTTACAACCACGACTTATTTTGTTCACACGCAACCTCACACAAGGCTGACTAAATTAACTCTGACTGCTGCTTGCTTTGTCCAGCCCTTTTATAGTCCGCACACACGCGTATCAATCAGTACGATGAACGTTCTCGATGTGGAAGGTTCTCGCTCGCGCCTTCTCGAGAACTCTATTGCTAGTACATTGTTGTTTGTGTACTTGCTTATGTTATGTACCAGTCGCTACCAGGTTCGATACATATTTGTCGTAACTGGTTTACTTCATTCCATGTTGTTGTTGCTACCTGGTTCGTTGTACACATGTGTGTGTGCAGCTTTAGATAATCAGCACGTTCATTGTATTCTTAGTGTTAGTGTGTATTTGTATTGTGTGGCTTTTGTTTATCGTTTTTATTGTTAAACGGTATTAGGTCGTTTCGCTTTACGTAACAATATATAATAATTCTTGTGCCCAACTTCAAAAGCGCAATAATTTTTGAATATTTTACAAAAATCTCTTAATTTTGATTAGTTTACAAAATTAAGGCAATGACACAAGAATTACATACACTTTTACCTCTTGCTCAGATTCGGAGCTACTTCCCAAGTTGTCTTCTTTCCGGCTAAGGATACAGCGGCAACGGGGCATTTGGGTAATGATATCTTAAGTCTCTTGTGATGTAAAGATGTAGTGTGATGTATGTAGGTAGTATGTATGTATGTAGGTAGTGTGTTGAATTGTGTTTGTGTTTATGTTCCACAGATATCATTACCACTTCACAATTTTTTTTTAAATTGAATTTCTTTTTTTTTTTTGAAGCAAATCTTTTATTTTTATTTTAGTAAACCTTTATTATTTCTTACAGATTTAACTTATTTTGTTTTCTGTTAGTATTTCTTTATTTAAATTTTCTTCACAACTCTGCACTTCTATCTGTATTTGTATTTTTATATATTTCGTATTATTTGATTTTTGATTTTCTTCTATTGTTTTTTTTTACGTAGGTACTTGTTGTTACTTATTGTTTTCTATTTTATTTAAATCACCACACTAAATTTCTTTTTAATCTTGGATATTTTATTATTATTATTTTTTTTATTTATTAAATATGTATATGTATATGTTCTTTTTTATTGTATGTTTGTTATTTTTTAGATTTAAGTTTTTTAATTTTTAACAAAATGGTATTTGAAAAAAATTATCAAATACCCACAAATTTCACTTTAAATAATTTATAAAGAGAATGCGCGAATTTTGGTCTTATTATAAACGCGATCACTAATTTTAAAAGTCCCTGCTCGGGCGCCAAAATGTAACTTCCTAATATTTTTTAGGAATTAGTTCAATTTAGAATTTAAATTTTAGGGCACTTTTATTTTATATTTATTTTAGATTCGCGAGACCGAAATCTTTGAGAGTTCAAATAACTTCACCGAATGACTTTTTTATTACAACTAACTTTATTTATTTCATATTTTCTTAATTCTAACATTTCTATACTGAATTTCTACAGTTAAGGATATTCAGCAACTCCGTTGCCTGCTTAACCTTGTATCCTATGTAGTTATTCAACTTAAAATTAACTTAATATTAGGGTAGTTCATTATGTAGAATTCAATTTAGGTATTATTATTATATTAGTATATTATTTTAGGTATTATTATTAAAAATATATATATAAAATTATTATAACAAGTAAAAGTGACGCAACAACATCGTTTAACCGCTTTATTATTTTATACGGTCCATCCCAGCTGGTTTGTAGCTTGGGAGATAATCCCGTCTTTCACTTTGGGTTGTATAGTAGAACCATTTGTCCCTCATGAAAGCCCTCCGTGTTTGCTGCGTCTCATACGTGGCTTTCATTCTATCACTGACCATTTTTATACGGATGCGCAAAAACTCATAAAGTTCATTCAGGCTTTCTTCTTTCCAGTGTATGTTTCGTCCCTCTTTGTGGTGGGCTTAACACCAGACTCTAAGTCACCGGGCAGTTTTATCTCAGTACCAAAGATAACCTTGGAAGATCTACAATAGGAGCTCTTAAGGAAGTAGTAGATGCATTCGAAGATGCACAGACCGGGAATCATTTCCCGAGACTGGTTATAATTCTGGCGACCTTAGGCATAAAAAAGCCTTCAACAGTCTGAGGTGAAGAGATGTGAAAGAGGCCTTGGAGACAACTTTCAATGTTCCAGCGTATTTGTTGAGAGTCATTAAGTGCTACCTAAGGAATAGAGTGCTGATATACGACACAAACCAAAAAGAAGGCAGGTCACTTCCGGAGCGGCGCAGGGGTCCATATTGGGACCAGATCTCTGGAACGCGACTTACGATGAAATCTTAAGAATAGAGATGCCGGAGTATACTTTCCTAGTCGGATACGCAGACGACATCGCAGCAGTCATTAGTGGCAGAAACACAGACGAAGTCCAACGCAGATTACGACAAGTCATGATGCGGACTAAGCACTGGTTAGAATCTCACGGCCTACAGCTGGCCATGCATAAAACCGAGCTGCTTCTACTAACCAGACGCAACATTCCGATCGAGATCGAAATCAACATAGGCGACTTAGTTATTCCCACGAAGAAATCGATTAAATACCTTGGGGTTAGACTGGACTAGAAACTGACCTACTCAGAGCAGATAGAGTATGCAACAGCGAGAGCAGCTAGAATAACAATTCAACTAAGTAGACTGATGGCAAACATTGGTGGACCCCTCCCAAGTAAGAGGAAGCTACTCATGGAGGCTGGAAATAGCATACTCCTCTATGGGTCTGAAATCTGGGCTACTACCTTGGAAACCCGGATCAGGGCTAAAAAACTACTGTCTGCGCAGAGAATAACTGCTCTACGAGTGACATCCTCGTATCGCACAGTATCGACACAAGCTGTCCTAGTTATAGCCGGAATGGTTCCAATAGACCTACAATCATATGAGCGCCGGATGATCTTCAACGCCAGGCAAAGTACGACTCAACCACAGAGCATAGAAGTGATAAAGCACGAAGTCTTCTTAAAATGGCAATTTCGCTGGGAAAATGAACAGCATGGAAGGTGGACATATAAACTGATTCTCGAGTTGCAAGTGTGAAAAAACAGAAAAACGGCGAAGTAGACTACTACATAACCCAGATACTGACCTGTCACGGTTATTTCAGAAAGTACCTGCATCAGATGGAGAAATGCCGCTCGCCATTCTGTATCTATGAAGAGAAAGAAACGTTAGATGATTAAGAACACACTTTCTTCAGCTGTTGTCGATGAGCCGAAAGCCGTCAGGGACTCGAAGCTGAAATCGGCGTCATTAGCCCTACAAACGTCGTGCAGAAAATGATAAACAGTAAAGAGAGCTGGAACGAAGTAAAACAATTTGTAGAGCACGTCCTGCGAAGGAAGAAATTTGACCTAGACGCAGCAGACTGAGAATAGAGCGGAGCCTGGACGCAGGCTGACGACGATGGAACTGGAACATATGCCGCAGATCGGTGCGCCAGTAGAAACCTCGGAATGTGTTCGCCCCAGTCCATTCCGCCTGACTGTGGGTGAAGCGGCGTCGTTCGAGTCTTCTTAATACCGTATAACACACACATTTCTTCGAATACAGCCGACTCGAAATTTCTGCCTTGATCGGAATGTAGTTCTATTGGAACCCCGTAGCGGCATACCCAGTTGTTCACAAAAATGTTTACTATTGTGTTCGCCTCTTGATTGGGTATGGTATATATCTCCGGCCATTTGCTGAAGTAGTCCATCACAACGCGACCAAATCGGTTTCCGGCATTACTGACTGGAAAACGGCCTTCTACGTCCATCGCTATCCGTTCGAAAGGTGCGCCTGAGTTATATTGTTGCAGCTGACTTCGACTTCTTCTTACTGGACCCCTAGCTGCAATACACTGGGTGCAGTTTGCTATCCAATCCGCCACTGCTTGTTGACATCCAACCCAATAAAAACTTTGTTTTAACCTTTCCAGTGTCTTTGTCACTCCAAGATAACCTCCGCTAGCTCCATTATGGAATTCCTTTAACACTTGTTTCATTTTGGAGGAAGGCACTCCTAAAAGGTTAGATGCGGTTTTGCCATCAGCGCTTTCTGAATGTCTATATAAGCACCCGTTTATCAACCTTAGACTGTCCCATAGTGCCCAATATGCTTTTGTAAGAGGACCTTCTACGGATATCTCATTTCTGGTGGGTCGTTTGTCCTCTTCATTAGCTGCTATAATCTTCGCCAATATTGCGTCACTTCTTTGTGCTTCAGACCAGTCTTCGTTGGCTTCGATCTGCGTTAGCCGGATATCAACGATAGATTCCTACTTCACAGACTTCACACAATCTTTACACTCTAAATTACAAGGTCGGCGTAAAAGAGCGTCAGCATTTCCATGTTCTATGTCCCTTCGGCGTTCCATGCTGAAGTCGTAAGTCTTGAGGCGTTCAATCCAACCCGCTAACTGTCCTTCGGGGTTCTTGAATTGTAGCAGCCATGTCAGTGCGGAGTAATTAGTCCTTAGCGGAAAATTTTGGCCATACAAGTACTTATGGTAATGTTTGATGTACTCCAGCACTGCCAGCAGCTCTCGTCGGGTTACACAATTCCGTTCAGGCTTTGACAATGTGCGACTATAGTAGCCTACGACTTTCTCTGTTCCATTGACCACTTGGGAAAGTACACCACCAATATCATATCCGCTAGCATCACTGTCCAAAATGAATTTTTCTCCTGGGACTGGATACGTCAAAACTGGTGCAGCGCCCAGTAGGTCTTTTAGTGTCTGGAACGCCTTTTCCTGTGACTCACCCCATTGATACGCCTTTGATTTCTTTGTGAGCTCATCCAAGCTTACAGCCACGCTGGCAAAGTTATGCACAAAGCGTCTGTAGTATTTGCATAGTCTCAAAAAACTGCGTAGTTCATGAAGAGTCTGGGGACGAGGCCAGTCCTTTACTGCTCGTATTTTATCTTCATCCGTTGATATGCCTTCTGCTGCGCCAAGATGCCCCAAATATTTCACCTGCTTTTGGAAAACTGTTATGACGTCGAGATACACCAGGCAAGTCTTCCAATGCAGTCCCTTTAGCACACGTTCCATAAGCTGCTCAAATGTGGGCGGAGCATTACAGAGTCCAAATGGCATAACTTTAAACTGCCATTAGCCGCCGTTCGCACTGAGTGCGGTTTTCTCTTTGTCCTTGTCTGCAATCTCCACCTGCCAATACCCGCTTTGTAGATCCAATGTGGTGAGCCACTTCGTTCCGCCTAGCGTGTCGAGTGTGTCGTCAATTCTTGGTAGCGGGTAACTATCCTTTTTGGCGACATCATTAGCTACCTGTAGTCTACGCAGAATCTTGTACTGCCATCTTTTTTTTACTAAGACTACAGGTGAGCTCCACGGACCCGATGATGGTTCGATTACACCGCTTCTCCTCATTTCGACGACTAACTCCTTAACCTCCTTACGCTTCGTCAATGGTATGCTTCTGGGCGCCTGTTTTATCGGTCTCGCTTCGCCCGTATCAATTTCATGCTTGACCATAGCTGCTCTTCCTTGTCATCTATTGTTCGTGGAGAAAGCATACCTCTTTAGCAGTTTTTTGGCTTTGTTTTTCTCTGCAGCTGCTAAACCTGCTATCTATTTCTCCAAATTTTCACAAAATTCCTTTTGATCCTTGGTTGACATTTTGGCAGGTTGCGGCGTTTGTTCGCTGTTTATTACCGGCTCTACTGGAACACATTGGTCCACCTCTGAGTTTTTACAGACTGCCCTTTCATGGTCTGATAGATTTCGCACTCTCACCGGGACTATTCTCTGTTCTGTGGATTTGACGAGGACCTTTGCTGATATTAAAACCGTCTGTATTTCTGCTGGTTCCACAACCCACAAGCGGTTTTCCTCACAGTCTCCCTCTATATGCGCCCATATCAATGATTCACTCTGAGGAGATAACTTTTGTTGTTCGATAGCAACTATCCTTCTGGCGTGCACTTGATGGTTGTATCCGACGTCAAGAGGTATCTCCACTTTTCGCCATCTCATTATCTGTTGTTCCATATTCAAATTGATACCGTGAGCTATCATAAAGAAGAGCACCAATGATAACTTCGTCCACAATATCAGCAACAATAAAGACGTGACTTACACTAATGTTGGCTATCGTCACCTTCGCCTCTATTTTTCCGTGGACTGTGGCAGATTCTCCAGTAGCTGTCCGAAGTCTTACATTGCTAAATGCCTCACACTTTTCCTTCACTACATCTGGTCTGATGATAGACTGCGTCGCACCGGTGTCTATAGTGAAGATGTGTTGCCGCACGCCGTAAGGTTGTGCTAGCTCAATTAGCATTTAGTGCTAGCTCGGTTTAGTTTAACGGGGACTCTTGTAAAGATGGTTGGTAGTTCGCCTGTTTCTTATTCCTTGATGGTGAGGCGGATCTTGATCTCCTGCATGGCGCTTTGCAGTTTCTTTGGAAATGACCACTCTTACCACAATTGAAGCATTTAAGTTTAGCCCTTTGTCCGTTTTCTTCCAAAGCTTGCTTCACCATCTCCTTAACTTTAGTTAAAAGGCATTCGTCTTCCTCCACTACTTCCATTTTTCGCACTTTGTTAACTGGTGGTCTTGAAATTGTGCGAGCGGTCTCTTGGGCTTGTGCGAAGGCCACGGTCTCTGCAAAGGTTGTCTTCTGTGTAGAACATACCGCTAGTTTAATGTCAGGGTCGCGTATACCATTCACAAACGCCTAGATCTTAATGTTGTCTATCAGCGGGTGGTTTTCTCCGGGGTATGTCAGCTGCATTAATCTCTCGACTTCCATTGCAAAGGCCTGAAGCGTCTCATTTTGTGCCCAGCACCTTATTCCATGCGGTACAATTCTCGTTTGTGCTCATCGCCGAATTTACGCTGTAACGCCACCATTAACTCGTTGTAGTTGTTCCTGCAGCTGGCTGGCATGGTTTCTAGGATCTCAGCTGCAACACCTTTTAGCGCCAAAATTAGTTCCAGAGCCTTCTCTCCATCGTCCCATCCGTTTCTGCTGGCTACTGTCTCGAATTGGAACTTGAATACGGATAGGGGAGAGCTACCATCAAAGGAATGTGTTCTTATCCTGCAGGTACTTTCCGAAATGACTCGCACTGGTTCCGGTCGCTGGCTTTGGAGGTTGTTGATCTTTTCATCCATTATAACGAGTTTTCCGCCTTTTCCAAATTGTCAACTTTAGTGTCACCGGCCTTTTCCAAATTGTCCACTTTCGTGTCAACGGCCTTTTTTAAATGTGACACCCTTTCCTCGACACCAGTGATTCTTTTGCTAACCGACTCATGTATTTCCTCCAGCTTCCCTGTTGTCGCTTCGAGCTCCTTTTCAATTTTTGACAAAATTGCTGCTTGCAGTTTATGGTTTTCAGCTCTAGAAGCTTCAAATAGCTTCTGGTTTTCGGCTCTAGAAGCTTCTTGCACTTCAGCTAGAAGTTTTTGATTTTCGGTTCCAGAAGCTTCTCGTACATCAGCAAATATCTTTTTATTCTCAGCTCTAGAAGCTTCTTGTGCATCCGCTAATACTTGCATATTTCCCATCATAGCGGCTATCAACGAATTTATGTCGATACCGCTAGGGGTTACAGGGGCCATTACCTCTCGTTCCTCTTCATCCTCGAACTCGTGAGAATCGATGACAATGCCCTGAAGCTGTAGTTCTCTTAATCGCCTTTGCAGGTTATTCTAGTTTACCCAACTCTCGTTTCAGTCGTTCCACTCTTAGCTCGGTGAGCTTCATTTTAATTAATTTTTTTTATTTATTTATTTTACTTTTGGATTTTGCAATCCCACTTCTGACACTAATTCTTACATTTTTACCTTTTTAAAAACGTTTAGAACATAAATTCGTTTATTGCAAAACAAGCAAAACAAATATGTGTTTAGTTTCTCTTAAACTCTCTTTATTGCTCACGTTACTTTTGCGCCACTGTTCACACTTCTGTCCGCGCAAACAATAACAACTCTTCTGTAGATCTTCACACAATAGCGATCTTCAAACCACGACTTCGCAAACAACGTATCTTCACACAAGACTGACTGAATTATTACTTGACTGCTGCCTGCTTTCTCCAGCCCTTTTATAGTCCGACACAACCAGTCTAACGAACATTCTTGAAATGGAAGGTTCGTGTTCTCGCCTTCGCGAGAGTTCTATTGCTAGTACATTATTGTTTGTGTATTTTGCTTATGTTGTCTATCACATATTTTTCGTAGCTGGTTTATTTTCATTTCGTGTTGTTGTTGGTACCAGGTGCAACCTGTTTCGTTGTACATATGTGTGTGTGTGTGCAGCTTTAGATAATCAACACGTTCATTGTATTCTTAGTGTTAGTGTGTATTTGTATCCTGATGCTTTTGTTTATCGTTTTTAATGTTAAACGATATTATGTCGTTTCGATCTGCGTAACAATATTTTAACTTTTGTGTTTTGCATTCAAGTGTCAGATTTGGCGAGCGGTAGAATTTGGGAGTTCTTGTTAGCTTCAAAGATGCGAAGAGAATGTCTATAACAGCAATTCTTCTTGAGTTTTAAAAGGAAAGAAACCAAAAATAAATGTTTTTCATCTACTTGAGTTTATACATACACTGTAAAGAAGCTGAATCCCTAATAATATCAATTTTTATATTAAACCAAAAAAATTAAGAGTTGAATGCTTGTCGAAAATATTTTTATTACATGATGTGCTGTACCATATGCACTTTGCCTGATTTCTTATAAACATTTAAAGTTTTTTCCCCCATTTACTCTACATTTATTTTATTCACTGAAGATTTATTAAAATCTTTTTTACATGATAACTCCATCGTATTACTCTAATTTACATTCATTGTTTATTACTGCTATTACTGCAATATATTTGTCTTTTAGATTACAGTTGGAGAATTTGAACATAAAAAACTAATAAAGAAAACTGAAAATTCTTTATCCAAAACGAAACTTAACAAGAAAGTTTTGCAAAGCGAATTAATTTTTCGTACTTATACTTCTAGAAGGTACATAATGTATAACACGGTCTTCCAAAAGGGATTTTCGAAGTTTGATAGTTAATAACGGCTATTTGGTTGAAGCTACATCTGTCAAATTAATTGTCATTGATTAAGTGTGTTTTTCCAAATCAAATCAAATTTCTATGGATGACCAGAGACCACGACCTGTAATAGCTGAATGGGCTCTATATCAGTTGGCAACTGACTCGAATTGTCACCGAAAAATCATCTTCAGTAGCGATTTACATATATTTCTACTTTAATGGGTACATAAACAAACAAAATTGCCGAATTTGAGCCCATACCAGTTCAAATGCACTCCGAAAAATCATTGGCGGCGTCATCGGTCCATATTTTCTGAGAACAACTTTGGCCATCTCATCAGTGACAACTGCGTGCAGTACTTTTGGCCTGAATTAGGTGGTTTGGACACCAACAACATGTTGTTTCAACATGCCACATTTTGCATGAGCAATGTGACTTTTTCTTGTAAAGTTTCCTTAAATCAAAATTGTATGTCAATAAGTCACAAACCACAGTGGCCCATAAGACCTACATAATTCATGCCGTCGGTCAATTTCATGGAAAATTGGTCATCTCAAATGCATTCAACCCAGAGAAACCGAAATCAATAGATTCCACAAATACATAACATTTTGATATCTTACATACATACATAATTGGTCATTACAACCCTTTGCTCAGAACTACCACCAAACTTCTTGCTTATTATGTGTGTGTTATGTTGTGTGTGTTAATTTTTATACATGAGTGGCGGGACCTACTGTTTAAAGTCAATTCCGAATCACAGATTTTTTTGAGAAACTTTCATGGCAATTTTATTAACTCTCAGAGATTTTGGTACAAATCTGATGCGAAGAAGTCGCCTAAGAGATATTTTTTTCATACATCGTTTTGGGGGAGATGTCTGGCCTGGGGTTTGAACCATGGCCTCATTTCTAAAAAACCAACACACTGTCTTCTAAACTACGACGTCTCACTCTGTTTTATTGAAATTTAAAGATAGGAAGCGCTTAACAATATATCTTTTACATATAAATAGTCCTAGTCGAAACTAACTGAACAAATCTTACTTTAGACATTAGTTCTTATAGCAAAAATATATGCAAAAATATATATAAAAATATATACAAAAATATTACTGTAACGGAGTGCTTGTACATTTTAATTTTAATTTTTAATCTAACAAATATATTTTAAAGAAATAATTTATAAAATTTACTTACCACGCGATAAAGTGAACTGAAATTAATGGCAAAACAAGGAGTAAATTTGTCTTTAGAAGTGTTCAAGTAAAAGATGTTTGGAAGTAAAATGAAATGTATTCATGACTCGTGATCGTTATGTAATTCTTCATTTAAATAAATCTTTTATTTGTAATAAATAAAGGACAGGCCAGTTAGTGACGAGATGCGAGTCTATGATTAATTACCAAGAGTTGTATTAAAGTGCACGCTAAACACAATGGCCCATAATCATAGTCAAACACTAAAGTCGGTTCTCTTTAAAAACAACTTTAATATTTAAACCTGTTTCTTAACTATAGTGAAAATTAATAATAGTTTTAATTTGAATCAGCTTTAAGTGGGTGATTAGTATAATGTTTGAAATTTTGCATACAAACTGGTATAAATATTGTATAAGTGGCATCTCTGCACAGCTGATGCAATAAAAGCGCCAAAAAAATAAACAAAATTGTATAAATTATTTTGAAAAAAACAATTGCATAAAATTAATCCGTGGAAAATAAACTATTATCTCAATGGAAAATTTAGAAAAGATCTAGATCTAATGTTCTTACATTTATGGAGTTTTTCATACTTATGTACCATTGATTTATAAATTACCAACAGGATCAAAAGAAAATGGAGCGAGAGGCAAACTGTAGCACCAGCGAACACAATTTATAAAAAAATAATAAAATAAAATACACCCAAACCTGTTTTTACACGGTTTTTTTTTACGCGAATTTGAAATAACACGTTTTTTTTTTAACAAATTTACCATTTTTTTTGGTCGCTCCTTTTTATACGGATAAAATCGTTTAATAAAATAAAAACTCTGTGTATACTATTGAACTAAATCTGTCCGTTTTTATAAAGTTATTCAATTTTATAGGCATATGTAGGCTGCTGCATCAATCCTATGTATATCTCTCCAGTTTGTTTATACACTTACATACATACATAGTATTTGTCTTTTTTTACGCGTTATTTTTTTTACACGGTATCCACTGGAACGTATCTACCGTGTAAAAAAAGGTTTGGGTGTATATAATATAATAATATAATATATAATAATAATATAAAATATAATAAAATATTTATAAAAAATTTAACACAATTCATACAACTTTTGTTTTTGGTTTGTTTTGATTTTGATAAATGACAAACAGCTGATAGAGTTAAAATTAAGTTAACTTTGTTAAGAAGAACTTCAGCTTGTTTTAAGTATAAAACTGACTTTAGCGGAAAAAGTAAGCTTTTTATCGTCTATAGTAGCTGAAAAGTAGACATTTTAATAAATGATGCTTAAAGTATACTTTTTTGATGACTACGATTATGGCCCAATGGTTTTAAACACCGGAAATTTGATCTTTGTTGTTGATGATGGTGAATAAAATTGGTAGCCTGAATTGATTTTGTCACCAACGGGGACGACAACAGGCGACTCATACCATCATGGATTTTCTGCAGGAGCGATTGGATTGCATGCTTGTCTCACGTGGAGGTGCTGTGAGCTGAACATCGAGATCGTACGATTTCACCCTACCGTTACACAGTGGGGTGTTTGATGACAAAAGTGAGAATTAATTAGAGGTAACTTTCCCTGTTTCTAATTTCAACTTTTTTCAGTCAAATTCACTTTAAGAAGTAAAACTAATCAATTTTTTAATATTATTTAGTACAAAGTTTATTTATTTTCCATTAGTTTATTTTTTAAAACATACCTTTAATATTGCTAAAAATTGCAATATTTCAACAAATATAAAGAATAATATTCCTTATCCGATTCTTTATTATCATCATCATCAATTATTATTATCATTATCACTAGAATTAGTATCATCGTTATTGGTATCTTCTTTACCATCGAGATTTGATTTAAATATTAACAATTGAATTGCTTCCATAGGAAAATTATGGGTTTTTTCTCTTTCAGTTTTCTTTAATTTGATATTACTGGATCTGAAGTAACTAATAGTCTTTTAAATATATCTTAATTTGATTTTTCTCTAGAACACTTGTGCGAAAAATGCTCCCTAAAATTTATGAAATCTTTGTTTCGAGTTTCTAGTGCTTCTTCCGTCAACTGTCCAATTTGTAGTAAAGCGTGGATTATTATTTCTGGTCCATGGATTAAAAATTTGTGGATAGTTGTGGACATATAATACCAGGGAGACAGTTGTACAAAATACTTTGCGGTATCGAAAGCGAAATCTCGAAAGGCATCAGTGTCTATTTTAAAACCACTAGAAACGGCAACCATAATTGAATGCAGTTGTCTTATCAATTTTGCATCCAAATTTGTAATTTGTGCTGAAATTTCCGCACTTTGAAAGAAGCGCCGAGCTGTGTTCCCGTCATTCGAATTTCCAAAGCCAGGTTTCTAATGATCAATAATAAGACTAGTTTTATTTTTGAACTCCTCTTGAATGCGTGCTTTATTTTTTGCAACAGCAGCAATAATAACATTAATTTTTATATTGTTTTTAATAAAAAGTTGATTTTTTATATGTAGGTGCAACAATATATTTAAATTTTATTTTAAAATGTGCAAAAAGTGCATACAAATTTTTTATAAATATTTTCAAAAGCGTTTATATTTTTATGCAAAAAAGGTTTTTTTCTTAATTTGGCTTTATTCACAACTATATATTTATCGACATATTTCCCAAAATTCACTCTTTTATAGGCTTACACGTAAAAATTAATTAAAAATAATAACACAAATTACACACAAAAACAAAAAACATAAATGAATCTAACTAACCTGAGGTTAAAGGTTCCATTAAAATATTTTTAATTATCACTTAAGAAAATACTCAAAAGTAATTTTTAAGACAACAAAAGTTGAAATTTATATTGCACGCGAGGAAAAAGTCAAATAACTGAAACTTTAACAGCCGTACATAAATTGAAGCGTTGAGCGTTGTTTTCTTGTCAAAATTTCTCATGCTCATATAAATTGTATGAGCATACCAAAATAACGCAACGGCAACGCTGAACGGTTAAAAAAAATCCAATTTTGACAGTGCGTTAGATAGTGAAGTTGGTTGCAGAATAAAAAATTGTTGTTACATTTTTTATTTCAATTTTGACAAATGGATTGCTTAAAATTTACTATTTTTATTCGTTATGGTTTTCTTTATAGAATTTAAGCGAACAGATTATTGAACTGGTTCACACTAACCCTTGCCTTTACGAGAAAAGGAATCCGAAATACAAGGATGTGAAATATAAAGAAAATGTTTGGGAAAACATTGGAAAAAAGTTGAATCTGGCAGGTATTTCAATCAAAATTGTTGATAATTACAATTTCTAATGTACATATATATTTAGTTAGAGTGCAAAGTCAAGTGGAAAAGTTTGCGAGACAGGTACAAGAAAGAAAAAACCGCTGCAGATCTTCCTTCCGGTTCTTCACAAAAGATTGGAGCTCCGTGGGGATATTTCCAGTCTTGACTTTTTAGCAGAGTTCATGGAGGCTGCCAGGTATGTATAATACTAATTTCAAATATTATTGTCAGTATTTATAAGAAATTGTGTTATGGCCCAATTTTAGTACAATTGGTAATATAAGTGAAGATCTTGATTCAAGTGTGGAATGGCTTATAGAAGACAATCCAAGTCAGTCCTCACTTAATATCAGTACTGCAACAAAAAAAAAAACGAAAAAATGATGACCTCTTTATGGATGTGCTATTGGCAATGAAGAAGAAATACGAAGAGCCTCAGTCCCAAAGCCCCCATGGAAAATATACAATTTTTTTTTTAATGCTGAAAGATAAATTTAATAGACTGCCAGAAAGCGATGTTGATGATCTACAAATTGAAATATTGCAATTAGTAAATAAAAAAATTAATCGTAAAAACTATATTGTGCAATATTTATTAATGTAAATAAAACGTACAATGAATTTAAATATTGGCAGACTTCATTTCTTAAGTTAAGGGCTGATCGACTCGAAGTGTTTGCTGTATGCAAATTGTGTCTATGTACACTACTTAAATTTGACATTTCACTTTCCTCTGCAGGTGTTGAATTTACTATATTAAAACAAAGGAAATTATGAAGTATTATTATAGCTAATACAAACTGAAATAAATAAAAGGAATCAGTATTTTTCTATATAATGTATTGGCATCAGTACTTTTCTGGCATTTTCTGGTGCAAACGATATACCTAAAAAATTAAATTATGAATGTATGTCTATAAATTATAAGTTTACCAAAAGCAATTTCAATTCGTATCTTAGCACTACACAATCGTTTGTTATAAACCTCCATAGCGGCGTCCGTTATCTTTGAATAAGGTTTCATTATATTTTCTTTCAAAGGGAACACAGCGTCGGCGACAAAATAATGGGGGAATATTATGTCAGATTGAGGCAATTTTTTTGCTGCAGGAACATACAGTGTTTTGTCTAATATCATTTTTCCAAATTTGGAATTCCTGAACACACCGCCGTCACTCTGACTACCATATGTCGCAAGTCGCAAGTAGAACCTGAGAAATATTACAATGAAATTCATTATATATACATTTATAAATGTTATGTTAACATGAATCTCTCCACTAAATCTTATGAGAATCGTCCTATATTTGGCCCTAGTTCACATTAACGTGAATATTATGGACTTACAATGCTATTAATTTTTTTATAATTAAAATATTGGGAACCATTCATCACAACTACGTGGGATTACATAAGTACTTGCTAATACTTGCCATAAGACATCGCAAGTCTCTAAAATTATACATCTAGCTGTCTCGAGACCTATTCGAAATTTCATTGATATAATATGCAAAGCGCATCCGTGAGCCAAAAAACTGTGTAAAATAAACAATATTTAAAAAATATTTAATATGGAGTATATTGTACGTATCAGAGATCTGCATGATTGTGAATCAAATGGCATAGTTTTGTATTTTCTAAAATTAATATTGAGCTACCACATGACAGTAAAAAAAATAAATATTCTAATACATGATTCAAATAAACGAGACTGTTGTCAAGAATTGCTTGTCACTGCTTGCTACTTCTGTTTATTTATATGATTTACAAAAGCAACGAATCAGAATGAGTGTTTTGAATACCTTTTAAAAAACTCTTCTAACACATGTTGTTTTATGTAACATTTCAAGTGAACCGAGGAGTTTTATAATTCACTATAATATAAATATTAATAAATAATAATAATTTTAATTGAATTTTTATTTTATTATTTATATTTCGGTTTATGTTTACAGTTTGTGGATCAATGCGATTACGCTTTTTGGAGATTATGTTACCTGCGGCGGAAAATACGTGTTCGGAAGCCGCACTGCTTGCGGGAATACTCAAAATTTTTTGGGCAAGTTTGTGTAAACGAGGGTATTCCGAAGTGTGGTTTTGCCACCATTGCAACACATCAAAGTTCATATCAATATTCATTCTTAAATAAATGTAACCATTTACATCATCGGATATACTTTCCGTAGCGGATAGGTTTGCTTGAATAAAATTTGAGAAAAATAATTGGAATTTTTGTGGTGGTTCATCAAACGTTAAATAATGAATTGGACTTGGAGAAGACGATACAGACTTCGTAATTTCGGAAATACAAAACGCTTTTACTTTTTCTAAATTGTTGTCATTTAGGTAAGAATTGTTTGGTGGATACAGGAAACAACCCGTGCTTCTACTATTTGTGTTCTTTTTTATACGGTAAACTCCATTTTCAATATTTCTTAACAGTTCGGAAATCATTGTATTGAATTTTTTAAAAACTTTCAAATTGTTTTTCAATTTTTCGTTTAAAGTTTAATACTGAGTCAACTCAAAATTTTATATGCTTTTGTGAGTTATTTGATTTCTATACAAAACAATCAAACGACAGTAAATTTTTTTATATATTTATGCTAACAGTACATAAAAAACAAAAGTGAATATATTACATTCAGTTGTTAGATAGTCAACAGTGCAAGCAATATCATTAAAAAATATTGATATTAAACAACATAACAAAAGCAAATTACATGTGAATGGACAGTGAAAGTGAATCAACTCATGCAGTTCTCTGGTACGTATGTGCATATGCATATACTTACTTTAATGGGAATTCTTTTTAAGAAAAGGCTCAATCAAATTCAAAAGATCTGTAAATTGATTGTGGCTTATCCTGGTGGACTTCTGAAATAACTCGGGATTTTTTTCTATTATTATATTTACTCCAGTTGTGTAAAACCCATGTGAAGACAGACTTTTGAAAATTGCCTTATTTTCAGCCCTGTATCTATTTCCCATCATTCTTAGGACTATCAGATCGGATAAATCCTCCCCAAATTCCATTTTATTATTCACAATTTTTTATTGTTTACTTATTCAAAATGAATTTTAAATAAAAAGATTGTCACTTTTGACAAGGCGTTGCCACTTTGTTTAGGTATGATACTGCATAACGCTTGGCGGCATATAACGCAACGCTCAACGCTTTAATTTAGGTACGGGTGTAAAGCCCCAGTTATGCTACCGTAACGGAATGTAACAGCAACAGTAAGAAACAGCTGATTGTTTTTGTTATGTATAAAGCAATACGAATGGTTATAGAAATGTAATGTAACGTAACCGGAACGTAAGAATCTGTAAAAAATAGAATTTTCTTACATTTTTACGTGACATCTGTTTAGCAGTGTTAACAACATGTCAATATTAAAAACCACAAAAACTGAAAATTGAAATTATAAACAGAATTTACATTTTGTACGTATGTTATGTTTGTCTGTCTGTGGAATTCTCTTTAAATAAAACTTCAGATATTTTAAAAACCCAAATTATAATTTATTTCATTATTAACTTTTATAATTTAAAATAAAAATAAACACTATTTTATTATTACATTATGTAGATAGTGTTTATTTTTATTTTAAATTAGAAAAATATAGTTATAGCTTTATAACTAATTAAAGCGTTCGAAAAGCATTTCACTTTACTTTTATTAGAGAAGATAACTACGTTTTAACGTTCGTACAAATTTGGTTTCCGAAATACCTGACCTGGGGGTTACTCTGTAACTCGATACGAACATTAAAATGTACGTATTCGAACAAATTGTACTCTCTAGTACGAAAGTACGGAAATTGTTCGAAAGTGATCCCAATGTTTTCTTTTTTTCGTACGAACAAAAAATTCTGTTACTCTGTATTACGTAAACGAGCATAAAAAGCTCAGTAAACATTCGATAATTCTTCATTAGCAATTGTGTTGGTGACAACTAATAATAAATTTAAAATGTAAGTAAATTAATACAAATACATTGCAAAATAAAAATAAAATAATATATTTTAAACAATCTCAATGGAGTGAGTCAAAAAGAATTGTATATACCAACCAAAGACATCTAAAAGTGCAGAATGCAAGAATCAAACCTAATAATCTGTGGCAGAAGCTAAGAACAGATTTGGTTTCACTTGGTCCACCGCAGCGACATGTTAAAGTTAAAAAAAGTAAGCTTAGATAGATCTAAATATTTCAGTGCGATTTATCGCGGAGTTATTAAACATTTTAACTTTTATTAGGTTTTGGCAGACTATAAAAATGGTAGCCAAATTAAACACTTTGATTCAAATCCACAATCAAGTTCAACAGTAATAACTCAGTATTTAATTGAAGAAAATTAGGAGGGATTAGAGTCTGGACACGAAAATAAATTAGCTTACAGATTGACATACATCTATAGATGTACATACATATATAGATATACATACATATATAGATATACATACATATATATATTTAATGAATTCGGTCTTCTTTTGTTTTTCGATATTTTTTTATAAATTTCTTTATTTTTTAAGGTGCAGCCAAGTTTATTTTTGGTTTTTCTATGAAAATTTTCGATTCGAGATACGGAGTAACCCTCCTGTTCTGTAAAATAAAGGATTTCACTTGCTTGTCTATTTATATGGAAACTACAATCAAAAGCACTCAATTTTGTGTTTGTTTTCCTCAACACAAACTAAATTGAGTGTTTTTGTTTGAGTGAAAGTGAAATTGTTTGGTTTACAGAAACAGTACAAAAAACTTCTAATAAGTACCTTTAAATAAATATAATAGTGTTTTCACACCGAGTGGTTTTAACGCAAAAGTTGGTTTTAACGTTAAAACCAAAAATAAAACCTGATTTTACCATACAAAATTATTGTGTTAAAACCAAAATAAAACCTTTTTTGAATTGGTTTTAAGTTGGTTTTATGAAATACAACCTTGTTTTGATGTACTAAATGTACTAAATCAGAGCTACGAGCTCTGAAAACCTGAAAACAGCTGATAAAAACAAAAACAAATGTAAATAAATAAATAAATGTAAATAATCATTTATTTTCTATTAAAAAGGAAAATTTGGAATAATTTTAATTTCTTCAATGAAAATTTTAAAAATTTGTAAATATTTAATTATTAATCGAAATGTGTGTTGTTTCTGGTCACAATGAATATAGTTTCTTGTGCGAAAGATAAGTCAGAAGCTAAATATATCAAGATGAAATAAGGCATATTGCTCATAAAATTTTATTCTCGCAGTCATAAATGTCATGAATTTAAAACCAATTTTAATAAAACTTGCAGTATGAACGCAAAATCAGCTGTTTATGGTTTTAATGCTAAAATCAGGTTTTAAATTTTGGTGTGAAAACACTATAAAATCGTTGAAATGAACTTTAAAACTCTGTAGTGATAACACTGGTTAACAGGTGAATTAAAGTAAAACAAAAGGCGCCATATTAAAAGAGATAAAAAGAGTGAAAACGAAGTTTTTAAAATCTGAAATTAATATTAAGTTTGTTTAAAAAACAATAATAAATATAATAAAATAAAAACTCAAACCCAAAAACATGTCTTCTGTATCCATATCTGAATTTTAGTCTTTTAGTTCTTGCAATTTTTATTTATTTGTTTTTGTTTATTTCTTTTATTATTTTGTTTACCTAAAAACATATGATTATGTTTTTACGTTCTATAATTGCTCTTACATTTTTACGTTCCGTACACATTACTGTTACATTATGTTACATTACGTTCCGGTAGCATAACTCGGGCTTAAGCCCTAGTTATGCTACCGGAACGCAACGTAACTGTAACAGTAAGAATCAGCTGATCGTTTTTGTTATGTATAAAGCCATACGAATGGTTATAGAAATGTAATGTAACGTAACCGGAACGTAAGAATCTGTAAAAAATAGAATTTTCTTACATTTTTACGTGACATCTGTTTAGCAGTGTTAACAACATGTCAATATTAAAAACCACCAAAACTGAAAATTGTAATCATAAACAGAATTTACATTTTGTACGTATGTTATGTTTGTCTGTATGTAGAATTCTCTCTAAATAAAACTTCAGATATTTTACAAACCCAAATTATAATTTATTTCATTATTAACTTTTATAATTTAAAATAAAAATAAACGCTATTTTATTATTACATTATGTAGATAGTGTTTATTTTTATTTTATATTAGAAAAATATAGTTATCGACTTTTAACTATTTAAAGAGTTCGAAAACCATTTCAGTTTGCATTTTACTTTTACTATAAAAGATAAAAACGTTTTTACATTCGTACAAATTTGGTTTCCGAAATACATGACCTGTTTCTGTAGGATAAACGATTTCACTTGCTTGTCTATTTATATGGAAAATACAATCAAAAGCACTCAATTTTTAGTTTTTGTTTGTGTGAAAGTAAAATTGTTTGGCTTACAGAAACAGTACATAAAACTTTTAATAAATACCTTTAAATAAATATAAAATCGTCGAAATGAATCCGAAAACCCTGTAGTGATAACACTGGTTAACAGCTGAATTAAATAAAAACAAAAGACGCCATATTGGAAGTGATAAAAGGAGTGAAAACAGAGTTTTTAAAATTTGGATTTAATATTAATTAATTTTAAATTTAAATTAATATTACGTTTAAAAACCAATAAATAAAAACTCAAATGCAAAAACATGTCTTCTATAACCATCTGAATTTTTGTCGGTTAGTTTTTGCAATTTTTATTTCTTTATTTGTTTTTGTTTATTCCTTTTATAGTTTTGTTTACCTAAAAGCATATGATTACGTTTTTACGTTCTATAATTGCTCTTACATTTTTACGTTCCGTGCACATTACTGTTACATTGCGTTACATTACGTTCCGGTAGCATAACTAGGGCTTTAAGATTGACATAACGGTAGATGTCAAAAACAAAATTTTTGCACTAGTGATGTGGAATGTTGTGTACTTTTACCGACTACAAAAATTTATTCAGTTCTAAATTTAATTTTGCAATTAATTCACATTTTGGTATCAAAAACCTTAAAGTGCGTTGGTCAAACTCAACCAGATTTATGCATTTGAATGTGACACATAGTGGCGTCAACAGGTCGTCCAAACTAATAAAAAATTTCAAAAATATATTGCACACAAAAATATATTGTCGTCGTGGTGTAGTAGGTAGTGTGTTGGCTTACTATTCGTAAAGCCCGGGTTCGTATCCCAGGTCAGACATCAAAAATGAAATATGAAAAAAAAAAATATTTCTTCGGCGACTTCCTCTCAGCAGATTTCTGGCAAAAACTCTGAGAGTAAAAAAAATTGCCATGAAAAGTTTCTCAAAAATCTGTCGTTCGGAGTCGACGTTAAACTGTAGGTCCCGCCACTCACGTATAAAATTAACGCACACAACATGAGTGGTGTGAGAAGCTAGGCCGTAATCCTGACTGAAGGGTTGTAATGGCCAATTATGTATGTATGTATGTATGTATGTATTGCACACTTTATGTTGTTTAAATTGTATATAAAAATATTTCAATACAACACAAGGAAGGAAGCAACAAGTAGTTTGAGAATTGTGTAGTAATCCTTTTGAAGATAGTTATTTCCAGGAACTCTATATTTATAGAATTAAATAAAGTATAAATAAAATATTTTCCACTGATTTGATTTTTATGTAGACATACCAAATGTAAACTATGTATGTTTCTTTGACGTTTCAGTGAAGGAATATAACGTTAGGAAAACGAATGTAAAATAAATTAATTTTTTATTTGCAGTGCTCTCTGAACAAGATATTTCCACTTGAGTAGAAAACAGTCAATTTATTTCCAAAAAATTATTTTGATAAATGGTGCGCGAATAAATAATTTTCTTGTAACTTCCTGCCTGGTTGCAAAATTCAATCCTTTACCCTTTTGTTGTTAGCTTCTTAATGGTTAATATGTTTCTGTAGTGATTCTATTTATTTCGTAAAATCTAAAATATATAAAAAGCTCCTGTTTGAAATGTCTGATTAAACAAAGCCACACACCGCAACATGTTTATAAGAAATAATCAGTCATTTGTACAGCAGTACCGTTAATAGCATTTCAGGAAAATTTAAAATTAATTTTTTTATGGTATACATGAACCGTAAAATAAACTACGAAAAATATAGAAATAAATAATAGGAGCGCTGCAGTTGCCGCAGATTTGTTATTTTCCATTCCAAAGAAAGGAGAGATATTCCGTATAGTCCTAACACCAATACAACGTCAGATTTTATCGCGTTCTAAGATTCTACAATAGCCACATCTTTCAGCTTTTCTACGATTGTTAGCAGAAGGTTCCTGTAAGAAATATGTTGAAAACAATTCAATTATATCTCTTGGTAGATTTAAAGTATCTACAATTTACCATGAAGTCATGGCGCATTTAACCGCAGATCAATATATTTTAATTATATATATATGATACATTTCAATTTATGAGACTATATAACTTTAATTCAGAAAAAGTTAGATGCCTGATATTTTTTAATTCGTTAGTATTGTTATCGCCATTATTTTAAACCAAATAAAAAAAAGAAAATTTCATACAGGGCTTAAAAAATTCAACAACTTTATAATTCTGGGGAGTTACTCCGTAACTCGATACGAACATTAAAATGTACGTATTCGAACAAATTATACTCTGTAGTACGAAAGTACGGAAAATTTTCGAAAGTGTGACCAATTTTTTTCTTTTCGTACGAACAAAAAACAACTCAACTCTGTGTTACGAAAACGAGCATAAAAAGCGTAGTAAATATTCGAAAATTCTTCGTTAGCAATTTGTTGGTGACAACTAATAATAAATTTAAAATGTAAGTCAATTAATACAAATATATAGCAAAATAAAAATAATATAATATTTTTTAAACAATCTCAAAGGAGTGAGTCCAAAAGAATTTTATATACCAACCAAAAACAATACGAAACTATCGTGGACTTTATGGTGACGCATCCAGATTTGCCCAAAGGACACCTAAAAGTGCTGGATGCAAGAAAGAAATCTTTTGGATTTACTTGGTCCACCGCAGCGGGATGTTAAAGGTTGGAAAAAGTAAGCTTAGATAGATTTAAATATTTGAGTGCGGTCTATCGCAAGGTTATTAAACATTTTAATTTTTATTAGGTTTTGGCAGACTACAAAAATCATATCAAGCCCAAATGCAGTAGGAATAAACTAAGCATTTCTCTAGAAAGACAAACGGCTGATTTACTGACAATGGATGAGGCAATTAATGGTAGCACTTTGGTTCAAATCCACAATCAAACTCACCAGTAATAAATTCTGTTCTTGAAAAAGACCTTCAGTATTTAGTTGAAGAAAATGAGGAGGGATTAGAGTCTGATTCGCTCTTCTCAGATATTTTAAATGAAGAACCAAGACCATCAAAACCACGTCAAAGTAAAAAAATTGATAACAAAAAAGGTCTTCTAGAAAAACAAGTTGAAAATCAAATAACATATCAGAACAATTTAATAAACATGCGAGTACTAACAGAAATAAATGAAAATTTAACTGGCATTTACGATTATTTAAGAAGAAATTACTATATTCAGGAAGAAAGACTAAAACTCGAAAATGAAATATTGAACATAAAGCAGCAAAAGCTCGAGCAAACAAGAAATGACCTGCAAAATACAAAACTTAAATTAGAGCAAAAGTAATGGACACAAAAATAATTAGCTTATAGATATACATATGTATATATATTTAATGAATTCGGTTTTATTTTGTTTTGCAATATTTTTTATACATTTCTTTATTTTTTTTAATAAATAAATGGTTAAAAATAAATGGTTAATTAGTTACGAGTTCTTTGCATTTTATTTTTTATTTCATCTCTTATATTTCTTGCGATGCTCCTGTAATTATTATTAGTAATTTCAGCTATGTTCGACGAACTATTATTTGATGTTTCCGGTTGTACATTTTCTGTTGAAAAATCTTGAAGCGTAAAATCTAAACAAATGTTGTGCAGTGCACAGCAAGCGTTAAAAATTTGAACCGCTTTCTGGGGAGCGTAATAGAGTTCCCCAGCGGCAAAAAGGCATTTAAATCTCGCTTTTAATAGCTCAAAAGTTCTTTCTACTATTGATCTCCCTTTAGAATGATTATCGTTGAAATATGCCTTTGGCGAGTCGTCTGGTGCATTCCTGTAAGGCGCCAGAATCCACGGCTCTAAAGGGTATCCTGAATCACCTTAAAATATTCAAAATACTTACATATTTTTATAATTTATATCTAAACTAAAACAAATATGTATGTTTTACCAAGTAATGTTGTAGACTTATCTACGTTAACAAATCGAGTTTATAAAATTTGCCTCTCATTAGACAAGTTCAAGCAATGTGAATCGTGACTAGGGCCTCCAAATCGACCATCTATAGCCTTTATATACAGTGCTGGACAATTCAATGGAAACTTTTCTTAAAATGTACTGTTTCATTGTTAGAATTCAGAAACAAAAACGATTTCTGAAGAAATTTAACAGTTATTTAGGAGTTTTATTTTAAACATTCTGTTTGATGTATTAACAAACAAAAAAGAATTACATAAAAATAACATTTTATAAAATTTTAAAAAAAGTTTCCATTGTTTTGTCAATACCTCAAAATTGAATACTTTTACTTTTCTTTATAATTTTAGAAGAATGTTATTTTTATGTAATTTTTTTGTTTGTTAATACATCAAACACAATGGTAAAATAAAATTTCTAAATATTTTTTGAGTTTCTTCAGAAATTGTTTTTGGTTTTCGACTTCAAACATTAGAAAAGTAAATTTCGAAAAAAGTTTCCATTGAATTGTCCAGCATTGTATATTTCATGATCACATATCTAAAAAAAAATTAACTAATTAACACTTATTGTACACTCTACATGAATTATTCACCGCCATAGCGATTATGCTGTGCTTTAGTTTCCTATTAAAATATAAATGCTCTTTTTTTATTGGTCTCATTATTTGTATGTGAGTACCATCAACAGCTCCGATTATTCCAATGATTCTACTTTTATTATAAAACTATTTTCTAATATTTTCTGATTTTCATCAGAAGCATCAAAATTTATGTGTTTAGGACAAACAATTCTTTCGATGACTTCACATACTTCTGTCAAACATTTAGACCCTGACTGCTGAGAGAGCCCTAAGTAACGGTCTTGGCCTATTTGGTGCTGTGGAATTTTAAGGCGGCGGTTAACTTTAAGGATGGAGATATTGCGGTAGATCTTTTTCTAGGCTTAAGGTAGCTTTTAATCCTTTCTAAGACATATACAAAAGCTTCTTTGCTTAGACGAACATTTTTAATAAAACTAAAAATGGAAATATTTATGATTTTTTCAAATCAAATTTTTTGTCACACTTCTTATTATCAATATTCATAAAATCAGATGTATCTCTTATTTGCTTTCTTTTAACTCTCTCCTCTATAACCTGATCAGAATCCTCAAACCACAAAGCCACACAATCCATTATAACACTTTTTTTATAATTAAAGTTACCAAGTGCTGCCTACTTTATTTTTGGTTTTTCCATTAAAATTTTCGAACGTTTTAGAGAGTACGCTTTTATTTACTTATCGAAAATACCTTTCGAATCGAGTTACGGAGTAACCCCCTTGATTCGCCCAGTAATTTCCAAACCATGATTGATTCTCTTCATAAATACTCTGCCTTATGGCACTTAAAATTAGATCTTACAATATCGAAAGTACTAGTCTTTCGTAATGGCACTACAATACCTAAAAACGTAAAGTGGATGTATGAGCAAAGCTTGTATAAATACGTCATTTAGTAAACATTTAGAAAATAAACTAACTACGTCGAAAATGTGAGTATTTTCGTTTTGGTCCAAGTATTGGGTTGTTCGGAAAGTAATTTCTTTTTTTCCCCGACAGAGAATTTAATTATATTTTTTAGCACCCAACTTCACACTTAAGCCGTATAATTTGTATATGCTTTGAGAGCTCATATAGCAAGGCTTGTGTGTGAAAAATTCCAATAAATTCTACGCAGTAGTTTTTGATTGGTGGCCTTTAAATATGGAGAGCGATAAGCAGCATTTTCGACATATCTTACTGTTTTACTACAGAGAGGGTAAAAATGCTGTCCAAGCCAGAAAGAAATTGTCTGATGTGTATGGAGAAGGTGTGTTGAAGACATACCACGTAAAGGCGTAAAAAAGGCATTAGTTGATGCGAACCGGTGAATAACAACACGTGAGATCGGATTAGGGTTCAATTTAGCAAATTCAACAGTTTATGCCCACTTGATTTATATTATACGAAAACTGCATTTCATTTCCACAAAAAAGCGAAATGACTTTCCGAACAACCAAATATATATATCTTATAAAAATAAACTCAAAACCGTAACTGCGGTATCTCGTTAAGTTATGTTTTACGGTGCACAAATATGGGGATATAAAATGTATGATGCAGTGGAAAAATTTTACTATTGCCTAAAAACCCTCCAAACTATATGCTAGTTTTAGAAACGGATTTAAAATTATTGCACCTGGATACATTAAAATTGTACTTTAATTATATAAGTATGGTTCTCAATATGCCTTACAACAGATTATTCCGCAAGGTCGCACCCATGCAGCAAACACTACAAGACAACAATTTTACAGCTCGTTAGAAGGTATGAATATGATAACTTAATTTCCGGCGCCAGTAACTCTCAATTCCACAACTTATGTTATCTTTGTTGCGAATAACTTCTTATGGACTCTTGTCTGGTGATTTAATAGTGTTTTCACATCAAATGTTAAAACCTGATTTCAGCATTAAAACCATAATCAGCTGATTTTGTGTTCACACTGCAAGTTTTCTTAAATCTGGTTTTAACATTCATAACATTTATGACTAGGCAACAGCTGTTTTTGTTTAAGAAAAAATATGAAAAATTAAGAAATAATATTATTAATATTATTATCATAATATTATTATTTATTGTTATTGCAGATACATTATTTAAAATTTTACATTTTTTACACAATAGGCTTTGTTATTCTTACATTTGTTTTTATCAGTTGTTTTCAACATTTCTATGTTGGTAGCTCTGATTTAGTACATCGATAACAAGGTTGTATTTCATAAAACCTATTTAAAACCAATTGAAAAAGGTTTTAAGATGGTTTTAACACAATAATTTTGTATGGTAAAACCCTGTTTTATTTATGGTTTTAACGTTAAACCAACTTTAGCGTTAAAACCACTCAGTGTGGGAACACTATAAGTCTACTGATAAGTGCAAGAGACAGACTTTTGGATATAAACTCTTGATCATTCAGAAATTCTCCAATCGGAATCTGTACTCTATGCAACTTAGGTTCTTCCGAAAATACGCATCACTTCATTGGTATTTGTCCTGTTAATGAATTTATAATTAAATTTTTTAACTAAATCCAATTAAACCAATCTGAGGTCATAAATATTCTCATCGGTGATACTCATGGCTTTAGTTTACTTGTTAATTACCTTGAAGTTTGCTTAAAATGCGAAAAAATAATCTTAAATGAATTTGTTTAGATTTATATTTAAATTAATATATTAAAGAAAAATTAAAAATATGTAATGTTAATAAGGTTAAATTATATGGTGCCTTAATGTTAAGCCAATTAGAGATCAATGTTATTTTTTTAAAAATAAAATTTGTTTAATATATTTGTAAATCAATTGGTCAATTCACACAAGCCCTTGTATCATTGTATTGTTGGACGACTATACAACAGTGTATACTTGTTGTTGAATATTTTCATGTTAAAAACCCTTACACTTATACACATTTTTGTCATATGTTTTTAAAAGTTGTGTTGGTTTCGTGCTATCAAATTGTATGAATGAGAAAAATGTGTATGTTTTCATATGTTTTTAATAAGTTGTGTTGGTTTCATGCTATCAAATTGTTTGAATGCTAAAAATTATGAAGAAAAATACGACATACACGATACAAAGTCATGTGAATTGGCCAAATGTATTAAATAATAATAATAATACTGTTGGTCTAAATATTTTCTGTTAAAAGTGGAAAAAATTGTTTAATTTTTCTTCGTCAACTGTAAAAATTTTGCGAAAATATCTGTGATAGAATTGTTTGTATATATTGAATTGTATTTATTGAATTGTTGGACGTACGTATATACAACAGTGTATGCTTTTTGTTGATAATTTTCATATAAAAATCCGATACACTTATACACATTTTTCATATGTTTTTAAAAGTTGTATTGGTTTCGTGCTATCAGTTTATGGAAATGCCAGTAAACAAGAAGAAGAATAAAAATACAAAATATTTTATATGTAACTTGAGTGAACAACTAACATTTCAAAATTATAATTGTTCGCACATATAATTAATTTACTTTTTTCCGTAATATTTTTCATTTTTTTTGGTTGAAAATCAAATTATGAATATTGGTCTTCTTTACGCTTTTTGACGTTTGGAATACGAAATAAACAATACAGCAAAAAGTGTATTCAATACAAAATACACGATACAAAGTGGTGTGAATTGGCCAAATATTTTTCCTTCAAATTATAAATGACTACTACTAAAGCCAATGCCACTTTTCACGAATATTTCACTGATTTTAGCATCGTATTTTAGTAAAGTGGCAGGAAGGGTTTTAATAATTTTAATAATTAATGTTCCAATGCCGAAATTGACGAGTTTTTAATTTAAATTCCAAATTCCTCATTAAAGAGTGACCAGAAAGTACCATAATGCTAACAAAAGTTGTTTGATTTCTGTGTAAACCTTTTGATGCCGTCTATTATTGGAAAAGCAATACGCTTTCCTTGATTTCATATGATGTATAACGCAATAAATAATTTTTCAGTCATATTTGAAAAATAGAAGGCAGTTCGTTCAAGTCCATTATCAGAAAAACAGTTTGGGACCAGTTGAGTTTGGGCTACCACAGGGAAGTGTTTTGGGTCCCTTGCTTTTTGTTATATATATGAACGATATAAAAAATTTGGAGTAACAGGTAAAATGTATATGTATGCAGATGGTATATCTATTTTCTATCCATATAAATATATGGATGCAGTTAAGCCATATATATAGAGCGTGATGCAGCCCTTATAGTCGAATATATGCGAATAAATAAACTTTTTCTTTAATTGAGGTAAAACTAATTTTTTCAATTTAGACCAACCCTAACTTTAGTGCACATATTGATGGCAAAGAAATCGAAGAAGTATCCTTAAGTAAATATTTGGGACTACAATTACAATCTAATCTTGCGTGGGATCAACATATAAAACACCTTAAAAAAAATTGAAAATTGTACCTGCTATTAAATTTAAATATAAATTTGATCAACCCACAAAGTTACTGATTTAGCAAAGTTTAATGTAAAGCCACATTAACTACTTAGCTTCAATTTATGCACACAAAAAAGCGTTGAAGTCGGTTTTCTACAACGACTACAGAATAGAGCATTAAAGGCTTTTGCAAACTTGCAAATGAGACATTCAACAAGATCTTTGTATACTGAAAAATTTTCATCAATTCCACCAATACGTGGTTCTAATAAGTTACAAACAATTTGGTATGTATACAAATGCCTCCACAATGTAGGTCACCATACAATACTTTTCGCTCAAGGTCATAATCCCTATAATACTCGTAATAGTCGACAATTGAGGGTAGCTTTTTACCACACAGAGACAACAAAACAACGAATTGTGTACTCTGGTATTAAAGAGTTTACCAATTTACCGCAATTTATAAAATACTGTTCTACATTTTCGAATTTTAAAAGAATTTTTAAAATCAGATATCGAAAATATGATATAAACTACAGCTTCTGTTATAAATATTTTATTTTCAAGTAAATATTTATATGTCCTTGTTTTCATTTTATTCTCAATATAATTTATCTATTTTTTTATTGTTAACTTTATTATGCTATTTTTTGTTTACTATGTATTTATTAATTTGAATTAAATGTTGCCAACTAGCCTCTACAATGCCTATTGCCGCTGATTTTTAATTGAATTAAATGAAATAAAATAAAATAAAAACTTTTTCACGATTTAACAAACTTCAAACAATTTCTGCTTTGAAATCAGTAAATGAGCTTCCTCTAATCATTTTGATTATATTTATTATTTTTTCATTTAATTAGCCCAATTTAGTTTCTTTTGAAAACATGTGTATTTGTTGGAACTTTTTATTATTATTATCTTTATTAGTATTTCTTGAATACTTTGCAATATCACAATATAAAATATAGAATTTTCATTTCATTTTTAATATTATTCGACAGGGTTTTAGTTTTAGTCCTTTGTAAAGTAAAAGTGTGATAATTGCATTGCCGTCGTATTAACCTGCTGCACTCTGAAGTCTTCCGCATTCCTCAATCTATAGGGTTGAACATCTCCAACATATCTTATTTGTTCGCATAAGTATTCAGGCGCCTTTACTCGTTTAATTTTTGGAATAAATATAAGTGTGTTTCATTTTAACCTCTGTTTTATGCTCAACCACTTTAGTATATTCAACATGAGTCGAACAGACGTGTATCTCATTGCCTTGTTTTGTAACTTCTGTAGCTTTTCGACTTGCGATTCATTACCGCATGTGTAGAGGATTGTTGACCCAAACTTAAAATGTGGTTTTATTGTTGTATTGTATATATTAAATGTCATTAGTGTAGAGATACATATTCATTCAGATTCTTTTGAAAAGTCCTATCTTCTTACCATTTTTTTTGCAGATGTACTGTATGTGCTCTTTAAATTTAAGTTCTTTATCTATTATAAATCCCAGATACTTAATTTCCTTAACTTTTTCTATAATTTTCTCATTTATTTTAAATTCTGTTTCACTAGATTTAATTTAATTTTAATTTATTCATTTTCAGCCAAACATTAATATTATTCATATCATTCGTCAATTTGTTTGTGCATTGTGCTTTAGTGTCTCCTATTGTGTATATCAGTGTGTCATCCTCATACAAAGTAATTTCGCTTCCAGTCAAAATCTGGGGCATATCATTTATATAAATGCTAAATAGTAAAGCACCTGTGGAACACCGTGTTCATTTTCAATAGGCTGCGATCTTACTCCGTTTATACTCGTTATTTGATTTCTATTGCTAAAGTATGATTTAAACCATTCGAGCTCAATGCCTTGCACTCCATATAAATACCATTTTTCAATCATGATTTTTCTGTCGAATCTTAAAAATCTTAAATCTTAAAATCTAAAAATATTGCCATTATTTTCTTACTTTTTCCTATTTTCTTCCATCGTTTAATTACAAAGTTTAATGCAGTTTCACATGAAACCCCTTTTCTATATTTAGATTGGAACTTCGAAAGAAGTGAAGAGTTTTGAAGATAATCTTCTAATTGTTCCTTCACAACTTTCTCCAAAAAATTTTCACATGTTTTTAAGGAGTTAATCGGTCGAAATTCTTCACATTTAATGGTGTTGGCTACTTTTTATTGGTGTTACTACTGTTTCGTTCCAGTTGTCCGGAAACACGCCATTTTCAAGAGATTTGTTGATTATACGTAATAAAATTGTTTCAATTATATTCCAATTATCAATAATCATTTTCTTCGATATCTTTGAATAATCCGGTTTATCATTCAGACTCTTTACAATCTCCTTAAGCTCTAACATAGATATTGCACGGAATTTAAGTTATTGATTTACTATTATTACATTAGTTATGTATTGCACATCCTCGATCGAGTTTCTTATTTCCTTAGTACTATCTACAAAATAATTATTAAAATGACTAGCTATATTTATATTACTCTTATATTCTACACCATTAAATATCACATTTCTTATCACAGTTTGGTTCTTTTTTTGGACAAAGTTTTTAATTTCTCTCCACATCTCTTTCTGGTCTTTGGCATTACTTATTCTGTTCTTAATATATTTATTTTTTCGTTTTCAATCTTCACTTTATATAAATTTCTTACCAATCTGTAAGTTGACCATGCTTCATCGGTGTTCTCGATTGTTGCTTTTTTGTATTTATTAATTTGTATTCGTTTTAGCTCGCGTAGTTCGTTATTAAACCATTTATTAATGTTATTTTCTGTTTTAGTTTTTATCTTTCTTGTAAACATAATAATGGTGTCTTCAAAACTTTTATCTAACATTATAGCATTTTCGTTTATCATTAAAGCATTTTCGTTTATATTGCTCAATTGTTCACAGTGTTTGAATGATTGTGGAATGCATTTTTATTATATCTAAATATATTTCGGTCCTTAATATGTTCACTGTAAGGTTTTTTCTGTTCACTTTTAATGTTAATGTCAATAATTAATGATTCGTGATCCGCAATTTTATGTTTTGCACTGTTTTTAACTGATACATTTATAATCATTTGTTATTACATAATCGGTTAGAGTTTTTGATGTTTTTGTTAGTCTTGTGTACTCGCTCACGATTTGTTTAAGTCCATTATCATTTAAGCTGTTTTCAATTTTCAAAAGTCTCCACTTATCACTATATCACAGTTTTGCACATTTCATCGAAATATTCGTCGAACACTTTACAAAATTCAGCTTCACTACAATTAGGTGATCTATAAACTGCTGCCAAAATGACACGGGACTTATTATATTCCGACATACACACCAATAACCAATATTTCGAATTTTCACGCTTTTCTAAAATGTTTATCTTTTTCCAATGCCTTTTAAAATATATAATAACTCCTCCTGTTCTAGTAGACATCGATAGGGATATTATATGTTCATAGTCTTGCAAAGTAATTTCACATTCTTCAATATTTTCAGTAAAATAAGTCTCAGATAGTATAATAAATTCAAATTTTTTATAGGTAGCAATTATCTCAAGTTGATTGTGATTATTCACTAAACCTTGTATGTTTGTATATAGAGCATAAATCTTTTTTAATTTTATATTTGATTGTAATGCCGTTAAACCTATTCTTCGTTTCTTAATTTTCAATTTGATTAATTTTTGATACATTGGGCATTGTTTATTTTTAGTTAAATGATTTACATCTAGTCCCAAGTTTAACTTATTATTCATCCGTACACAATTTATCCATTTTTCTAAAACATCATTATTACAACCACTCGTGTTATGTTCACCATCACATTTAAAACATATTTCACTATTCTTGCATTCACTTGCTTGATGGTTAAAGTCTTTGCACTTAAAGCATTGCATCACATTAGTTCCATCAACAACCTTGCATCTTTCCCATCCAATATTGACCTTCTCCGTATTAATAAGTTTCATATACACTTCGCCATCTGTTGCTACTTCTGCATTATAAAATACTCTATTGTATCGTTTATATTCATAAGTTTTCAATATTTTTAGTTCACTATATTTAAGGAAAGGATTTTGTTTCTTTAATTTTTCTAATATTTCTTTTTCTGAATATTTAAAAGTCATGAATTTAATGTCAACTATTAAATCTATTGGTCTAGTCGCACGTATTTCATAATTATCGCCCATTTCATTTTCAATTGCAGACTTTATTTTTTCTCTTTCATCATTAGTTTCTGTTTGTATCACCACTGTTCCTTTTTTTGCTTTGAACATGCGAAATTCTCAAATTTCCTGGATCTACATTTTTTATTTAGTTCTTTTGTTTTTTCACTATCTTGCTTTACGTTAGGTTTAACGATTAAGGATATTTGTTTACTTAAGTGTGGCATCTCTATTGATTTTTTCACAATATCTGAGTATGACACTTCTTTTTGATTTTCATTTGTTTCCTTTATTAGTTTCTTTATCTTGTCGCACAAAATTACATTCGACTCTTTTGTTAAGCTACATACTTCTCCGTTTTTATTCTTTTGCTTGTTCATCACATCGTACTTTTCTTCTTTCTTTTACATTTAAATCGCAACATTTTTGAGCTTTATTTAATTTTTTGAGTCTCTCAGTATATCTCTTCTCAATTGCTTCAAGAATTTGCTTAATTTCGCGTTCATTTGTTTTAAGAGTCTCTTTAAATTCATCTCTATAATCTGCCAAATTCTCTCTATTACGCTTAACATTTTCTTGCACATCGCTAAGTACCAAATCAACATTGTGAATATAGTGGAGGCACTCATCACACCTAAATCGAATAAATCCTTCAGATTCTAATATTCCACGAGAATATTGGTCTATTCCAGAACATTTTTTTGTGCAATGGAATACTTTCTTACACACTCCTTCGCACATTAGTCCAGATTCACCGCGAATTGTAGTTTTTCACTGGTGGCATTCAGCCATCTTAAACAATTTTTTTATTTCAAATGTTTTTATTATTTTTTTACTTCCTACTAGTTAAATAGTCATTTTTATTTTTTATCCAATAAATATTTTATTTTCCATAAATTTACAGAGCTTATTATAAAACACGTTTGACTTAAAACAAAAATGAAATCCTTTATGTATATCAATGTGGGCATTTTCTTAGATGGCTAATATGTTCCCTGTTCTGCCGTTTACACACATTTGTGTTCTTTTTCTAATAATGCTGTCCTAAAACACGATAAAATACAACATACTTGACTCCCAATTTTATGAAGGGTTGGGAAGTACAACACTTTACAACAGCTGATCTTGTTATTGTTTTCAAATACAAAATTCGTTTCAAAATTCCTTTAAAAACGCATTTTAATAGTGTTTGATGAATTCGTTTTCTCCATACGAAGAAGAAATGTATGCAGTGTTTTGTTTTTAATATTATTAATTCGGTATAATGATAATTTTCTTTCTCAGTCCTCAGTGAGCGATGAAAACGCTAAAAAAATTTACTTTTGTAAAAACAAACGAAACGAAACACAAGATAGCGCATTTATATGTATATTAAGAAATTTTCTTTCAATGCATCTATCTTTCGATAGTGAATTTTGTTTATGTGATGTCACTGTAGTGCTATATCAAAAAAAAAAAAAACATCTGGAGAAAAATTGCTCCAAAAACTGAGGACACATTTTATTTCGTTCTTCTAACACTATCATATGTACACATTTTTATATATTATTTGGGAGTTTGACAACTTAAATATAATCAGTTGATAAGATGCTAAAACGATTGTTCAATGGTTAAAAGATTGCAAGTGAATCTGAGTTTAAAATCGCTAAATTATTTTAAGGCGCCTGGAGACGATCGAGAGACCTTGTATGTGTGCGCGTTGTCGTTCCTTTTCGGCTACGCGTACACGTTGTCGGCTTTGATTATGAAAATCAATAAATTTTGATTTTTTCATCTGAATACTTTTTATTTGATCGTCTCCATTTGTAATCGACAAGAATTTGCTCAGTTGGTTGGATAAACAAAATTAAAGTATTTTTTTATTGTGAATATTGTGTGTGTATATTTTATTTGTTATTGTATTTTTACAAATTAAATTGTGTTTGTTAAATGTTCTTATCGTCATGGGGAAATGTAAAGATTTTTTAGTTTATTTTATTTGGAATCTATTTTACAAATTTAAAGTAATGAGCAAATTTCATAACTTAAATATAACATACATATATTGAGTTCCTATTAAACTCAAAATAAAAGAGTAAATACTAGACCAAGGCGAATTCATAATAGGTGGTGTTATTAGCCCAGCTGATTGCTTTTTTCAGTTCACATAAATGTCACATATTTTGTTTGCGTACAGTGAGCAAAAAAAAACTTACACCTACTACCTCGAAATAACTTATGAACAAAAAATTATCCATAAAAAGAAATTTATTGTTCTTAAGACTGAAAAATCTTAAAAACTATATTTTAAGACTAAAAAAAGCTTAAAAACTATATTCTGATTATAAACATTTCTCTATTGGTTACAAATAAAGAAAATAATTGTCGAAACTAAGAAATTCACACATTTTTGGGCAAAAAAGTGGTGCTTTTTAACTATGGCTAACGGATTTTCTAGAAAGTCATCTTAAACAAAATCCTGTGGAATAATTTATTTAATAGTTTTTTACAATAAGTATACACATTTTTTTGCTCATTGTATATACATTCTTTTGTTTATTTATTTTTTATTTCCTTTTACATTTCTATTCTACACAATTTATAATTTATTTAAATATTCTGGTTGTTTGGGCACAACTTTTCTTGCAGAATCCACTTTTATGCTTCCCAATATTCCTCTGAAGATCGTCATACCTTAGTGGTAGCGCAAATCAGCTCATATTTAAAAAAATTATTTTTTAAAACTTGTTTTTAATTTTTTTTTTTAACAAAAAGAAAGAAAAGAGAAATAATGACATAAATAACAACTTTATGTTATGGATTCGCCTTTGTCATTTCTGGCTAAAAGCGAATTTCATTTGACAATTATCGTCACCCAAAAACAACAGAAAATATATGTTGTTTTTGTTAAAAAACACTGCGAATTGAGTTGTTGTACTATTGCCATCACCTAATTGAGTTCGCCCTGTACTAGACGTGTGCACAAGACATTTAAAATTGTACGTATTTGTATGTATTTTTCTCATATTTACCGTAGCTGCAAACATAAATAAGAGTGAAGCATAGATAGAGAACAAAAAAACAACTGCACTCATAAACCATTGCACAACAATACAAAAGAGAGTTGTGTGAAGAGTACAGCAAAAATATTGTACACTTCATAGTGTCACAACGTGCATTTCTTTTTGCAGTAAATGGGAAAGAAAAATGTTTTTGTTTTTAAACGCAATTTTTTTCCTTTTCCAAAAATATACAGTATTTATTCAATGGGCAATTAACAAAAACAACGAATATTAACATAACAATTTGAAGAGAGATTGTTGTGGGAAGAGTAAATGGTAAAAGCAAAGAATGTATAAAAACACTTATGTACGCATATTTTTCAACGTCGACACTACTGAAATTCATTTGACAATACTGAAAATTTAGTTTCAGTAGTGAAATATGCTCTTACAACACAAAGCATGTATCCATTACTTCACAGATAAATGAGTGCTGTTGTATACTTTGAATAAAAGAGAAATACACATTTCAGTGTACTCGTATAATCAAGACCAACAAAAAAGAGAACAATTCAGTATTGCATTTAGTGAAGGGTAAGCTAGCAAAAAAAGAAAAACAATATGATATATGGTATTATAAAATCGAATAATCTTAGAAATTAAATATTTTTTATTTTATTTTCTGAAGGGTAGATCAAGTACAAGTAGCCTTTTGAGTCTTTGGATTTCATTACTATAATCTAACAGATTTATTACTAACACATTTGAATGGTTACTTAGTCTATTCATATTGACCATTAAAATTCTAAGATCTCTGTGTATATTTTTGTTGGTGATAAACCATGGCGCATTTGTTAGTAGTCTGAGAGTTTTAGACTGATATCTCTGTAATATCTCCAAATTGGAATTACTTGCAGTTGAATACCATAAGTCCACACAGGTTTTAGTATAGCTGTATATAGCAGAATCTTGTTTTCTAAGCTTAACTCATTTCGCTCCACTGTTCGATTTTTCGAACAGTAAAAATCTTTTTTTTTTTTCAAAAAAATATTTATGTATGAAAAAGGTAAAATTTCAAAAAATTTTGTTTTGGTATTAAGTCGCAACTTTAGGAAAATAAAAAAACTCCCATAAAATATTCCCCTCCCCCCCGATGCTAGGGGTAAATTTCTTCAATCCATATTTTTGGACACTTTTTAAATTAATTTTTAAAAATAATAAACAAAATAAAATTAAAAAATAATTATGAGGAATTACTGCCAATATATGTAACCGTTTTATAAAATATAAAAATATGATTTATATGCCCATGCGTGTCTTCACATATGTGTAAACTTGTTTGTTCGAAATTTCGAACGCTGGCGCTTATCCTATAGTTACTGACTGACGATCAAAATTCTCTGTATTAAATGTAACACGCATTATTTGTGGAAATACTGTTAGTTATTATATTTTTCTTTCATCGTGTGGTTAAACATTAAATAATAAATTTTTTAAAGAAAAGGTGAATATTTCATATGTTACGTGCAATTTACCAGTGAATTTCGTGTTATTTGTGTTTTTTTATTTGTGTTTTGGTAAAAAAAAAACTACCAAGGGGTGATTATGATTACACATTTGATGACAACCAAAAAATATTGCTATGTAGATGGCAGGACAACAAAGAGGTCACAATAGCAACAAATTTAGATCATGTCTTGCCTTTGCTCAAAGTACAACGTTGGAAAAGAGCATCTACATCCAAAAAGAACCCGGAAGCTGGTAAATACATCACGTATGGTCAGCCAGCCATGTTACACAATTATAACAAAGACATGGGAGGTGTGGATTTACACGACAATGCAATCCAGAACTACCGAATTAATATTCGTGGAAAAAATGGTATTGTCCTTTGTGGTGTACTACTTTGAATTCGGCAGTTGTGAATGCTTGGAAATTGCATTGCTTGATTGCAAAACACAAAGTTGAGAAGCCTTTGAGTCAAAAAGAATTCAAAATCTCAGTGACAGAAGCTCTTCTTTTGACTGAAAGGAAAGAAACTACGTATGATGATCGAAAACATCGTTGTCAATTGAAGGGTAGCTGTAAGCCCACAATATATATGTGCGAGAAATGTAATATTCATCTGCATACAAAATGTTTCAGACTAAAACAAGCATATTTTCATAGCTTCTATTTCGCCTATTTCGTATTTTTTTCAAATTTTTATATCAAATTATTACAAATTTAGCTAAGTATAATTTTTCTCTAAATTTAATAACTTTTGCGCCTTTCGATTCAAAAATAATAAAATAAATCAATAAAACAGCAAATAAATGTTTTACTTGCATATAAAGCAGACATGTAGGATAAACGCCAGTGTTCGAAATTTCGAACACTATTTTCTGGGAAAACGAAAAGTCGGAAAAATTTTTTGAGCTGATTTTTTACATCAGTAGGTCCTAATTACCCTAAAAACGTATTTTTCTTCTTAAACAAAAAATAAAATTTAATCTCGGAGCGAAATGGGTTAAGCTTGACCTTGCTTAATAACCAATACATTTTTCTTGTTTTAATTTTAAGTTGTTCAAGCTTTTTTTTAATATGATTTTTCCATTTTTCCTTAGGGTAAACGTTACGTGAACAGGTTTTGTGTTATTTACTTTTATGTTCCATTTTTGAAGCCAATCTTGAATAAGATTTAATTGATTTTGCAGCATGTTAGAAGCTATGACTGGCGATTCATCTGAAGCTAGTATTGCAGTATCGTCTGCATAGGTAGCAATGGTGATATTTACAATTGTTGGCATATCAGCTGTAAAAATGGTGTAGAGTACTGGTCCCAGGACACTACCTTGTGGAATACCCGCGTTGATGCTACCAAAATTTGAGTAGCCTTCATTAACGCTTACAAAAAATATCGATCTTGAATATATGTCTTTAACACCAAATAATATGGGGCTATGATAAGAATTTTCAATTTATATAAAAGTCCAATATGCCAAACCTTGTCAAAAGCCTGTTGAACATCTAAAAATACGACAGAACACTATTGTTTTCTTCGAAATTTTATTGACAATCCTATAACACTGTTCTGGTGTACCATGTTTGTGCCTAAATACGAACTGATATTCAGGTATAATATTTTGTCCTTCTAAAATAGGCATTAATCTCTCTTAAAAGAGCCTTTCCAATATCTTTGAGAAACTGCACAACAGACTAATTGGCCTATAGGATGCGACGTTATATTATTCTCAGGTTTGTTGGGTTTTAATACCATTATTATTTTAGCATATTTACATTGCGATGGGAAATGGTTTAACCTTAGTATTGAATTATATATTGTTGTTAGAAAAACAATTTCCCTTCTTGGTGAAGATTTTAAAACCTTGGCATCAATATTGTCATAGCCCGGAGTTTTGGTATTGTTCAATTTATTAATCGCTTTTTGCACTTCTGATGAGGATATCGGTTTTATAGGTTTTTTTTAAACAAATCTCATAGCATATTAAATCGAATAATAGATATATGTTACCGTTTTATAGCTCCAACTCTCCCCTTTCCAACGAAATTTAAATTTTGGAAATCATGCCAGAAATGTTTGAGCAATCCATAAGATTGTGCGATAAGTAAAACAAAAGTTTTTGTCAAATTAAACCAGTTTGGAGCGTTCGAGAAATATAAAAAAGGTTAATTGAACAACGTAGACTATGTAGTACTCGGGTGTATTTTCACTGTCGCACCGTGTAACTTATAATCGTTTAAGAATATTAATTTGCGTTGTGGCTTTAATAATAAATTGAACGATGGCGGAAGAGTATATTTTATGACAAAACTTTTTATAGGAAACTTCAGCTGACATCCTGTTGAAAACATTAACAGAAAACGAGTTCCTGTCTTGCAAAATTTATCAAAAGTATCAAAAACTGTACTGTACTGTACAAGTAATTTTTTACAGCCACTTTTGAATGGGAGGGAGGACTTCTGATGTACATATGTAAATAAAAATCTGCACTTCAAAGTTTTACTAAATTTATTTACTTTGATTCAGAAACTTTTGTGTTTGTCAAATGGTTTACATTAAAGACGCAAGTTATTCTAATTGTCTTGAATTAAAGAAAATTCTGTTTTTATAACACTGTGTTAACTTTCCAATCAAAATAGTTTAATTAATAGCGTTTCACAATTATGTGTCCATTTATTACTGTAATATAAATATAAATAAGTGAACTTAGAAGTATAACATAAATGTGTTGAATTACTGTTGCTTAATATAATTGGTGTTTCGTAGTGGGTATCAACATTTATTTTGAGGGAGTTTCTGTACAGGGTACCCATCTGCCCTTTGAACAAGATATCTACAATAAATTTCTCGCAAATCAGTCGTTGGTCCTTGCTCATTATTTCTAATTTGATAGCCTACGAATCGCTTATAGAAGTTGGTTTTTGTTTTTCATTAGATGAAAATCATTTTGCGGCAATTTCTAGTAAGTCTTCCACAGGGTCAGGTTTCTTTTTGGCAGTTTTCAGCATAGTTCCTTTGCGAATATTCTGAAATGAAAATAAAACAATTATTTTTGTACTTACAGATGCCTGAAGAAGAATCTGAATGGAGAGAAATATCGAGAGGTTTTTCGAAAATTCGAATTTTCCTAATTGTATTGCATACCGGATATAAGGATATTCCCGGCAACTGCAGAGCGGACATTTCCAATCTAACGAGGTTAGTGTACATACATGAGTATTACTTTTACGCCGCTTAGTGTGATCACTATTGTGTGACAGATAACATTACGATGACAGTTATTATCATTGTTAATATTATTGAGTGTATAATTTGTTTTATTTAATTCCAAAGTTGGTCTTTACAACACTTCACAATATAGTATTCAGTTCGTCCATATCTTCATACAATCAGAGAACAAATTCCATTTCTTGTAGAACCAAATGCAAATGTATTACTATAGCTGCGGTTTATTGGTGCAAAAAAATTAATAATAATTAATAAGAGTGGCCATTAATCCTAATTAAATAATTATTCCTAATACAGCAACAAAAATAGACGCCACGAAAGCGTTGGAGCGTGACAACTATGATTATGCCAAAATTTAGGAATTTTTGAATTGTATATCTCTATATCCAATTTACCTCAATGGTGCAGCGACATTAAATCATTTGAAGGTCTAAAATAGAAATCATCACTGATCCGATTCAGAAAAGTCTGGAAGTACACGTTGCTTTCAACGGAACTGTTCAAGAGAAATGAAGCAGAATTGGGATTTTGAGAAGACCCCAAGAAGATAATAGCAAATAACCGGAAATTCTTACAATTGCAAATATGTAATGGAATAGGAGATTAACGATGTTGGAATTGCCTGATAAAGTAAATCTAATAGAACTGATGGATCAAAACAAAAAGATTTTTGTTGTGACTCTTGCCTCCAACTAGGATTTGAAGAAATCAATGTAGTGCAGCAATTTAGATGATTGTTTAAAAATAAAATGCTGTTTCTCATATGGTACTTACATACATCATTTTTTATTATTTTTTTTTGTCAGTCTTTATTTGCAATCTATTTTACAATATTAAGCAACTTTGGTAAAAATATAATATTGTTAACTTAAATTATTGATCTTTATCAAGATCAACATCATAAAAACTAAACTGAGGACAATATTTCTTCATTAATACATCTTTCATTGGTTTCTAAAGGATAAATCAAGAACATGATATCTTTTCAACCTACATACTTCGTCACTATCATTTAACAACGAAATTGCTGAAGGGTTTACATGTTCACTTAATCTTTGTAAATAATGATTACTGACCTTTCTTATCTCCGTTAATACGTAAGGAATTTTAAGATCATTATGTAAGTTGTTATTAGTAATAAACCATGGTGCGTTTGACATCATTCTTAATGTTTTATATTGAAACCTTTGAATAATTTTAATATTTGAATTGCTTGTAGTTCCTATTTGTAGGCTGTTTGCGATGTTTAAATTTCTCTTATCGGCAGGGTTCATAGTTAGTTGCCATTTTTTTCGGAGTCACCCTTTATAGTTTATTTGTTGCCTTATTTCTGCAGAAACATATACCGATTTGCCATTAACTGGCCCTGTAATTGGAGTTGAAAGAAAAGCAACCTCATGAATAATGTTGGTGAATTTTTCAAGTGCATCATCTAATTCATCTCCACTCTTAAGATTTAAATCAATATTTATCTCAATCCAACAACTAAATGAATCAGTTTTTTGTGAAATTAATTTAATCTTTTTTGGTATAAGCTCTATGGAAAGGCTAAAATTAATAACTAGTGCAGTATGGTCAGAGCATAAATCTTCATTATTTAAAATATCAAGCATATTTTTTGGAATACCAGAATAGACAGCAAAATCAAATAGATCAGGTATTTGAGCTGGATCTGTAGGCCAATAGGACGGCCTACCTCCTGATAAAATTGAAAAGCTTTTCTTTTGAATACAGTTCGAAGGCTTAATATGAAAAAGGCCTAACTCGATATTTGGTTACTTTACAGGAGAAGGAAAAATCTTATTAAAATTCGTAGAATTTTAGATACAACGAAAATTTGAATACAATTTTTAAGAAGAAACAGCAACACATTTAATCTCTCATTTAAAAATTTTTTATTTTTTTTTGTGCATCTGACATTTATCTACCAGAATAAACAAAAAACCTTTTTTTGAAAAAAATTTAGTTAGGCCTTTTTCATATTAAGCCATCGAGTTATACAATTGTCTACCTCTAGGATTATAATTCTTGACCCCCACCATAGATGTTTGGCATTAAAATCACCAGCTACCAAGTTTATCAAACAAATTTTCGTAATCTTGACAATTAATTGTGTGCCTTGGTGGAGTATAAATTGAATATGAGTTATAAAATGAGTTGTTACACTTTACTTTAATACCAGCGGCTTGAATTGAAGGTTTAATAAATGGTTTTGAAATTGCATACTTAATAGTCGATTTAATTAATATTTCTGCTCCTGCATGGCACCTATTATCAGGATGATTTGCTGTAATTAAATCGTACCACCTTATTTTAAAATGTGACCTACTATTTAAGTGTGTTTCACAAAGTAAATATATGTCAATATAATTATTCTTGACAAAAATCTCAATTTCATTGAATTTTTGTGACACGCCATAAGCATTTCAAACTGCTATTCGAAATCCTAATTGCATAATTTACTAATGAGCAGAGTTAACATATTTATTAGTTGACTAAACATATTTTCTATGTTCTTCATGCGATTATTATTGTCATCTTGTCTAAGCACGTCGAAGTATTAAACCTTATTAAAATTATTGTTATCACCTTCAAGTCTTGTATAAGTCTGAGAATTAATCTGTGGGAAGTCTTTAGCATTTATTCTAAAGTTCTGCTGTTTTTGATTTATATTTTCAGGCAGTATTTTTCTTCGCAGTGCTTGGTGAACTTGGCATCCATTGTAGTTAGCAGTGTGATGATTAAGGCAATTTACATACCGCGGAGGTTTCATAAAATAAGGCTTTGTGTGGCAATATTGTTGACACCTATGACATTGGAAGATGTTATTTGCTTTACGTTCTGGCTCTATAGTGACAATAGCATTATTAATGCAATGAATTTCGTACACATTTTTATTACTTGGGCTTGGATCCAAATCAACAAAAAACAATGGAAGAGGTTGTTTAGTTACTTGCCTTCTTACATTAATAATGTTTCTGACCTGATGTCCCAATGACAAAAGTTCAGCTTTTATTTTAGAAACTGGTGTTAAAAATGTAAACCCTTTAGCACAACCCTATAAGAACATTCACCTTTTAGTTGGTAAGTGTGATAGCAAATTTTGTTGGAATCAAAACATTTTACAATTTTTCTTTATGAACCTACAGTTTTAATAACTAATTTAACCTGGCCAACTCTTAACTTCACTCTTTTTTAATTTGTTAACATTTTTTTTATTTTAGTAACACAAGGTATAAATATTGGTGGTGGGGTTTGGGGTTCCTTCTTTTCCTTTATCTTTTTTTATCACGGTCATCATCAATCGCAAGCTCAGCATATTTGTTAGTGGTTGTTGTTGGTAAATTATCGTCTTGCTTTGATCTTTTATTGTTTTGCTTGAGACTTGTTGTTTTTTGCGTTTAGTAGAAGTCATTACTGGCCATTTAGTGTTCATCAGTATCAGAACAATTAAGCCCCAGTTATGCTACCGGAATGTAAAGTCACGTCCGCTAACCCAATGTCTTATGAACGTAAAAATGTAAGAGCAATTATAGAGAACGTAAAAACGTATCATATGTTTTTAGTTAAACAGAACAACAAAAGAAATAAACAAAAACAAATAAAGAAATAAAAATTTCAAAAACTAAAATTCAGATATTGATATAGAAGACATGTTTTCGGGTTTGAGTTTTTATTTCATTATTTATTGTTTTTTAAACATTGTTTTTATTTAATTCAGCTGTTAGCCAGTGTTATCACTACAGCGTTTTTGGATTCATTTCAACGACTTTACATTTATTTAAAGGTATTTATTAAAAGTTTTATGTATTGTATTTTCCATATAAATAGACAAGCAAGTGAAATCGTATATCCTACAGAAACAGGTCAGGTATTTCTTAAACTAAATTTGTACGAATGTAAAAACGTTATCTTCTCTAGTAAAAGTAAAATGCAAACTGAAATGATTTTCGAACGCTTTAATTAGTTAAAAGTCGATAACTATATTTTTCTAATATAAAATAAAAATGAACACTATCTGCATAATGTAATAATAAAATAGTATTTATTTTTATTTTAAATTATAAAAGTTAATAACGAAGTAAATTATAATTTGGGTTTTTAAAATCGTCACGTAAAAATGTAAGAAAATTCTATTTCTTACAGATTCTTACGTTCCGGTTACGTTACATTACATTTCTATAACCATTTGTATTTCTTAATTACATTCGCTGTTTCTTACTGTTGCGGTTACATTCCGTTACGGTAGCATAACTTGGGCTTCATCCGTTATCATTTTGCAAAGATTTCTTACTCAAACACAGTGGTTGTTGTTACAATTTTTTAAATGCGTTTTTGTTCAATTAGAATTTTTATTTTACTTTGTTTAATTAGTGTATTAAATTTAAGAACTTGACTATGACTGCACTCAATCACTCACGGCATGAAAAGCTCTCGAATATTTAATTTTACTTTATTTGTCTCTGTTGCAAACTGACTCACGGCTTCCCCCTTCGAAAGTCAAACAGACTACTATTTATAATATGCCGGCCGTATTTGAATTAATATTTATAATTTATTTTTTATTATTGAGAATTAATAAAAACTTTTCGAATAAAAATATTCTGCTGCTCTTGACAGTTAAATCGAAACTAATTTTATTATTTTGAAGAAAATTTTTATAAAAATAATAGAAGTATGAACGTTTACTTATGTTATCTGTAAATTAAATTTCTTCTTAATACTATTTAAAGATTAAAACAACTTGCGGAAAACGAAATTGTATGCAAAGTAAGTAAAGAAAAAAAGTAACATCTTAGAGATGTGAGGATGAAAGGGATGCCGAAACATACAAGCATATGGTAAACAAAACTTAATTTCATGGCGTTATTTTGCAAATCGAATATTTGTTTACATAAGTTATTAAGCTTTCATTTAAATTCCAGGGCATTTCTTTTAAAATATATTTTAAATGATATACGACTAATCTGTAATTTTTTTCAAGTGTTTATTTTATATAAAATTATGCAGATTTTGAAGCACGTGTATGCATATACATACATACATACATATTTGATAGCTTATACATATACATACATACATACATATTTGATGGCTTCCAAAACAAGTAACAAGGAGGAATTCAATTTTCAATGTTTTTTAAAATCCTATTTACTTTTAGATAAACATAAACATACATGTATACATACACTGAATTGAAGAAACATATTAAATTAATGTATACAGAGGAGTAATCCGTAGAGAAACAATTCTCTATTAATATCACCTTCAAGTTCTTATAAACATTATTTCCATACTTTTCCCCTCGTTTTCTTACATAACCTGTTTATTTACACTATTTATTTATTTATTTTATTTTTATTTTTTTATTTATTGGTCATCTCCAGTACCGAAAGCGTATTATCTTATTTAATAGTACTGTTTATGGAATGAATTAAATGACAAAAGTTATATAGATTATATTCTAAAATTTTGATTTAGCATTGTAAAAGGATTTTATCCAAATGAGAAGTTTGTTGAAATTGTAGCCCGAAATTGCACTATTACGTTCCAAATAGCACAATGCAAAAATCGCAGATAGGTTCCAGGGTTACGAAAATACTATTTTTTAAAAAGAAAATTTACCAAATTGAACATTTAAAAACAAAAATAATATAAAATTTCATTACATACACTGCGGTTCATCAGGATAGAACCAACATATTATAAATTAAAAAAACTGTATAAATTGCAAATACAGATAGAATAAAAAAATTTTGTTTTAAAAAAAAATAGTTAATACTGTAAATGATAATTTGAAGACAAAAAATAGTATAAAAATGAATTATAACGGTTCTTTGTAGGCAAGTATTAAATTTTTAATTTATTTTTGGTTCAACAGAATAGAACCACGTGCATTTTTAACATAAATCAGTAGGCGGTTGTAATAAAGCTTTATAAAAACCAAATAAAATTAAAGTCACAGTTTGTGACTACAGACAATATGAGAAGAAAGAGTTCTTTAAATTCGTCGGAAATGGTAAAAATTGATGTTTACCATTCTAAAAATCAGTCTTATCGCGAAATCGGTAGAAAAATCGGACAAAGTCATAATGTGGTAATGAATTACATAAAACATCGTGAAACATGTATTAAACCTTACAAAGAAGGTACTTAGACAGCTCTAACACCACAGGACAAGTGAAAAATTCTTCGAATTGCCTCAAATTCAGCCCATTCTACCTCTAAAATTAAGCATTTCGCAGAAGTTAAAGCAAGTAAATCAACAGTTCGTAGCGCTATTTTAAGCAGTGAACATTTACAACTCCGAAAACTAAAGAAAAAATCTCCATGAAATGCAATCCGTCAACAACAGCGCCCTCAGTTTGCCAAAGATCATATGGCATGGGATATTCAATTACATAGGGGGCGTTATGCTGTGATGGCGGCTCAGAAATTTTTCGTCCTTACGCATATCGTGAAAATACAAGTTATAGCCATCCAAATAAAATTTTTTTTCAGAAAATCGTTATCGCTTCATTGTCTTTAAACAGCCCATGCCATATGATCTTTGGCAAACTGAGGGCGCTGTTGTTGACGGATTGCATTTCATGGAGGTTTTTTCTTTAGATTTCGGAGTTGTAAATGTTCACTGCTTAATCTATACAAAAGTGTAGGAATTAGGCACGTTTTCGCCAATAGCATACGTATATTAAGAGATGTTGTTCCTCAGCATAACATACTTTTTCTACATAATATATTAACATAGTTAGTCCAGATGATTTGACTGTTAAAAACAATACCCAAGTTCTTGGTTCTTGATTGTAGCTGGGATGGCAAAAAGTTAATTTTCCCCATAAAGATAGCTTTCGATTTACTCGCGTTTAAGCGAAGACCATTTGCCGTAGCCCATTTAAAAATATTGTCAAGATCCTGCTTCAGTTTTAAGATACAATTATTGATGTCAGTTTTAAAACAGCTTATGTAAAGTTGGATGTTATCGGCCTATATTTATATTCCGTATTGGTCGACACGAGAAGGAATGTCATTTCACTACATTATGTATAGCAGATGGCTAGGAATTGTATTTAGTATTCAAATCTGACTACTTATAACATGCCAGCAATTTTTCACAAATCATTTCTCACTCACACTTCGGAAAATAAAATTAAAACAATTTTTGACCATGTAGTAAAATGAAATCTACCTAATCGAGAATACATCGAGTTATTATTGTTACGGTCTACCCCACGATGTCGTTTGAAACAACAAACAGCTGATTTGCGGTTCAAAAGTAGAAAGAAAATAAATGCGAATGATAACGTAAAGCCGAAAGTCCATATTAAAGGTGTGCACAAGACATTAAAAATTGTACCATGGCATATTTATAATAGGTAGGAGCAATTCAACAGCTGACGAGTTTTTGAATGTCAAAAAAAATTTTTGTTTTTTGTGTATTTTGTTTCGATATTCAATTTCGTATTTATATTAGTCATAAACCCTCATATGTACCGCATGTATCCTTAACGATACGCACTCTAGAAATTCTTCAGGATTACTATTTTAAAGCCAATTATATTAAAATTTTTGCAAGATGATTAACAATATTTAAGCCTTTGACACTAAATACACATATCTTTTAAACTACAACCTAGATTTACTATATTTATAGATTTTTAGATGAAAGTGATGAATTACCCAAAAAAAAAAATCCATGTCTCCAACTAGGTGCTCCAACTATGACTGAAATAACTTGTGTGATATTTTTAAAACAAATTCTCTTTCAGAAGATTGGGATATAGAGATTAAAACAAACTGGGCCAATCTTCTGCTGAAAATTTGTTATTATAATTACTCAAACGTAATTATAATTGGGATTAAGAAAAGAGAAAGAAAGAAGTATTAGTATGTATTTTTTATTTTCTTTTTTGAGTCTGTCAATTTGGTTGAGTGTTGTGGAAGCAAGTGAATTTTATGTACAACTTTTGATTTAAATTTTCTACTAAAGCTAACTCAAAATAATTCGCAATATAATTCAAGAGATAATAGTTTAAATAAGTATTCAATTTCAAAATTCAGTCATAAAATAAATATAAATTAGGTACAAATTTTAATTGGTACAATAATTAATAAGAAATAACGTAACGTAATAATTAATAAGAAATAACAGCTGATAATTTTTTTTTTTAATTTATAGGTGCTGCACTATTGTGTAATTTAGCATGACATACAAATCATAAGAATTTTCAATATATAAAATTTATTTAGTTTTTTTAATTGCTTTAATTAATTTCCTATGGAGGTTTGAGGTTTAATTTTTTTGACAATTCAAATGCACTTTTACAAAAACAAAATGCCTGTTGTTTTTGCATTGTTGTACTTGTTGTAAAGTTGCTCCTACCTATTATAAATATGCCATGAATTGTACAGTATTGTATTTTTCTCATGAGCGAATATTTACTGTAGCTGCAAATATAAATAAGAGTGAAGCATAGATAGAGAACAAAAAAACAACTGCACTCATAAACCATTGTACAACCATACAAAGAGAGTTGTGTGAAGAGTACAGCAAAAATATTGTACACTTCATAGTGTCACAACGTGCATTTCTTTTTGCAGTAAGTGTAAAAGAAAAATGTTTTTTTTTTTTTTCAGAATAAAGAAAGAGTATTTATTCAATAGTAGACGTCGGCACCAATAGCCCCGGGGCCGAACATCTTCGGCTTTTTACACACATAGGACACGAACATCAACGAATATTAACATAGCAATTTGAAGAGAGATTGTTGTTGGAAGAGTTCATACATACATACATAATTGGCCATTACAAGCCTTCAGTCAGGATTACGTCCTAGCTTCTCACACCACTCATGTTGTGTGTGTTAATTTTATACGTGAGTGGCGGGACCTACAGTTTAACGTCGACTCCGAACGACAGATTTTTGAGAAACTTTTCATGGCAATTTTATTTACTCTCAGAGTTTTTGCCAGAAATCTGCTGAGAGGAAGTCGCCGAAGAAATACTATTGGTATTTTATTTTGATGTCTGGCCTGGGGCTCGAACCCTGGCTTTTCGTCTAATAAGCCAACACACTACCTACTAGACCACGGCGACAACAGGAAGAGTTCATGGCAGAAGCAAATAATGTATAGAAACACTTATGTACACATATTTTTCAACGTTGACACTACTGAAATTCATTTGACAATACTGAAAATTTAGTTTCAGTAGTGAAATATGCTCTTACAACACAGCATATTTCCATTACTTCACAGATAAATGAGTGCTGTTGTATACTTTGAATAAAAGAGAAATACACATTTCAGTGTACTCGTATAATCAAGACCAACAAAAAGAGAACAATTCAGTATTGCAATTAGTGAAGGGTAAGCTAGCAAGATGTCTTGTGCACACGTCTAGTCCATATGATCCATTTCATGCGCCTTGCATTACATGCGATTCTTGTTTTCTATGCCGATTTTATTGCAAGTTACACACAATGCGTTTATGCAACTGGTTTTTTGTTTTGATCAGCTGTTGTGGTAAACAACAAACAAGCGAACAAGAAAATTTTTGGGAAAAATAGAAAATCAAATTGTAATTTTAAAAGAATTTATGGCATTAATTACAAATTTATGAGTTTACATACATATATGATATTTTGAAATTTGAAAAACGCTCATAACATAAAAGGACAGGCCAATTTAGAGGGAGAAAAAAATGATATAAGTTTTACGAAGCAAATGTTACAATAAACAGAGTGAAAAATTAAATGTAAACAAACATTTATTTTGTGTTAAAACGGGATAATTTGGAATATTTTTTAATTTCTTCAATGAAAAGTTTAAAGATTCTTAAATATTTAAATATTAATCGAAATGTGGATAAATTTCGGTCACAATGAATATAGTCTCTTGTGCAAGAGGTAATTAAGAAGGTAAATATTATAAGATCAAAATAAGACGTACTGCTCATAAAAAATATTTCTTGCTGAAAGTTGCCAAAAAATTTTAATTTCTTTAAAGGAAAAATTAAAAATTGTTATTAGTTGTTTTTATTATTAATAGTTTTACACAGAAATTACATTGTATTGTGCTGTTAAGGCCTACGAAAATCCTCAAAAGAACACAAGACTAGTGTTTTCAGTTAATTTATCCTCCATTTTTCTTGTTTACAAATTAATAAATTCAAAATAGATGACACTCAGTACATAAAAACAATCATATATACATACATATGTATAAACAATCATCATATTTTTTAAAAAATGTATTTTAATGTATTTTCCTCTTAAATTAGTAATAAACTTTATTATAAAATATGGTTTTATTAATATTTTTATAATGCAAATAAAGAAAAATGCGAAAATAGTAATGCACTATTTAAACATATTTACAGAAACCATTCATTTGGCATGCCAAGTTTAAAAAACTGCTGACATTTTCCAACGCTGCATTAGTCGCATAGAAAAGTAGAAAGTAATCCTACTTTCTCTGCGTCTATGCATTCTATGCTTTTTCTTCTGTAACTTGTCACAATCAACTACACTGATTCTACTATTTCGGTATACGCATGTAATGCAAGCTAGCATGAAACGCATGGTATGGACTTTCGGCTTAAGCATTTCAATCCAAAATTGAGGCTCTCTATTTCGTGTTTCTTATGTTTGTACCAACACAAATGCTAAAATCAAGAACTGGTGTATTCATTGTTGTATACAAACAGAGCATACATTTTTAGAAAAAAGAAATAAAAAAATTTAAAATTGAATGTGAATGCATTATACATATGTAAGTTGATTATTTATTGAATTTTTAATTTAAAATTGATATGCATATTGTTATGTAGTATTTTATTAAAAGCATGCTATTTTTCAAGATAAAATACCTGGAAAATACTTAGGTTTCATATTCGATATGTCATCTTATATTATTATTATTGTCATCTTGTCTAAGCACGTCGAAGTATTAAACCTTATTAAAATTATTGTTATCACCTTCAAGTCTTGTATAAGTCTGAGAATTAATCTGTGGGAAGTCTTTAGCATTTATTCTAAAGTTCTGCTGTTTTTGATTTATATTTTCAGGCAGTATTTTTCTTCGCAGTGCTTGGTAAACTTGGCATCCATTGTAGTTAGCAGTGTGATGATTAAGGCAATTTACACACCGCGGAGGTTTCATAAAATAAGGCTTTGTGTGGCCATATTGTTGACACCTATGACATTGGAAGATGTTATTTGCTTTACGTTCTGGCTCTATAGTGACAATAGCATTATTAATGCAATGAATTTCGTACACATTTTTATTACTTGGGCTTGGATCCAAATCAACAAAAAACAATGGAAGAGGTTGTTTAGTTACTTGCCTTCTTACATTAATAATGTTTCTGACCTGATGTCCCAATGACAAAAGTTCAGCTTTTATTTTAGAAACTGGTGTTAAAAATGTAAACCCTTTAGCACAACCCTATAAGAACATTCACCTTTTAGTTGGTAAGTGTGATAGCAAATTTTGTTGGAATCAAAACATTTTACAATTTTTCTTTATGAACCTACAGTTTTAATAACTAATTTAACCTGGCCAACTCTTAACTTCACTCTTTTTTAATTTGTTAACATTTTTTTTATTTTAGTAACACAAGGTATAAATATTGGTGGTGGGGTTTGGGGTTCCTTCTTTTCCTTTATCTTTTTTTATCACGGTCATCATCAATCGCAAGCTCAGCATATTTGTTAGTGGTTGTTGTTGGTAAATTATCGTCTTGCTTTGATCTTTTATTGTTTTGCTTGAGACTTGTTGTTTTTTGCGTTTAGTAGAAGTCATTACTTGCCATTTAGTGTTCATCAGTATCAGAACAATTAAGCCCCAGTTATGCTACCGGAATGTAAAGTCACGTCCGCTAACCCAATGTCTTATGAACGTAAAAATGTAAGAGCAATTATAGAGAACGTAAAAACGTATCATATGTTTTTAGTTAAACAGAACAACAAAAGAAATAAACAAAAACAAATAAAGAAATAAAAATTTCAAAAACTAAAATTCAGATATTGATATAGAAGACATGTTTTCGGGTTTGAGTTTTTATTTCATTATTTATTGTTTTTTAAACATTGTTTTTATTTAATTCAGCTGTTAGCCAGTGTTATCACTACAGCGTTTTTGGATTCATTTCAACGACTTTACATTTATTTAAAGGTATTTATTAAAAGTTTTATGTATTGTATTTTCCATATAAATAGACAAGCAAGTGAAATCGTATATCCTACAGAAACAGGTCAGGTATTTCTTAAACTAAATTTGTACGAATGTAAAAACGTTATCTTCTCTAGTAAAAGTAAAATGCAAACTGAAATGATTTTCGAACGCTTTAATTAGTTAAAAGTCGATAACTATATTTTTCTAATATAAAATAAAAATGAACACTATCTGCATAATGTAATAATAAAATAGTATTTATTTTTATTTTAAATTATAAAAGTTAATAACGAAGTAAATTATAATTTGGGTTTTTAAAATCGTCACGTAAAAATGTAAGAAAATTCTATTTCTTACAGATTCTTACGTTCCGGTTACGTTACATTACATTTCTATAACCATTTGTATTTCTTAATTACATTCGCTGTTTCTTACTGTTGCGGTTACATTCCGTTACGGTAGCATAACTTGGGCTTCATCCGTTATCATTTTGCAAAGATTTCTTACGCAAACACAGTGGTTGTTGTTACAATTTTTTAAATGCGTTTTTGTTCAATTAGAATTTTTATTTTACTTTGTTTAATTAGTGTATTAAATTTAAGAACTTGACTATGACTGCACTCAATCACTCACGGCATGAAAAGCTCTCGAATATTTAATTTTACTTTATTTGTCTCTGTTGCAAACTGACTCACGGCTTCCCCCTTCGAAAGTCAAACAGACTACTATTTATAATATGCCGGCCGTATTTGAATTAATATTTATAATTTATTTTTTATTATTGAGAATTAATAAAAACTTTTCGAATAAAAATATTATGCTGCTCTTGACAGTTAAATCGAAACTAATTTTATTATTTTGAAGAAAATTTTTATAAAAATAATAGAAGTATGAACGTTTACTTATGTTATCTGTAAATTAAATTTCTTCTTAATACTATTTAAAGATTAAAACAACTTGCGGAAAACGAAATTGTATGCAAAGTAAGTAAAGAAAAAAAGTAACATCTTAGAGATGTGAGGATGAAAGGGATGCCGAAACATACAAGCATATGGTAAACAAAACTTAATTTCATGGCGTTATTTTGCAAATCGAATATTTGTTTACATAAGTTATTAAGCTTTCATTTAAATTCCAGGGCATTTCTTTTAAAATATATTTTAAATGATATACGACTAATCTGTAATTTTTTTCAAGTGTTTATTTTATATAAAATTATGCAGATTTTGAAGCACGTGTATGCATATACATACATACATACATATTTGATAGCTTATACATATACATACATACATACATATTTGATGGCTTCCAAAACAAGTAACAAGGAGGAATTCAATTTTCAATGTTTTTTAAAATCCTATTTACTTTTAGATAAACATAAACATACATGTATACATACACTGAATTGAAGAAACATATTAAATTAATGTATACAGAGGAGTAATCCGTAGAGAAACAATTCTCTATTAATATCACCTTCAAGTTCTTATAAACATTATTTCCATACTTTTCCCCTCGTTTTCTTACATAACCTGTTTATTTACACTATTTATTTATTTATTTTATTTTTATTTTTTTATTTATTGGTCATCTCCAGTACCGAAAGCGTATTATCTTATTTAATAGTACTGTTTATGGAATGAATTAAATGACAAAAGTTATATAGATTATATTCTAAAATTTTGATTTAGCATTGTAAAAGGATTTTATCCAAATGAGAAGTTTGTTGAAATTGTAGCCCGAAATTGCACTATTACGTTCCAAATAGCACAATGCAAAAATCGCAGATAGGTTCCAGGGTTACGAAAATACTATTTTTTAAAAAGAAAATTTACCAAATTGAACATTTAAAAACAAAAATAATATAAAATTTCATTACATACACTGCGGTTCATCAGGATAGAACCAACATATTATAAATTAAAAAAACTGTATAAATTGCAAATACAGATAGAATAAAAAAATTTTGTTTTAAAAAAAAAATAGTTAATACTGTAAATGATAATTTGAAGACAAAAAATAGTATAAAAATGAATTATAACGGTTCTTTGTAGGCAAGTATTAAATTTTTAATTTATTTTTGGTTCAACAGAATAGAACCACGTGCATTTTTAACATAAATCAGTAGGCGGTTGTAATAAAGCTTTATAAAAACCAAATAAAATTAAAGTCACAGTTTGTGACTACAGACAATATGAGAAGAAAGAGTTCTTTAAATTCGTCGGAAATGGTAAAAATTGATGTTTACCATTCTAAAAATCAGTCTTATCGCGAAATCGGTAGAAAAATCGGACAAAGTCATAATGTGGTAATGAATTACATAAAACATCGTGAAACATGTATTAAACCTTACAAAGAAGGTACTTAGACAGCTCTAACACCACAGGACAAGTGAAAAATTCTTCGAATTGCCTCAAATTCAGCCCATTCTACCTCTAAAATTAAGCATTTCGCAGAAGTTAAAGCAAGTAAATCAACAGTTCGTAGCGCTATTTTAAGCAGTGAACATTTACAACTCCGAAAACTAAAGAAAAAATCTCCATGAAATGCAATCCGTCAACAACAGCGCCCTCAGTTTGCCAAAGATCATATGGCATGGGATGTTCAATTACATAGGGGGCGTTATGCTGTGATGGCGGCTCAGAAATTTTTCGTCCTTACGCATATCGTGAAAATACAAGTTATAGCCATCCAAATAAAATTTTTTTTCAGAAAATCGTTATCGCTTCATTGTCTTTAAACAGCCCATGCCATATGATCTTTGGCAAACTGAGGGCGCTGTTGTTGACGGATTGCATTTCATGGAGGTTTTTTCTTTAGATTTCGGAGTTGTAAATGTTCACTGCTTAATCTATACAAAAGTGTAGGAATTAGGCACGTTTTCGCCAATAGCATACGTATATGGCTAGGAATTGTATTTAGTATTCAAATCTGACTACTTATAACATGCCAGCAATTTTTCACAAATCATTTCTCACTCACACTTCGGAAAATAAAATTAAAACAATTTTTGACCATGTAGTAAAATGAAATCTACCTAATCGAGAATACATCGAGTTATTATTGTTACGGTCTACCCCACGATGTCGTTTGAAACAACAAACAGCTGATTTGCGGTTCAAAAGTAGAAAGAAAATAAATGCGAATGATAACGTAAAGCCGAAAGTCCATATTAAAGGTGTGCACAAGACATTAAAAATTGTACCATGGCATATTTATAATAGGTAGGAGCAATTCAACAGCTGACGAGTTTTTGAATGTCAAAAAAAATTTTTGTTTTTTGTGTATTTTGTTTCGATATTCAATTTCGTATTTATATTAGTCATAAACCCTCATATGTACCGCATGTATCCTTAACGATACGCACTCTAGAAATTCTTCAGGATTACTATTTTAAAGCCAATTATATTAAAATTTTTGCAAGATGATTAACAATATTTAAGCCTTTGACACTAAATACACATATCTTTTAAACTACAACCTAGATTTACTATATTTATAGATTTTTAGATGAAAGTGATGAATTACCCAAAAAAAAAATCCATGTCTCCAACTAGGTGCTCCAACTATGACTGAAATAACTTGTGTGATATTTTTAAAACAAATTCTCTTTCAGAAGATTGGGATATAGAGATTAAAACAAACTGGGCCAATCTTCTGCTGAAAATTTGTTATTATAATTACTCAAACGTAATTATAATTGGGATTAAGAAAAGAGAAAGAAAGAAGTATTAGTATGTATTTTTTATTTTCTTTTTTGAGTCTGTCAATTTGGTTGAGTGTTGTGGAAGCAAGTGAATTTTATGTACAACTTTTGATTTAAATTTTCTACTAAAGCTAACTCAAAATAATTCGCAATATAATTCAAGAGATAATAGTTTAAATAAGTATTCAATTTCAAAATTCAGTCATAAAATAAATATAAATTAGGTACAAATTTTAATTGGTACAATAATTAATAAGAAATAACGTAACGTAATAATTAATAAGAAATAACAGCTGATAATTTTTTTTTTAATTTATAGGTGCTGCACTATTGTGTAATTTAGCATGACATACAAATCATAAGAATTTTCAATATATAAAATTTATTTAGTTTTTTTAATTGCTTTAATTAATTTCCTATGGAGGTTTGAGGTTTAATTTTTTTGACAATTCAAATGCACTTTTACAAAAACAAAATGCCTGTTGTTTTTGCATTGTTGTACTTGTTGTAAAGTTGCTCCTACCTATTATAAATATGCCATGAATTGTACAGTATTGTATTTTTCTCATGAGCGAATATTTACTGTAGCTGCAAATATAAATAAGAGTGAAGCATAGATAGAGAACAAAAAAACAACTGCACTCATAAACCATTGTACAACCATACAAAGAGAGTTGTGTGAAGAGTACAGCAAAAATATTGTACACTTCATAGTGTCACAACGTGCATTTCTTTTTGCAGTAAGTGTAAAAGAAAAATGTTTTTTTTTTTCAGAATAAAGAAAGAGTATTTATTCAATAGTAGACGTCGGCACCAATAGCCCCGGGGCCGAACATCTTCGGCTTTTTACACACATAGGACACGAACATCAACGAATATTAACATAGCAATTTGAAGAGAGATTGTTGTTGGAAGAGTTCATACATACATACATAATTGGCCATTACAAGCCTTCAGTCAGGATTACGTCCTAGCTTCTCACACCACTCATGTTGTGTGTGTTAATTTTATACGTGAGTGGCGGGACCTACAGTTTAACGTCGACTCCGAACGACAGATTTTTGAGAAACTTTTCATGGCAATTTTATTTACTCTCAGAGTTTTTGCCAGAAATCTGCTGAGAGGAAGTCGCCGAAGAAATACTATTGGTATTTTATTTTGATGTCTGGCCTGGGGCTCGAACCCTGGCTTTTCGTCTAATAAGCCAACACACTACCTACTAGACCACGGCGACAACAGGAAGAGTTCATGGCAGAAGCAAATAATGTATTGAAACACTTATGTACACATATTTTTCAACGTTGACACTACTGAAATTCATTTGACAATACTGAAAATTTAGTTTCAGTAGTGAAATATGCTCTTACAACACAGCATATTTCCATTACTTCACAGATAAATGAGTGCTGTTGTATACTTTGAATAAAAGAGAAATACACATTTCAGTGTACTCGTATAATCAAGACCAACAAAAAGAGAACAATTCAGTATTGCAATTGTTGAAGGGTAAGCTAGGAAGATGTCTTGTGCACACGTCTAGTCCATATGATCCATTTCATGCGCCTTGCATTACATGCGATTCTTGTTTTCTATGCCGATTTTATTGCAAGTTACACACAATGCGTTTATGCAACTGGTTTTTTGTTTTGATCAGCTGTTGTGGTAAACAACAAACAAGCGAACAAGAAAATTTTTGGGAAAAATAGAAAATCAAATTGTAATTTTAAAAGAATTTATGGCATTAATTACAAATTTATGAGTTTACATACATATATGATATTTTGAAATTTGAAAAACGCTCATAACATAAAAGGACAGGCCAATTTAGAGGGAGAAAAAAATGATATAAGTTTTACGAAGCAAATGTTACAATAAACAGAGTGAAAAATTAAATGTAAACAAACATTTATTTTGTGTTAAAACGGGATAATTTGGAATATTTTTTAATTTCTTCAATGAAAAGTTTAAAGATTCTTAAATATTTAAATATTAATCGAAATGTGGATAAATTTCGGTCACAATGAATATAGTCTCTTGTGCAAGAGGTAATTAAGAAGGTAAATATTATAAGATCAAAATAAGACGTACTGCTCATAAAAAATATTTCTTGCTGAAAGTTGCCAAAAAATTTTAATTTCTTTAAAGGAAAAATTAAAAATTGTTATTAGTTGTTTTTATTATTAATAGTTTTACACAGAAATTACATTGTATTGTGCTGTTAAGGCCTACGAAAATCCTCAAAAGAACACAAGACTAGTGTTTTCAGTTAATTTATCCTCCATTTTTCTTGTTTACAAATTAATAAATTCAAAATAGATGACACTCAGTACATAAAAACAATCATATATACATACATATGTATAAACAATCATCATATTTGTTAAAAAATGTATTTTAATGTATTTTCCTCTTAAATTAGTAATAAACTTTATTATAAAATATGGTTTTATTAATATTTTTATAATGCAAATAAAGAAAAATGCGAAAATAGTAATGCACTATTTAAACATATTTACAGAAACCATTCATTTGGCATGCCAAGTTTAAAAAACTGCTGACATTTTCCAACGCTGCATTAGTCGCATAGAAAAGTAGAAAGTAATCCTACTTTCTCTGCGTCTATGCATTCTATGCTTTTTCTTCTGTAACTTGTCACAATCAACTACACTGATTCTACTATTTCGGTATACGCATGTAATGCAAGCTAGCATGAAACGCATGGTATGGACTTTCGGCTTAAGCATTTCAATCCAAAATTGAGGCTCTCTATTTCGTGTTTCTTATGTTTGTACCAACACAAATGCTAAAATCAAGAACTGGTGTATTCATTGTTGTATACAAACAGAGCATACATTTTTAGAAAAAAGAAATAAAAAAATTTAAAATTGAATGTGAATGCATTATACATATGTAAGTTGATTATTTATTGAATTTTTAATTTAAAATTGATATGCATATTGTTATGTAGTATTTTATTAAAAGCATGCTATTTTTCAAGATAAAATACCTGGAAAATACTTAGGTTTCATATTCGATACTATTTGTAAACGTAGGTATTCTTTCACGATGCGAGTTGCAGAGTTACATTTTTTAACTGAATGAGTATATCTGTTTTGATTGTTGGCATATCGAGATCTTCATATGCATATATTAGAAATTCTGTTATAAAAAAGTTACTTCTGTAGTCCATCCATTTTGTTTTGGCAATTTAATTAATAGTGAAACATAGGTAATTTCTGGTAACTGTATGGCGTGATATTATATTACTTTTAGAAGAGATATACTCGTATAACAAATGTTTATTGACGATGCAATAAGCAAATATTTCTGAGTGTAATTTCCAACCCAAATTTTTATTCTATTTGAGCTTTATGTACATATATAATTCAAACAATTTCGATTATTGATTTTTATATTTCAAGATTCATTGAATTAATTTTAGTTTTGTAGCGTAGCATATTGTAACGTTTTTACCTTTTTAAAAACGTTTAAATATGAGTTCGTTAATTGCAACAAAGTAAAAACAAATATGTCTTTAGTTTTTCTGAACTCTCTTATTATTTACACTACTTTTGTGTGCCACCGTATAGAACTTAACGATACACAATAGTAATCTGCTTATTCACTTTATTAGTTCACACAATTATTCACTTTGCAACCACGACTTGTTTTGTTCACACGCGACTTCACACAAGGCTGACTGAATTAACTCTGACTGCTGCTTGCTTTGTCCAGCCCTTTTATAGCCCGCACACACGCGTATCAATTAGTATGATGAACGTTCTCGATGTGGAAGGTTCTCGCTCGTGCCTTCTCGAGAACTCTATTGTTAGTACATTGTTGTTTGTGTCGCAACCAGGTTCGTTACATATTTGTCGTAGCTGGTTTACTTCATTCCATGTTGTTGTTGCTACCTAGTTCGTTGTACACATGTGTGTGTGCAGCTTTAGATAATCAGCACGTTCATTGTATTCTTAGTGTTAGTGTGCATTTGTATCGTGTGGCTTTGTGTTGGTGTAGCTGGTAGCTTTTGTTTATCGTTTTTATTGTTAAACGATATTAGGTCGTTTCGATTTATGTAACACTGCCGCCCACTTAAGCCTGTTCCTCCCGAATAGGCTCATTATCCCTACTCAAATATTTTGCCAGTCGCTCTTTATGTACGACCTTCATTTTTGTCCGGGAGCTTTCTGTATCCTGTACACGACATCGTTTGGCCGTTTAATTATTTCATACGGTCCATCCCAGCTACTTTGCGACTTGGGGAATAATCCTTTCTTCCGCGTTGGGTTGTAGAATACCACCAATTGTCCTTCATGGAGACCCTCCGTGTTTGCTGCACGATCATACCTAGCTTTCATTCCATTACTGACCATCGCTTTAATCTCCAAAGGTGCACCCGAGTTATACTGCTGCAGCTGACCTTGACTTCTTTTTACTGGACCTTTAGATGCATTATACAGGGTACAGTTTGCTATCCATTCCGCCACTGCTTGCTGACATCCAACCCAGTAAAAACGTCGCTTTATCCTTTCCAACGTCTTTGTCACTCCCAGATGTCCTTCGCTAGCTCCATTATGGGACTCCTTTAGCACTTCTTTCGTCTTGGAGAAAGGCACTACTAATAGGTTGGATAAGGTCTTGCCATCAGCGCTTTCCCAACGTCGATATAAGCATCCGTTTATCAGCCTTAGACTGTCCCATAGTGCCCAATATGCTTTTGTAAGAGGACCTTCTGCGGATATCTCATTTCTGGTGGATCTATTGCCCTCTTCCTTAGCTGCCATTATTTTCGCCAATATTGGGTCACTTCTTTGTGCTTCGGACCAGTCTTCATTGTCTTCGATCTGCATTCGCCGGACATCAACGGTGGATTCCTTCTTCTCAGCCTTGTAAATGTCCGGGGACTTTCTGATTTGCATATTAGCCTCTATTTTTGGTAACTTCGACACAAGATGATCCTCGCTATTCTCAGGCTTTCCGCTCCGTCTCTTGGGACTACTCGTTTCAACGTACTGTTCATCAGAAACCTTAGGCATAGCAATGACACGTCGTCTTGTTGGTGAAACCAGTCTTGATCTTTTCCTTGGCGCTTTACAGTTTCTTTGGAAATGGCCACCCTTTCCACAGTTGAAGCATTTAGATTTACCCTTTTGTCCGTTTTCTCTCAAAACTTGCTTCAACATCTCTTTAAGTTTGTTTAACAGGCATTTTTCTTCGTCCACGACTTCCATTCTTCGCACTTTGCTTACTTGTGGCCCAGTAATAGCGTGAGCTGTCTCTTGAGCTAGTGCGAAAGCCACGGTCTCTGCGAAGTTTCTCTTCAGTGTCGAACGTACCGCTAGTTTAATGTCAGGGTCCCGTATACCATTAACAAACACCGCGGTCTTATAGTTGTCTATCAACGGATGGTTGTCTCCTGGGTATGTGAGCTGCACTAATCTCTCAACCTCCATTGCAAAGGCTTGTAATGACTCATTTGCCTTTTGTGCCCGGCATCTCAACTCCATGCGGTATAGTTCCCGTTTGTGCTCATCGCCAAATTTACGCTGCAGTGCCACCATTAACTCGTTGTAGTTGTTTCTGCTGCTGGCTGACATGGTTTCTAGAATCTCGGCTGCGACACCTTTTAACGCCAGAATTAGTTCTAGAGCCTTCTCTCCATCGTCCCATCCGTTTCTGCTGGCTACTGTCTCAAATTGGAATTTGAATACGGATAGGGGTGAGCTACCATCAAAGGAAGGTGGTTTTATCCTGCCAGTACTTTCCGAAACGGCTCGCACTGGTTCCGGTCGCTGGCTTTGGAGGTTGTTGATCTTTTCCTCCATCATAACTATTTTTCCGTCAACGGACTTTTCCAAGTCTGACACCTTCTCTTCGACACTGGTAATTCTTTTGCTGACTGACTTATGTATTTCGTGCAGCCTCTCTGTGGTCGCTTCAAGTTTATTTTCGATTTTTGACAACAATTTTTGTTCTCTATGCTCCATTTGTTCCGTAATTGCTGATTGCATTCCTTCCATTCTTCTTTCACTATCTTGTCGCGACTCAGCCAGAACTTTCTGATTTTCGGCTCTAGAAGCTTCTCGTACATCAGCAAACAGCCTCTTGCCTGCCTCTTGCATTTTGCGATTTTCGGCTCTGGAAGCTTCTTGAACTTCAGCTAGAAGTTTTTGATTTTCGCTTCTAGAAGCTTCGAATAGCTTCTGGCTTGCTACTTCCATTTTCTCCATCATAGCAGCTAGCAACAAATTAATGTCAACACCGCTAGGGGTTGCAATGGCCTTTATTTCTCGTTCTTCTTCATCCTCGAACTGGTAGGAATCGATGTCAATGCCCTGAAGCTGCAGATGTTCCCTTAACCGCTTTTGCAATTCATTCTTCGTGCCCATTGTTGACAGTTTGAGTTTATCCAACTCGCGTTTAAGCCGTTCCACTTTTAACTCGGAGAGTTTCATTTTGATATTGATTTCCTTTTTATTTCTTTTTACTTTTGGATTTTTGCAATCCCACTTCTGACACCAATTGTTACGTTTTTACCTCTTTAAAAACGTTTAAATATGAGTTCGTTAATTGCAACAAAGTAAAAACAAATATGTCTTTAGTTTTTCTTAACTATATAATAATCTGCTTATTCACTTTATTAGTTCACACAATTATTCGCTTTGCAACCACGACTTGTTTTGTTCACACGCAACTTCACACAAGGCTGACTGAATTAACTCTCTCTGCTGCTTGCTTTGTCCAGCCCTTTTATAGTCCGCACACACGCGTATCAATCAGTATGATGAACGTTCTCTAGTACATTGTTGTTTGTGTACTTGCTTATGTACCAGTCGCAACCAGGTTCGTTACATATTTGTCGTAGCTGGTTTACTTCATTCCATGTTGTTGTTGCTACCTAGTTCGTTGTACACATGTGTGTGTGCAGCTTTAGATAATCAACACGTTCGTTGTATTCTTATTCGGCTAGCAACGAATTTATGTCGATACCGCTAGGGGTTGCAGGGGCCTTTACCTCTCGTTCCTCTTCATCCTCGAACTCGTAGGAATCGATGTCGATGTCCTGAAGCTGCAGATGTTCCCTTAATCTCCTTTGCAGTTCATTTTTCGCGCTTAAGCCGCTCCACTTTTAGATCGCAAAGTTTCATCTTGATTTTCTCCTTTTTTTCTTAATTATTTATTTATTTTTACTTTTGGATTTTGCAATCCCACTTCTGACACCAATTGTTACGTTTTTAGCTTTTTAAAAACGTTTAAATATGAGTTCGTTAATTGCAACAAAGTAAAAACAAATATGTCTTTAGTTTTTCTTACTCTCTTTATTATTTACACTACTTTTGTGTGCCACCGTATAGAACTTAACCATACAACAATAATAATCTGCCTATTCACTTTATTAGTTCACACAATTATTCGCTTTGTTTTGTTCACACGCGACTTTACACACGGCTGACTGAATTAACTCTGACTGTTGCTTGCTTTGTCCAGCCGTTTTATAGCCCGCACACACGCGTATCAATCAGTATGATGAACGTTCTCGATGTGGAAGGTTCTCGCTCACGCCTTCTCGAGAACTCTATTGCTAGTACATTGTTGTTTGTGTACTTGCTTATGTACCAGTCGCAACCAGGTTCGTTACATATTTGTCGTAGCTGGTTTACTTCATTCCATGTTGTTGTTGCTACCTAGTTCGTTGTACACATGTGTGTGTGCAGCTTTAGATAATCAACACGTTCGTTGTATTCTTAGTGTTAGTGCGTATTTGTATTGTGTGGCTTTTGTTTATCGTTTTTATTGTTAAACGATATTAGATCGTTTCGTTTTGCGTAACAATATATTATAATGATATTGCAATACTACTCATAAAAAAATGATACCCAAAAATAAATACTGTGAAGTTCATTTATCGCAAAGTTGTGGTTTTCATTTTGGAATTTATGTTTTTAAGCGCTTTTTTCTCATATATGTACTGACGATTTATTTTTGAAATTCATATATCGCAACTTAATGTATTTACTGGTATTACGATATAACACAAAGCAAAGCGAACGGTGAGTCGTAAGATAATGAGCCGCTGAAAGGAACGAAAGTGAGTGCTTTTCGTTCCCTTAAATTTTCTTTCGACTTCGTGGGTCTGGCTGTTGCTATGTACATCTGTATGTAAACCATATCCCAGCAAACACACGTAATCACATTTAATTCATGTGTGTTTCCTTTAAGAGAATTATTTGCTCTCTAATACTACACGAAATTTGTAAGTTATCCTCTCAAGGTGTGTTTTCAGAACATGAGTACACTTAAAATTTTTATGATACTAATGATTTTTTTTTTTTGCAACAAAAGCAAAAAAAGTTTCAAAGCTGTTTCAATGACACTGTTAATATATACCTCATGTATGCAACATTCTCACGGTATGCATTCTGGTTTTCCGAAAAAAATTTCAGCAAATAAGATTTCTACTGCATATGAGATGAAAAAATTGGGTCTTGAAGATTTTTTCCATTCAAAATGACAAAAAATCGTTGGAAAATGTCGTGGCGATTTATTTTATTTTGATACGTTTTATCTTACTCTCAGTTGTGCTCTCACAATTATATATGTGTGACATAAAGAAAAAGTAATTGAAGAAGTTCAAAAATAGTGTGGAATCTCTAAATAAGTTAACCGATCTTAAACCGAAAGTCCATATAATCCATTTCATGCGAACTTGCGTTACATGCGTATACCAAAAAAGTAGAATCAGTGTAGTTGTTTATGACAAGTTACAGAAGAAAATGCATAGAACGCATCAAGTAGGTTTACTTTCTACTTTTCTATGCATTGCTTGAAAAAGTCAGCAGTTTTTTATGCTGTGTTCGCACGACACCAATTTTTCTTAATTCGCTCTCTCATTCGTAATTCAACACTCAATTATGTGCTGAATTACGTAATTCTCCATACAAAATTTTGTGAGTGAATTACACAAATTGTATTTAATTCAATTTCTATTACCCTGTGAATTACTTAAAAATCAATGTAATCTCTAAATTTTATTGTATTTTTGCCATCACTAGCTGTCAAAGCACCAAAAATATAAGCAAATAAATATTGTAAACAATAATGGAATCCAAAAATAACATTTTGAAAAAAGTATTATTTAGAAGAAGGATATTCGCGAAATTAGCGAGGGAACCCACTATGTGTGTGGAAAACCTATTGAATCCACAGGAAAAGTATTTGCAGCTTTTGAAAAAGCTGTATGAACTTTATAATTTAAAAATATTAATAAGCCCAAAAAAAATTTTTATTTACTTTTTTCCATTATTATCACAGTTTTACAGCAAATAATTTAGCAATAAAAAGAAGAACTGTCAAAAAGAATTACAAAGTTGCCGTTTGAACATGGTAATTCAAATAAGTAATTCAAAACAGAGAGCGAAGTAATTCGAAAGCTCGTGCGAACATGGCATTAAACTTAGGGATGACAAATTATATTCTTTTGTGAATGGTTTCGATAAATATGTTTAGATAAATATAAATAGTGCATTATTATTTTCGCATTTTTTATTTGCATTATAAAAATATTAATCAAAACACATTTCATAATAAAGTTTACTACTAATTTAAGAGGAAAATACATTAAAATATATTTTTTAACACATTTATTTCATGAACAAAATTTCTATACTGGTTATCGATTGTTTTTATGTTATGAGTGTCATCTCTTTTGAATTTATGAATTCGTAAACAAGAAAAATGGAGCATAAATTGACTGAAAACACTAGTCTTGCGTTCTTTTGAAGCCTTTCGTAGGCCTTAGCGGCACAAAATATTATATATGTAAATTCATAAACATGTAATTAAATCCATATATTCTTTTCAAATCAAAATTTGATAATCCATTTTTCCCAAAATTGCTTGCATAACAGCTGATCAAAACAAAAAACCAGTCGCATAAAAAGCATTGTGTGTAACTTGCAATAAAAACAGCATAGAATGCAAGAATCGCCTGAAACGCTTGTGAGACATGGATGTCAAACATGTTATCCAATTAATTCAAAAAAGTTTTTTCCGAATCACAATTCGCTCATACTTAATTATAATCTGATTCAGAGTACAAATTCATACTTGTCCATATTGGAGCATTAGGCCACAACAGTGATGGTGGAGTTTTCAGGAATTCTAAATTTGGTAAAATAATTTTAAATAGTAATGATGATTTGCAATTTTCTCCCCCAAAAAATTTCCCTTTTACAAATAAAATGGCGCCATATGTATTTCTAGGTGACGAAGCTTTTTCGCTGATTCTGAACTTATTGGACGTAGCACCGAAAAATTGTCAGCTTAACAAGACAATTTTAATAAAAGGCTATCCAAGGCGAAGCCAATGGTGGAAAATTCGTTTGGCAATTTATCAAGTTGTTTTTGTGTTTAGAGAAAACCAATAATTGGAAGTAAAGTGACGGCGATAAATATTGTTAGACTACAGTTTGCTTGCATAAATTCCTGCGTGGAAGGGCATGTTCAAGATACAAACAAACCGAACTTATTCTATATTACCTTTTATAAAAGTTATTGTTCGGTTTCAGTTACTACCGATGTTAAGTTCCTTTTAAAATACTTTTTTATACTCTCTGACCTTTGAAAATTCATCTTCCTGGGCTAAAATATGAATTCCACTTTCAAGTAGATATGCTTTTAAATTATTTAAAGGTTTAACCACTCTTTATATTCTTTTTTTGCCTCAGCTAACACGTTTTTCGGACGAAATTGTTGTCTAATTAGGAAGAACGAATTTGATGAGCAGTACCCAGATGTTAATTCACAAAATCAGTCGACGATGCATTTACACCTGGATCACACACAATTTCATCAAACAGACTTTGAAAGCTCTTAGTGTGTGGTCTACTGCAATTTGTCTCAGGTACCCTAGAACAGTTACACTTTGCATCATTACTTAACGATCAATTTACCTACTTTTTATCTTCGGTGAAACAAAGGAAATTATCCATCTCAGTTATCAAAAGCTTAGAGAACCCCGTTTTTCTAACCGTGCACTACCACTTCTTTCATTGGTTTTATTTATTGCAGCTTTATGGCGTCTCCGCTAGTTTTTCCACAGCGTTTGACACTTATTTCCTTTCGTAAAATATTTTGCTTTTTAATAGATCGGTTTACTCCACTTATTTCTCCAAACTGCTGATATTGAAATAAACATGTATTCGCCTGTTTGTTATTCAAAATACAGAATAGTACAAAAAAGCACTTATGCATGTATTTTGTGCTATGCACAAAGCGGTATACATTTTAAGAGTACATTTTTTAAAAATAATACATGTACTCTTTAATGTTTGCCCTTCATATCGTCCACATGTCTGTTCTGCCCGTGTTCTTTTCTAGTCTGACCGGGAGTTTTGTTTTGTGTTAAATTAATAATAATAGAAAAATTATGGAACCCATTTAACTTAAATTAAAAAATCAAAAATAATATTAATAAGAACACCGACAGGAAAAGGAATAATTACACTATGTGACAAAATACAAAAATTTAAATACACCCGAGTAACTACCTAGTTTAAGTTGTTCAGTTAGTTGAGTGGAACTCAAAAACCCTTTTTTATTTTTCTCGAATCCTCCAAACTTGTTTTATTTGCAAAAACTTTTTTTCACTTTACGCACAAATTTATTGATTACACAAAAATTTCTGAACCGATGTCACTATTTAAATAATAATTACGGTAGTTTTTGTCCGACTTGATCAAACGAAGTGTCAATCTCTTCACAAGATAATGCACTTTCAGAATGTTATCACTTATTTCATATTTTCTATTTAAAGTTTGCTACTTTGAACTGACAAACTTGAAAAAATATGAAAAAAATAATATTTTCCAAGATTATGAGGACGAATAACCACTAGCGTGGATAACGACCCGAAGCGCACATCTCGGGTAGTTAAAGCTTGGTTTGATGAGAAAAAAATAAGGGTTCTTGATTGGCAAGCTCAAAGTCACGATCTGAACTCTATTGATAATCTTGGGGGATCGTAAAAGGAGCAGTTGCAGCCAAAAAACCTAGCAACAATAAAGCACTTTGGCAGCTTATCCTGGCAGAATGGAATAACATTAGTCCTGAACAGTGTCGCAATTTAATCAACTCAATGCCTCAAAAATGTACTGAAATAATACTCCAAGAAGGGTACCCCACAAAATATTAAAGATTCAAAATTGTTTGGGTGAAAAATAAAGAAATTAAATTAAATATTTTTTTTTTTTTAGATAACTTAATTACTATTATGTAACTTAACTTATTAAGTCTGATATCAACTCCGTACCAAAACATTTTTTATAACTATTTAAGTTGTTGTTGTTAATTAATTATTAAGCATATGAAATTAATAAATATTAGTTGTTTTTGTTTCCATGTTTCTTAAATCTTTTTAATTTTTACACAAATGAAAAATGTTACATAGGCGACTTAATAATGTGTCTGTTGGTATGAAATTTGGAAGATTTAAAACTTTTTTAAAAAATATATCGACAGTTTGTATACTCCTTCAAAGTTCGAACAACCCCAAACTTGGCCTCCATAAGATTGCACTGCTCTGCACACAGCTAAGGATAATTTACATTTCGAATTTAAAGAAACATTGCCTTTTTGAATAAAATTTAATAAATAATAAATAAATAAAATTTTCTAAACATTTTTGTTTAAATTTTTATTTATGAAAAAAAAAATATTTTAACAAAAAAGAAATGTTTTCTTTAAACGTGAATCTTTTTACTTTTGCTTTGCTACCTTAGCACGGGAACAATAAAATACACAATTGTTTATTGGAAAATGGCATTTCCGACCCCAAGTGAAATTCTTCTTGCTTCCGCATGGCCCTTACATACCATTTTCGTCGTTAAATTCGCTCCCAAGCAGAGTTGTGGCGTTATTGCTATTTCATACCCATTAAAGAACCATTTTTCTCTTTCCGCAACGCTGCCTCCTTTTCTAAATATCACAATCTGAGATTTGGCCATATTCGGTTCCACATTCCATAATTTGCAAAACAAACATTTTGAAACATACGTTTCAATGAGTTTCATGAGTGGTTATGAGTAACGAAAAACGGTTCATTGCTGATCTGTGATATTTTCTATATAAATACTAGTTTTCATTAATAGCATTGCGACACATCAAAATTGTACCTTCGAACTATATTGTACAGTTGTGAGGAAGAAAAGAAAATATCGTTAGTATAATTCGCAAAGACGCTAAGTCCACTTTTTTCCAAAATTGATATTTTAATGCAAAACGATAACACTATACCAAATACATATTTTACGACAACAAAAATGTCAGTATGTGGTTTAAAGTTGTTGTAATTTTATTGTTTGCAAAAACGCTAAGTCCACAAAACTACGAAAAATTAAACAGCACGTGCTAACTCCACGAATATTAATTATTAATTATTCTTAATTTTTGATCTAGGTTATTTAAATATAAATATTTTTATTTATTTAATTGCATTTAAAAAGTTTACAAATTTTAAAAACTGAAGAAGCCGCAATGTTTTTGTGTCTCCTGTAAAATTTGAAAAAAGGGACTTAACACATTTGCGAATGAGACTAACGATATGATTGATGCAACACACCTGTGTGTACCTAGTAAAAATCAAAAGTATTTTAATAATGCTTCGATTCAAAACGATTTTCATTACTTCTTTTAACACACAATTTGGGAACTGATTTCTTAAATGTAAGAAATTTCTTAATACAGAAAAAAATACTTCTTAGAGCACCTATTGAGGTATGCGCCCATGCAGTCACTTTGTACTTTCCATTTTGCGTTTCCGATTCGTTGAACTCTATTAAGTTCTCTTAACGGCTCAGATTTCTATTACTAGACACTGAAACATATACAGCTATAGTATATACGTTAACACCTCTTCTTCCTCGGACATTAAAATTTCTACTTTACATTTGAAAAAAAAAAGAAAATTTTCTTTCAGAAACTTATGCCAACAATTAACCAAACTATAATTAACCGTTTATTTTGAAAGTGGTTTAAGTCCATTTTTTCTTATATTGAAATATTTAAGGATTTGCGTTTGAATTTTTTCAAAAATATTTTTAACTGGTATTAAATTGTCGCCGTGGTCTAGTAGGTAGTGTGTTGGCTTATTAGACGAAAAGCCAGGGTTCGAGCCCCAGGCCAGACATCAAAATAAAATACAAAAAGTATTTCTTCGGCGACTTCCTCTCAGCAGATTTCTGGCAAAAACTCTGAGAATAAATAAAAATGCCATGAAAAGTTTCTCAAAAAATCTGTCGTTCGGAGCCGACTTTAAACTGTAGGTCCCGCCACTCATGTACAAAATTAACACACACAACATAAGTGGTGTGAGAAACTAAGTCGTAATCCTGACTGAAGGGTTGTAATGACCAATTATGTGTTATGGTATTAAATTGTTTTTATGGCTTTGTGACCTTAAACATGTTAGAATATATAAAGTAATACGTTTTGTAAACTTTACTAGAAAAATAAGCTGTGTTTTAAAACCTTAAATGGACTTAAACCACTTTCAAAATTAATAAAATGACTTTTTTTGTTTGTGAAAAGGAATGTCCACTTATTAAAATAAATAAATAGTTATCCTTATACCTAGGAGTTGGAATGGGACGTCAATATTTGTATAATGGTATTAATATTATTTTGCTGAAGTTCCTTAGTCTTCCCCGACATGGTAATAAATCAAGTATTTTGAACTCTGTATCCAATTCCGTAGGTTCTTTATAAAACATTTTATAGTGTTCACTTTTTATAAATCGCATCCAACGTATCCTTAGCCAATTTACAGGTATTTTTTAATCTTTTATGAATTGCTTCTTTCAGAGGTTTTGTAGAGAAAAATGTTCACGTTTCATTTTGGTTAATATAAATTTGTTACCCTTTCGACATATTTTTATGGTTTCATAGTAATTTCTTAGACATACTTACATTAAATTATTTTTCCTCAAAGCCATTTCTATCTCTCCAAAATCACTATCACTTGGCAAAAATTAATGTCCTGATAGTAAAAACGTATGGTCAATAATATCTGCATTATTTTCTGCCGATTGCACAATTTTCAACCATGTTACTGCCAATTTTATGGATTTCAATGGACTTAAACCAGTTTCAAAATAAATTTTTATGCATTTCGTGAAGTAGCTAATTTTCAAGTGCCCCAAATCATAGCGATTTTAATGATACTAGACTCAAATTGTTTATAAAAAAAAGATTATATAGGATTGTGATTATTGTTATCATTAACTAAATTTTTTTAAAAATGGACTTAAACCACTTTCAAAATAAACGACTCATATGAAGGTATCCACTAACAAAATTCTAATAATAACAACGACAACTGGTAACGTGTGGAGCAACTTGAAATGGTCCACTTACTTTGTGGATGATTTCATTTAATTCCAGTTAAGTTTTTAATGTGTATGTTGCAAAGCCAAATCTTTTAAGTACTTTCATGATGTATCACCTCTACTGCATTTTAGCACGTTTATTTCATGTAAACTTAGTCATTATAAGATTTTAAGTTAAAAGGTGTTTCATCCATTTGGAAAATGAATGCGAAAAGGAATGTTGCAGCACCAAAGAATGTTAATAAAATCAAAATGTTCTGAAGATTAAGTATTTAGAGTTGTAAGTAAACTAACAGAAATAAAAAGGAAATAGTAAATGGATTGAACACCGTTAAGAGACATTTAGTGCTGTTTGCTTACAGTAACGATTACAATTAAAAAGGCATGTACCAAAAAACGTCCTTCATTGGATAATAGAATTTTGCATTGTATTGCATAGGGGTACTAAAGCACTGCATCAAAAAGGTCTACTGCAGTGACCCAAGGGTTAACTTAAAAAATCTCCTCCGCTCCAGTACGGATATTACCCACATAATAAGCAGTCTTATGTTTTGTTCTGAAACGTATTATAGTCGTACAGGTTCCAAATATGTGTTCTGGAGTTTCGCTTTCACCATCACAGAATTTACATATATGGCTTAAAGTAGTATTTATAAATGTTCTTGAGTATTCAATGTCCAGTTAAAAATAGTTAGTATTTCCAATTTTGTTTTGAACTGTTTACTGCATAACTTACATTTCCTTTAACTGTAAATACCCAGTAAGAGAATAGCATGCTTCAAAAACGTCTTAAGCAGAGTTTCCAAATCACTCTATCTCCCATTTTGCCAAGAATACACTTCAAAATGTTTTTCCGCATAATGGAAAGCTCACCAATCTGTTCATTACGCTGAATTTTTACATGAAAGCACTGGAAGCAAAGGTTTACCCTTTTGGAAGCTGTCATACTACTGCTTTGGGCATGATAATAATCCGAAGCATACATCGAAGCACGTTAAGTCCTGGAATCAAAATATTATACAATTAATATGAGTCACCCGATGACAACCCTGCAGAAAATCTGTGTGGCTGCGGGTGGATAGAAAATTAAAATAGGATCAGGAGCCGGATTAACGACAGTTTTTCCTTCAAATAAAAGAAGCAAGGGAAAACATTTTAGAAAGCAAAATTGATAAATCAATGATTTAGTTTCTGCCACGAGTGTATCTTCCAAGTACACCACGTACGTTCGTTTGACACGTTAAAAACAATAAAATAGGTCCAGAGAAAGTAGTATTCAAGCAACAAAAAAGGTAGAATTTCCTTGTGCTCTTCACAATTTCATTGCTGGTAAAGTTAAATATGTCAAAGTCCACTTTTTTGTAGAAATATCTTGAATAGATGGAAGAGATCTCACAAGAAGAATGATATATTTCAGAAGAAAATCTCAGCAAACTGGAACTTCAACAGTGTCCAAAGGAGTATCCTGAGAAATCTGAACGAACAAAGAGGAAAGATGTCGAGTTCACTCGAAAAATCAATGCTATGAAACAAATAGCCACTCGTTCGTACATCAATTTCATATTATATCATTAACTATTTCTTGTGGTGAGATGTGTTTAATTCGCCAATCCATCGGACAAGGACTATCTAAAATTAATTATATCGTCTGTATCAGGACCATTATTTATATTATGAGGCTGAAAAGTTTTATATAAATGCAAAGCAAATGCTTCTGATTTAGTTTTATCGGTTCTACACCATAAACCATTCTCATCTTTGATTGGTATATTGCTCTTGGTGGGTCTGTTCAAATATTTTGTAGCATGCCATAAAATATGAATTAAATTTTAGTAAAATAACACGGTGTGTCAGTGAAACTATACCCGAGTAAATACATAGACTAAGTTATTCACTAAGTTGAGTAGAACTCAAAAAACTTTAATTTTTGTCGAAACCTCCGAACTTGTTTTATTTGACAAAAGCGGTTCTTTTGATCTTTTTACACAAAATTATTGATTACCCAAATATGTTTGAACCTAAAAAATCCAAAGTTTTTTTTAGAAAGGGGAGTGATTAGTCTAAAACGGTATAAATAAATATTTTGTTCAAACTTATGCGGCAGTCGAAGTCGCCGTAGTCTAGTAGGCAGTGTGTTGGCTTATTAGACGTAAAGCCAGGGTTCGAACCCCAGGCCAGACATCAAGACAAAAAGTATTTCTTCGGCGACTTCCTCCAGCAGATTTCTGGCAAAAACTCCCATGAAAAAGTTTCTCAAAAATCTGTCATTCGGAGCCGAGTTTAAACTGTAGGTCCCACCACTCATGTATAAAATTAACACACACACCATAAGTTGTATAAGAAACTAGGACGTTGTACAATGGGTCAATTCGACCTCTGGGTACTGTACTTGTGTTAATTGACAAGTACACGTCCTTTAACCTAACCTATGCGGCAGTTACCCACACGTAACGTAACGTACCGTAGAAAATGTTCCTTTTTAGCATATGGAGAGCAATATAAACGCTTGCCGAAACGTTCTCTCTCAATGTAACGTAAATGTCTTTTTTGGTACTTTCCTATTTATACATAAATCTTTAAAATTTGTAAATACATATTCTTATGATTCCAATGTTCTTAAAGAATTATAAGAGAATTTGCTATTATTACTTTTCTAGTTAAAGGTATTGTTTTGCAATTTAATTTAAAAAAAAAACAAAAAAATCAATTTGAATAGAACAAAATTCGACTATACTTATATCTAAATTCAATAAATATAAACTCAGACCGAACCAAATATATAATATTCTATAATATTACAAGAATAAATACTTATAATAACATAAAATTTAAAAAGAAAATATAACTCCTTCTAATTAAAAGTACCCAATTGGTACTTTTTGTAATATGCTTTATCTTAACAATACTCATCACTGTTCTGAACAGCTGAATTCCAGTTGAAGTTTACAATTTGTAAACAAATTTCATTTGCATTGTATTGTGATCAAGTGTGTTTTTTTGTTCTTTGGGTTTTCCGGATCAAAAGAAAGTAAGTAAAAAATTAAAAAAATTAATATATATTAATAAAAAAAATTATTTCAGTGGATGACGAAAAGCTTATTCTTCTCGTCCGGGCAAATGAATGCCTTTACAATAAGTTCTGCTTATCGTACAAGTTGGGCGAGAAGAAGAAGAACGCTTGGCGGGAAATAGCGGCCGAAATGGTAAGTAGGTAAGTTTTTATAACTAAAACATAGTTTTGAAACTATAATTAATTTTAAATATATTCTAGAGGAAGTAGTCGTAAAAGGGTGGACTTTCCTGCGCGACCACTACGTACGAGAGAAGCGCAGCGAAAATGCTCCTTCTGGCAATGCGTCAGTCGCAGTAGTCGCTGATGAAATCCATAGAGTAAGTATGCGTTTGAAATTGTGTTTTATTTGTTTAAGTTAATTCTAATTTATTAATTTTATATATAGAACACGATGTTCGTAAAGTATTTCGGAAGATTTTAATACTGAACTTTCGTCTCCACCGTCGCCATCATCATCCCCAAGTCTTGACCTTCTCCCTATTCCAGCGCATTTACGATGTGAACCTCCAAAACGTAAACAGCCTTTAGTTGAAAAATCTAAAGCCAACTTTAAAACATGGTGGTGGTAATGTGATGGTTTGGGGTGCCATGTCAGCAGGAGGTGTCGGAAATCTTGTTTTTGTTGAAACTACAATGGATAAACACCATTATTTGAATATTTTAAAAGAAAATTTGGAAGCTAGTGCAACGAAATTAGGAATGCTAGGGGATTTTCGACTCGTTCACGATAATGACCCAAAACATAAGGCCAAAATTGTAAGTGAATGGTTATGTGAAAACGTAAAAGAAGTGCTTTCTGATCATCCTCAGAGTCCAGACCTTAACCCCATAAAGCATCTATGGGGAGTTTTGGAGAAAAAAATCCGTCAGCCTACAATCACTGGCAAGAAAATGGTCAAAAACGTTATTACCAAGGAATGGCTGAATATTGGTCAAGAAATTACTAGTAAATTATTATTATCAATGAAGAACCGTTTAAAAGAGGTTATTAAAGCCAAAAGATATCACACCCGTTATTAAAACCACATTAATTAGTTTTAAGGCATAATTATTATTCTGTACGGATAGTTTTTTGAGTTTGGTTTCTGAAGTATTTTTTTAATTTTGTTAGTTCAAAAGAATTTATATCTGTTTTAACCTTTATGTGTTTGTATTTGTGTAATATGCCAGTTGCACTTTTTAAAAATCAAAAGTTCATTTTCATTGGATATATATTTTCCGAACTACATTAAATTATATTTTCAATAGTTTAGTGTACGGGCAATTGTTTGAGTCAGTGTACATACTAGGGATGCCAAACGGGACTGATTTTTAAAAATTTTTCGAGACAATTCGGGATCGAAAAATCCCGAAATATCCCGGGATTTCGGAATTTTCTCTTAATAAAAAAAGCTAAAAACAATTGTTTTCTTCAAAATTTCATTAATTTTTGATCTTTATTACAAAACACATGTTACAAAATAAAAAAGTATATATGTATGAATTTATAATCCCGAAAAATCCCGAAAATGGAAATGCTGCGTCACCTATAAAATAGTGTAGGAAGGATGTTCATATGTTGGCCATAATGGCTTATCCGCTGGTACAGGTACTCTGTCTTCCACTACAGTTTGCCCAAATAACGATAAGCGAAATATTCCTGTAATAAAAATTGTATTAAAGTCATTAAAAGTATCCAAAATTAAAACAATACCTCCATCACTTTGACTGCCATAGCTTCCCACACTAACAGATGTAAAAGTGTGTTTTGCATCACACACTCCCATCAGGACCAAACTAAAATATTTTTTATAATTATAATACATGGAACCAGACTTATGGGGACCATTTATAGCGACGTGTTTCCCATCTATTGCACCCACACAATTAGGAGTATTCCACATTAAATTAAAATCTTTTTCGATATCTACGTATTGAGATGTTGTTGGCTTGCTCAAATAGACTGGAGATAAAACGCTCCAAAGTATTTCGCAGGTTTCTAACACAATATGCCGTACATTAGATTTCCCAATTTTGTGACTCCATGCTATTGACTGTAGTGAAAAACCATTTCCTAAATATCTACAAAACTTCACATATTAAACTTTTTTAATACACCATGATAATTAATTTTACTTACAAAAGGGTTATTTCCAGCCATAGTCGGTATCAATCTGGTGTGCTTAGAAACTGTTCGTCACATTTTTTCATACTCCTGAAAACTTTCTTATTGTATCCCGCTATAATATAATCTCTGTTAATGGGCCGAACACACCATCTTCTATTGCGGCGTACAACAGCCGATTTCTTTTTATTTAATAAATTCACTAGATTTAAAAAGCTGATATCAACAAATAAATCGTCCACATCCATTATATGGCATTAAATACGTTTTTTTTATTCCAATACTAAAATTTGCTGCAACTTGATTAAGAAAATAACAAATGAATAACAACAGCGTTTTGTTATGTTTTTCTTTTTTATTTACATTCTATATAACATTAGCCAATTTCCGGTGGTTAGTCCAACGTCGTTAGTACAAAAGGACACATTTTTCAATAAACACTTAAGATCCATCAAATATTTTGAAATTTTTTGAAATTAAAGTTAATTTTATGACACAACATATATAAAAATATGTTTATCTGTTAGACTCTATAAATAATAATTTTATTTTTTCAAATTTTATCAAACGAAGTGTCAATCTCTGTAAAATATAATGCACTTTCATATTTTTTAATTAAATTTTGCAATTCAGAATGACCAAACTTGAAAAAAATAATATTTTCCAAGTTTACGCCATTAAAACTCCTAACATATAAGTCTGATAAAAATATTTATGTATACCGTTTTAAATGCTAATCTCTCCCCTTTCTAAAATAGGTTCAAACATGTTTGTGTAATCAATGAGTTTGTGCGTAAAGTCAGTTTTTGTCAAATAAAACAAGTTTGGAGGGTTCGAGAAAAATTAAAAATATATTTTTGAGTCCTACTCAACTGACTGAACAACTTAGACTAGGTAGTTACTCGGATGTATTTAATTTTTTGTATTTTGTCGCATAGTGTAATTAGTAAAATTTACTATTTCGTTTATTAAATTTAAATAAATTTCTTTAATACGAATAAATGAAGACATTTCTTCAACATGAAGAATTTTTTCAATATGAATAATTTACTAAAGTTGTAAATTTTTACTGATACAAGACATTTTTGTTAGCTGGTATATAAAGAAATTTCTTCAATTCTATACCCCTTATTAAAGTATTTACGAAATTTTTTGTTTCAGTGCATGCAGAAATGAAAGTAAGTGAGGATGAGTATAAAGATAGCTTGGGTTGTATATAGTAAGCTACACATTTGAAACTGAACGAACTGGCAAACGATACATCGAAGTTTATCTATAATGAATTTAGTCATTTCAGCATGGCAGTGCCGTCGAGAGAGTATTTTGGTAGAAGTGAATAATTGAGTTGAATAAGCAAATTGTAATGTCAAAATTAAGCATTTGAAAAGAGGGCCAATAAAATGCCTGTCACAGTTTGGTAATGGGATGTGTAGGGCCTACTGAGTAAAGCTTTGGTGCGGCTCGGGTAAGGGAAAGTGTATTTCACTCCTAGATTTTAAACGATAAGTTGTTCTCTAATTTGTTGGTCTTGGTAGAAGAAATGTATTGATTGATGAAGCCGTTCCAGAGATAACAGAGTCACACAGTTGTTGACTGTTGAGGTTTTCTTCGAATATATGACCTATCATGGCGGTGGTTGTTTTGTTTGATTTTTGTAAATCCGGTTTCTGATAAATAACTTGATAGTGGTTTGATTTTCCACCAACATAATAGCTGTTAATCGTATTTTATGCCTTCTATCCATTTCATCTCTGATAAAATTGTTAAGTAATAATAATAAAATAATTCCCTATTAAAAATAAAAGTGCTACATTACAAGCACATTTGATTACCGTCTATCTAATCTTTATATTACTTATAATTTATGATGATCTATTTGTATTCCTTTAACATTGGTATACAAATATTTTTTATCTTATTTGTATAAATAATAGTTTAGAAACCGCAAAGTTAATATCCGTTCTCTTTTGTATACACATAGAAATAACCTGAACCGGAAAATCCATTAATTCTATTCCATCACTAAAATACCATTAATTTTATTCCATTGACTGTTATCTACCACAGCGACCGTTTTAAACGGATGTTTTAAATCAATATTTATTTAAGTCGAAAGAAGGATTTTATCCTTTTACATAAAATTTTTTAAATTATAAACGAAATACCATAAATGACGGTCTTAGGCGCTTAAGCCTACTTTACACGGTCTCCCAAGTAATATGATCTGTCAAAATTTTGTGTAGAAGAGTACGGATGTGATCGTCTAAACGTACTATGTAATGAAACCATCACACATTGAGAGAAAATACGGATGAAAAGCTTGACAGTCGTATGGCTCTCTTCATTTTTTGAAATGATTTAAAAAACAAGTAAGTCGCATTAGATCAGGGATGTATTTTTATGTAAACACATAGAAAAAAAGTGTAACAACTGTTTTCATTTTACTTTGTTATTGTCTTATACCGATCATGTAAACGCAAAAAATATAAATCATACGACTTTTATTCTCTTTTTTGTCATACGGATGGAATTTAATTTTACTTTTTCATTATACTTTACGTACGTAAAGTATTACCGTGTAAAGTTGGCTTTACTCATACGTAAGTCATACATATATACACATATGTTTTTCAATGAAAGCATTCTAGTTGATGTTATGAAATTTCAAATAACCTTTATACTCAATTGGGCAATTCACACAAGCCCTTGTATCGTTGTATTGTTGGGCGAAAATCCAACAGTGTATGCTTGTTGTTGATAATTTTCATATATTCGACCAATAGTTTTAGTTCCACATTGAAATACGAAATAATAGCCGGTGACATTAGATAATTTCAGCGTAAAATTGCCGGTTAACAATGTGTTAATTTGATTTGACAGCCATCGAACGTTACACTTTGTTGTACTGCTTATACAACAAATCGGGAAAGAAGCGAAATGCATCCCGAATGCAAATCCACAAAAAACTTTGATGCACAGCCAATGTCATACCGCATACAGTAGGGGTAAAACTAAAGCTACAACCTTATAATTTTAATATTCCCATAACATTTGAAAGGCATTGAAGTTATAATTTATCAATTTCACTTTCTGAAATGTGTCCCTGAAATGTGCTTATTTTTTTGGAAGAAGAATTTTCTTTTATTCGACCCCTGAATACATTTGGTTTCTTTATCCATCACGTCATTTATGCCCTCGGTAGGGTTTAGATCGGGTGACTGATCTGACCATTTACGTATACATGTTAATATTTTGATTTGAATCCAGGTCTTAACGTGCTTTGATCATGATTGCGCCGAAAAATTCATGAAACAGGTATTTCATCTTTTGCAACCAGTAACATGACAGATTCCAAAATATTTTTGTAAAAGTAGCTGTCTTATACGGTTTTCAGATATGCACCTTTATTGCGTAAATCGCAATAAACGATATTATTGATCTCAATAGTTCATATAAAGTTTCAATTAATAAATGCGCAATAAATACGCAAATTGTTATAATATTGAGTAAAACTTGAAATGTATCGCAATTTACCGAACAATTTTTTTTTTTGATATTTGACAACTCAAATGTCAACAACGACAAACAAAAAATATTGAATAAGCTAAACTGCGTATATTATGCCTGAACACTTAAAATATTGCACTCAATTAACCGAATATTGACTCAATAAAAGTGCATATCTGAACATAGTATTAAGGTCTATGGAATACAAAAAAACAGGCGCATACAACATGATGTTCATATTCCGATTCATATTTACATTTCCAACTTCGTTACATTTCTTCACCACACGAATTATTGGCTTTCACTATCGAGTACATTAATTTAATTAAAAATATGCATACATAATTGGTCATTACAACCCTTCAGTCAGGATTATGACCTCGTTTCTCACATCAAAAATTAGGTTTGCTTTCGTTGCCGTCAAAAGCAAAAATATATGTTCACATATTTGGTAGAGATTATTGAAAGTTCCTTTGGAGGACTTAAAGCAACGTCACACATACGCAACATTACACTGATTCGGAAATGTAATAGTCTGGGCCTCAAACATTGTCTTTATCGAGTGAAATATGAACAAAATGGATTGTTCATTATTTATTATTTTCACAATTAATTTCATTCAATTTCGGAGATGGCTTCAAAGTTCACGGCCGATGCAGTAGATAAATACGTAAATAACTACTTTGTAAGATAAAAAGTATTTGACTAATTTTTTACATAACACCGAGCATAAGATTTTAATTACTTCACGTTTAACAATTATAATATAATTTGAAATTTTAATGTAATTATAAAAAAAAAAAAAATAAAAAACAAATCGTATAATGAGGTATTATTTATGTTGGTATTTTTATTTTATGATTACAAAAGCGTAAAAGGTGAACAATTAAAGAAAATATTTTTTCGACAAGGAATTTGCATAAGTGGTAAAACAGTCACGTTTTTCATTATAAATATGTGTACTATGTGAACATACATACATTACATATACTACTTATTCGTTTTTATTACTTTAATGGATTTAAGACTGTCACAAACCATCTCCTTGATATATTGTTACGATTATGTACTCAGAGACAAATGTGGAAACAGATTAAAAGCCTGGTACTTAATAAGAAAGAAAATAAGTTTAACACATTTTTATTGATAGTATAAGCAGCATAAGACAATCAATCGATGAAGTGCAGTATGTTAGTCAAGTAACGCGTGAGCCGAATAATTTATTTAAATTTCGTGGGATAAACATTGCAGACCTTGAAAACATTGTGCAACAGATGAAGAATAAGCCTGATCGTGAATGTGTTTCAAATAAAATTATAGTTGATAATTGGAATGTATTAGGAAATGTTTTGCTAATAATAATTAATATATAATTGGTGACTGGTATATTTCCGGAATATTGGAAAAGATTATTGATAACACCGATTGAAAAAGTGTCCAAGACAAGAAAATGTGAGGATTTTCGACCTATAAATACACTTGAGGTATGCGAAAAAATATTGGAAAAAGTAGTCAAGGTACAACTTTAGCAGTTTATTGAATATCACGGCACATTATCTGAACAACAATCAGTTTTCCGAAAAAAGCATTCATGTGAAACTACATACAGTGAATTATGTTATAAGCGAATGGAAGGCCGTAGAAAGAGAAAATAGAATGATGGCAATATTTTCTGATTTTTAAAGAGTTTTCGAGACTACTGACAGAGCTATCATGCTAAAGAAACTTTATATATATGGAATAACACAAATTGAATTAGAATGGTTCAAGTCATACCTAGAAAACCGAACGAACAACAAAATTAAATAATACTGTGTCTGATCAAGCGATTACTAATTTCAGAGTACCACAAGGTTCAATTTTCGGTGCTTTATTGTTATATTATATATAAATGATACGCCAAAAGTATTGGAAGGATTCAAAGTTGTATTGTACACTGATGACACCCTTATATATACAGTGGCTAAAAGTGATAAAGAATGCCAATATAACATGAAATACGATGTTCAGAAAATAAATGAATGGCTTAAAATGAATAAATTAAAATTAAATGAGAATAAAACAAAAACAATCGAAATAAACATAAATTCTGACGAAGTAATTAAAATAAATGATTCTGTAATAGAAAAGGCTGAGCATATCAAATACCTAGGTTTTATAATTGACAAAAACCTAAACTTAAATGAACACATCGATTATATATGTAGGAAAATTGGCAAGAAAATTAATTTCCAAAAAAGAATTAAAAACGGTATTTCAAAATCTACAGCAGTAACTATATATAAACCGCACTTTGAATACAGTTCCACTATATTGTATACATGCAATACCGCAATTCAACTGACAAGAATGCAGAAACTTCAAAATAAAGTTATGAGGGTAATATTAAAATGCGATCGGTATACGCATATAACTACAATACTCTACGATCTGAAATGGATGAATATAAAACATAGATTACAGTATAACACCTTAATGTTTGTTAGGAAAATGAAGAAAGATGACGCGCCTAAATACCTATGCGAGAATTATGTGGGAGAAAACTAAATATATATGCTGAGGAATGCGGACTACTTTCGAATTCTAAGATTGAAGTCAACCCAGAATTGTACAGCTATACAATTTATTACCGACAGATATTAAAAGTGAAGTAAATGAAAATATTTTTAAACGAAAATACAGTAATTTTGTATTATTTAATGATTTGTAATAATTTTGTTTAATTTGAAATTATTTTTTTTTTAAATATTTATTTTACTATCTTTACAATTAAAATATATCATGAAATATATAATGTATACAAGTTTTGAGTTTTTACTTAAAAGGTATTGCAACAAATATTAACCTAATTTAGTAAACATAAATATTCAATTTATTAATTTACAGTGTAAGGGTAAAAAGATAGGAAAAAAACCTTTGACCTTCCGGAAACTCCCAACAATTACCCTTAGTTAAACATCATTTCTAAGGTTAAAAAGATGTTAATGTTAGAGACTTCTTATCGTTTCATAATTTGAAGATCTATTTCGATCTTCACATTTCTGGGTCAAATTATTCACAAACGACATGAACATATCCTGCTTGAAGCTTCTGTGAAGTCTGTTAGTTGAAAACCGCCTAGGCAAGTTGAATATTATTTTCAGGTTCTTATTTTGAATTACTTGCATTTTCTTAACATAGGTTTTAGCACATACTTTGGACCAAACTTGGCCAAAGTCATTATTGGACGAATACACACTTTGCACAGCAATATTTTGTTTTTATAATTCAAAATCGATCTACGATTTAGTAAGGGAAATAATGCTCGACCACATTTAATAGATTTATCGCACGATTGAAGAATGTGATGTTTAAATGTCAACTTCTTGTCAATGACAATGCCTAGATACTTAATTGTTTCCAGAATAGGGATTTCTTCCCCATCTATTATAAGCGGAATGCTAGAAGTTCTTTTAGGCGATTTATTGAAAGGGAAAATTATGGCTTGAGTTTTTGTTTGGTTGATTTTAATTTTCCATTTGATGAAGTATTTTTTGGCGTTTAAGAGATCATTTTTCATTCGTTTGAAACTTTTCCTGTACCTATTATTGCAGTATCGTCTGCATACAGTGCTGTTGTCTGATCTTTTTGAGCTTTTAAATCTGAAATGTATATAGAATATAATGCGGGTGACAGAACTGAGCCTTGAGGTACGCCTACTAATATATTGCGTACATTTGAGTGTTCATTATTAATAAATACCACAAAATGCCTTTCACTTAAAAAACTCTGAATAATCTTTTGCAGATAAATTGTGTAGCCAAACACATTAAGTTTATACACAAGTTCGTCATGCCATATAGAGTCAAAGGCTTTTTCAATGTTTAGGCAAACAATTCCAGTAGTTTTCCGTTCTTGTTTATTTTGAGTTATCAAATTGACAATCCTTCGTACTTGGTGCACTGTAGAGTGATCCTTGCGAAAGCCAAATTGTTCTTTTTGTACGACGTTGTTGCATTCAGTAAATTCATTTAGTCTTTTCAATATGATTTTCTCGAACACCTTGTCAAGGCAATTTAACATGTTAATTGGGCGATAACTGTTTGGTGATTTACTGTCTTTTCCTGATTTTAATATCGGTATAACTTTGGCTGTTGTAAAAAGCTTCGGAAAATAACAATTTTTTATACACCAATTAAAATACATAATGAGACTAAAGAAGTTATCAGACATATTTTTCAATATAATGGAATGAATGCCATCTAATCCAGGGGCTTTTGAATTTTTCAACGATCTAACATAGAATCTTATTTCATCAATCGTAGTTAAGGATTGCTGGATAGTATTAGGTATTTCTTGTCGATTAAGCCATGTTATATATTTTCTCACCTTATTATCAATTGGTGAGATTAAATTATATGTGGTTTTGTGGTAGTCCTCAAAAACTTCTGCAATAACATTAGCTTTTTCTTTGCTATTAAATATTTCAGCGCCATCTTTTTACAAACTTCCTAACGATGGTTTTTTACCTTTCAATGCTTTAGTTAACATCCAGAATTTTTTGCTACCAGTTGGCAAACTTTATATAAATTGATGCCAGCTGTTATTACGATCACTGAGAATGTTTTGTTTTATTATGTTAGTCAGCTGTTTTAATATACATATTATTAAGTTTCTCTCTTGTGAATTTGTAGTTCTCTGAAGTTTTCTTCTGTATCTACTTCTTTTTCCAATTAAAAATAAACTATTCTGCGATAATATTCTTTGCCATTGCTGTCTGTCAGCTACTGGAATCTTTTTAGAGGCGTCTTGAAGAATCAACGTGACTCTGGAGAGAATTCGTTCGATATTCGTGTATGTAATCAGAGTATTTGGTAAATTCTCATTTTTGACCTCATTATCAACAAATTTTGCAATTTCTTTCCAGTTTGCCATATTGTATAGAACCATCTGTGATTTTTTCTCTATTATGGAACCAAATACTTTACATGTAATCGGAACATGGTCGGAATTTAATAGCTCGGGATGTGTTACAATTTGAGAAATATGTAAATTGGAGTTAGTGAGGAGTATATCAACAACTGACGGCTGCGTATGGGATGAAGATTTACCAAACCGTGTAAAACTGCTCGGGGAGTAAATATAATAATTATAATTTAGTTGGTGATTATAGAGACTGGTACCGGCAGCATTATTCTTTTGGCAGTCCCAGATGGTGTGGTGTTCATTAAAGTCACCAAAAATAAAATAGTCCACAGTACCATTAGTAACAATATCAAGTTCGCTAACAAACATATTTGTATATTTAGGACAATAAACAGTTCTTACAGTTCTATTGTTGATATTTATTTCAATGGAGATATTTTCCATGTTGAGTGTTGAAAATATAGGGATACGTTCATGAGGAATTGAATTTTTAATCGCTATCAAAACTCCTCCACCGTGTGTCGGTCTATCCTCTCGATAAACTTTATAATTAACTAGGCTAAATTTGTGCTTTGGTTTCAGAAAAGTTTCATTTATAAGTACTAAGTCTATTTGTTTCTGATTCAAAACTTGCTCCAGTTGTAATATAGCTACAGGTGATGTTATGCCCTGAGCATTCCAATGCATAACATTAAGTCTACAAATTGTCCTATTGATAACATGCCTGAGTATATTTCCCAGTACTCTTAGTTTGTCGTACTTTGTCCTACATTTTTCCAACGCATCTATAGTTTGGAAATAAATATCTAATATCTCTTGATTTGACAAGTTATCGTTGTTATCAATCACTCTATTACCCGTCTTTGTTGCTACCATTCAAAAAATTGTCTTCATCACAGAATAGAAACAAGAGTTTGACGTTTAACTTTCCATGGAGAAAGAGACAGCAAATATTACCAAAAAGTATTTCTGTCTCTCTCTGATTGTAACTATGTTTTGTTTATTTATGTTTTTTTAGTTTTCGGGGTGGTTTTTTATATTGGCGAGAGTTAATAAAAAATGTAATTTTTGTCTAAAACTATTAAAAATAATAAAAACAACTAATAACAATAACAACTTTAACTTTTTCTTTCAAGAAATTAAAAAATATTGCCAACTTTCAGCAAGAACATTTTTTTATGAGCAGTATGTCTTATTTTGATCTTGTAATATTTAGCTTCTTAATTACCTCTTGCACAAGAAACTATATTCATTGTGACCGAAAATCACATACATTTCGATTAATATTTAAATATTTAAGAATCTTTAAACTTTTCATTGAAGAAATTAAAAAATATTCCAAATTATCCCTTTTTTAACACAAAATAAATCTTTATTTACATTTAATTTTTCTACTTTAACCGCCAGTTTTCACTCTGTATATCTGGTGCTTCTAACACATTTGATTCGCAAAACATTAAAATATTTTTTTTCTCCCTCTACGAGGTAGGTTAAAGTGCTGCTTTGAGCGTTTTAAACGTCAAAGGTTTCAATTCTGTGTATATTCTGTGGTCTTCATCTGTTCGTAACAAACCATGTTGTTATGGTTTTTAAATCTGACTGGGCGCATCTTATTAGTAACTCTGGAGCGAATATCCAATGCGGGACCATTTGTAGGCGTTTTATTAAGCTGGCATTGTGAAAAATCATGTGATCCACCGCAACCTAGACATGCTACCGTTCTAAAGCAGCTTGAGGAACCGTGGCCATACATGGCACATTTAGTGCATTGTATGGGACCTCTGTTGTGGCGAGTAGGAATTCTCCAATGCACAACAATTTCCATTACGTATCTTATTTTCATAACCTCTCTCTGCGTTATTTGTTCCAGATTAAATTCTAACATGTAAAGGACATCATGTGGATTTGACCTTGAAGTGACAATCTCCTTTACATTTGTAGGTTCAATATTAAACGAGTTTTTAAATTCAGTTATTAGTGTACCAGTGCCTATTTGTGGTAAACCTAATAGCATTAGCTTGAATTTCTTGCTATCTTTAATAGGGTGAGTAAAAAACTTGCATTGATTATCTTTTAACTTATTACAGATGATCTCATAGTCGATCAGCGAGTTAGGGATAACTTTTGTTCCTATTGATACTCTTTTATATTTACAGCAGTTTCCTAATAATTTTATGACCTTAGTAAAATTATGACAAACATCCACTATGATTGTAGGGATTTTTATAATTTCATCTCTGACAGGTTCGCTTTCCACACTGGATATATTATCCTCCTCTAGGTCAGAAAATAACTGAAACCTATTTTCACCTGGTTTCGATTTTTTGTATCTGGGATTATTACCCCAAAATCTTTTGCGTTTAGAAGACATTCTTAATAAGATTCAAAAAATGAATAGTGAACAAAGGTTTTTTTATTTTAAGCACAGCTGATTGTATGTGTTGATATTTTATCTTTAAATTGAGAACCGTCTGCGTTAACACTCGGAGAGTAAGTGAATTTGAAAATTTAAAGTATTTTTAATACTTATAAATAAAAAAACATTTTTTTACGTTTTTCTGGGTTGGCAATGTATTTATATGATGTTTTCATGTTGATAGACAGACAATCGCTACACAGGCAAGTACGTAAGAAAAAAATGAGTTTTTATAAGATGATTGCCTGATTTACGTTATTATTACATCGTGTCAAGTTATATTCTTGCCAAGGTATATATTTATTATACCATTGAGTTTTTTTCATGTTAAAGTATAATAAAATATAAATAAAAATAGAAATATATTTCGATAGTGAAACAGGTGGTGCCAGTGATTGTGCAGACATTCGTTTGTGTCGAAGAAACATCATCAATGTCCTGGATTTGACTGGAAAACGGTAAGTACGAAGTAAACAAAATGCATCTTATGAAATGTGCAGACTTGTATACCATAAATTAATATTTTCCGTGTTGCTTAAAGAGATAATCCCGAAATTGAAAGTAGCATATTGAATTTCCATATACCACCTCCTATCAAACTTGCTCCATTTTTTCGTTTTCTTGCTACCGGTGCACACTGGTTTCCCCCATAGGCCAAAAATCAAAAAAAGTTAATTTTTTTCTAAGCTTGATTGCACTAAATTTATTGACAACACTAATTTTTATGAATCTAACAAATTTTGTTGTTTTTTGCGATATTTAATATTTGCGTCATTTGAAAGTGGAGGTAAGTTTATATTGCATATATTGTGGTCGCATAGTCCTACAAGAAAACTTATGTTTAATTAAAAAAATGTTTGTGTTATTGAGGCAGAATTCTCCAAAAACCCAACAAAATTTAAATTTTAACTTGTTTTCTACCAAATTAAATGCTAAAAGTTGCAAAAATTTAAGCCCATTAAAATCCCTGAAGAATACTTTTTTGACCTTTTCAAAACACACGTTTCTTAAAAACTTATTATACATCGAATTGTAGATTTTTTATCCCTCTTTAAATTAAATAATATTGTGGCCACAGATTTTTGCATATTTTCGTATATGGATGTGATTTGCATAGTCATCCTACGAAAAATAATAAAAAAAACGCATTTTGTTTTGTACTATATCTTTTTAAGAAAAATAATTTTTTTAAATGTTGTTACCTATATTTGTACTTTATATTGCAATATTGTGGCATTTGAGACAGTTGTGAATAAAGGCAAAACATTTGTTTAAGAAATTGCTGTTTTAAACTTTATATTGCAATTTAATTAATTGATTTCGCGATAGTGTTATACGTTTGAAAAATATCAATATGGAAATTAAAATAATAGGTTTATTCTGTCAGTGTCGATTTTCCAGAATGTATGGGTTTGATATTTGTAGTTCAACAGCTGGTAATTATTATTCGAAAGAAAAAAATATTTCAAATTATGGAGGAAAAATTGAAGGCTGAAAAAATAAAAAAAGTAAAGTCTTTGTAAGCGGATTGGTAAACTTTGGACTAAAAATTATCGAAACAAATTAATTATTCTGAAGGAGCATAAAAATGGTTTGAATGTCTTGAAACTATTCAGCTAGAAGCAAAAGCCCTTTGAAAAGAACTACCTGCACCTAGTCAAAAGCGTGGTCGTCCTGCTAAGGAATTTTTCAAGTCTTCAGAAAGAACAAAGAGGCGTAAAATATCTAAAATTACGTGGTAGTAGTGATAATTCTTTAACTGAAGTTTTACAAAAACACAATTATCCCACGACATACAATGTGGAAATTTACGACGTTTTAGCTCTTTTCGTTGAAACAAGACTTACTAAGCAACAGTAATTAACTATAAAAGACTTTGTCAATAAAAAAATATCGAATAATTTTTTCCCAAGCCATAAATGTATCTTGACGGCTAACAAAACCGGTTATCCAAGCACAGAAAACATTACAGTTACAGAGTCAAGTGCAGAGGTCGATCTGCAAGCCCTGCTTGATCATACGGCGAATCGAATTGTGCAACTACAAGCTCAAGTTTTTGATGAAGCATTAGGCTTAGGAGAAAAACGTTTAACACTGATTGGAAAATGGGGATTCGATGGCAGTTCTGGCCATAGCCAATTCAAGCAGAAATCGTCAAATAGGCTCCCTATGTTCCGCTTCAGCTTGTCACGGAAAACAAAACTATAATTTGGAAAAACGCGCGCCCGTCGTCCACTCGATATTGCAGGCCTTTGAAGTTTCAATTTCAAAAAGAAACTTCTCAACTGTGTAAAAATAAGGAACGTTATTTGAAATCGAAAGTTGCACTTTCTCCCACCGAAATAAATAAAACAAAACAAAAAATACAAATAACACATGACATAAAACTGACCATGTCTGATGGTCCTTATGGAAACGTCATCTGCAAAATGTCACATATGTGGTGCCTTGCTTACAGAAATGAATGACATTGAAAAATGTCTCGAAAAAAAAGTAGATGAAGCTCGTTACGAATTCGGACTATCACTATTACATGCCAACATAGGATTTTTTGAGTACTTCATTCACTTATCGTATAAATTAGAACTAAAAAAACGAAAGGCTAGTAAGAAAGAAGTCAAGTGTTTTGAAGAGAAAACAATTTATTCAACAACAATTTCGGGCCGAAATGGGACTTTTGGTCGATAGGCCAAAAGATGGTGGTTTTGGAAATTGGAACGATGGTAACACAGCGCGGAGATTTTTTCAAGATGGACATCTTTCATCAAAAATAACAGGAATCGATAAGGACATTTTGCAAAGATGTGCCACAATTCTCCAAGCTATAAATTCTGGATTTGAAATTGATGCCGAAAAGTTTAAGGAATATGCTGTAGACACAGCCAGAAAACTTGTTGAGGAGTATCCCTAGTACTACCTCCCTCCATCGGTACACAAAATTCTAATCCACGGAGCTGTGGTGATTAAGCATGCATTAGTGCCCATAGGCGAATTATCGGACGAAGCAGCTGAAGCGAAAAATAAGGATATAAAACAGTTTAGATTGCAACATACAAGAAAAATATCGCACACTGCTACAAATACAGACCTTTTAAATAGGCTCTTTTTAAGTTCAGATCCATGTATTTCTGGAGCCCGAAACTTACCAACAAAGAAAACAAGTAGTTTAAGGCAAGGAGTTTCAAATATTTAATATTTGATATATTTTAATAATAACTTTTACTGAATTTTATAACTTTGTATAAAGGAATAAAAATTTACAAAAATATTTTTAAACAAACGAATTTTCATACTTTATTTCAAAATTTCTTAAAAGAAAGCCAATTAACCCTTCAGAGATCAAATTGCTACTTTAAGCTTTCATGACATGCAATGTATGAGAATATGAACACACTAGCTTTTTTAGTTTTGGAGATATTGATTTTTGATCGCTTGTCCATATAAGGAAAACCACTGTGCGGTGGCTATCTAGCATCCGTAACCAATGAATCATCATCATCATCAATGTCACAGGTCTTGAAGACTATAAACATATTAATGAAGAAAACAAAATCAAAGAATCGTTCTATGAAATTGGTCATATTCTTGTGTTGTCGGATGTGTGGATGGGACACATGTCCGTATAAAACTCATGGGAATGGGAAAAAAACAGCTATATTATAATAGAAAAGGTTTGGTGACTATTTTAATTAGATTTATAGAAAAAAATTTTTATTTTTTGAAGAAATATCCTATTAATGCATACATTTTTAATTAGATTTGTGATTCGAACGTGGTAGTAACAATGTAGATGCAAGCATAACCGTGATACTTTTATTTGGGACTAAAGCGAGACAAATCACTTACTTAAGTCAAATTATTTAAACGGAAACGAAATACGTGGCTTTTAGGTAAAATAAAAGTTGAAGTTAATATTTACTATACATTATTATGTATGTAGTTTTAATGCTTATATTTATTGACGTACGTAACACCTGTAAGGAATCCCACAAATTCTCTAGACAGAAAGTACAATGAAAATCATTGCAAAATCCGCAACATAATTGAGAGATGCAATGGTGTCTTAAAAGATCTTTTTCAATGCGTAAGAGGATTGCACCAATATACCGAAAGGGTTACTAAAATTATAAATGCATTCTGTAGTCTGCAAAACATTTGTATCTTTTATAAAAGCATTTGGAAGTATAATTCTGATGTACTTTGGGACCCTTAATCTTATAATGATGTGGATGATGAAGATACTGAAGATTATAATGAGAAAATTGCTGAAAGAGAAAAAAGGTGTGAAATAATAAGAAAGATAAAAAGAAAATATTTGATTTCATTAAGATAGTACGTATGTATGTATGATGTGATGATGACTAGAAAAATATCTGAAATATAGACAGGAAAATAAAACAAAAAATTAGATTAGAAATTATGGAAAAGCTACAAATTTGCAAAAATTAAATAACTAGACTGTTTTATTTCTGTTATTAATCTTCAACTTTAAGTTATTTAATTAACTCTATTAAAGATTTCTCTTTAGCATTCGTAGTGTTCGAAATTTCTTTTAGGGCCTGTTCTTGTTTAGTCATTACCGCTAATATTTTTCTTTGCATGCTGAAATGTTCACGTAAAAATGTTTCTCTGCCTGTGCTGTTTTCATTGTGTTTTATTGATGTGGTATTTATTTGTTGGTGTAATTGTGGTACGTTTGGTGGTTACAAATCTGTGGTTTTTTTTATATTACATGGAGGTGACGTTCTTTTTTATAAACCTAAAGCAGTACCACTAGGGGCTGCTGCGGATGACAAATGGCATATGCTGTAAATATGTTGCTCCAGCCCCGTTATATTAATAACGGTACATGTGCCGTGAAGACTTTTGTTATTTTTGCTATTTTTTTCTTTAGTCGGCACTTTTGATCTTGCCATACCTAAAACATGTACATATGTATATTATTTTCAAATTATAATTTATAATTCACATAATACGTTTTTCTACTCCAATCCACTTTTAACTGGAGGCCCCGAAGCGTTGACTTTTGTCACGATGCTGTCCCATGTTTCTTCTACCGACACTTTGCTACTTCCGAACGCTGTACTACCCGTTGGAAGCTGTGGGTAGTGTTCAATCAGTTCAACCAACTTTTGGAACTGAGAGGCGTTCGTTTTCTTTAAGCTAAAATTTCATATCTTTTAATTACACTTTTCTTTATATAACATATAGAGTATCGGACACTTGCAACTACCATAGCGATTTTATAATTAGCTCAAATAAAACATACGGGGTAATCAAATTCTAATTTTTATATTACTTACAAAACAAAAGGAACCCTATCTACGATATTAAATAAAAATTATTTTAATTTCTTCTATAGATAGACATTTTTATAACTTAAAATAAACATAGTCACTTCTTCTGTAAGACAAAACAATTGCAACTTAAAAAATATTACACGGTAAAATATTTGCTTGCTTAATATTTCGTAGCGAAACCCTTACTATCTATTACGGCTTTGCATTTTTAATCCGATTAAAAAACTTAAAAAAAAATCATTCCGCTGTTTTACAATTGACCAGAGATTTTCTATTGGGTTCAGGTCCGCTGATTGAGGTGGCCGTTCTATTCCATTAATATTTTTCTGCCTAAACCAAGTTTTTACTACCTTCGGATCATTGTCTTGTTGCAACGTCCATCGTAAAGGCATTTCCCACTCAGCATATGACAACATAACCTGCTAAAGGATGTTTTTGTAGGACCATTTATCCATTATTCCCTGAATATGATGAAGTGGGCCCAAACCACTGGCAGAAAAACATCCCCAGGCCATGACATGACCGCCTCCATGTTTGGCGGTCTTTACACAAAATTCTTTTTGTACTCGTTTTCCTTTTGGCCGTCTAACTCGAGTTATGCCGTCACTAGCGATAATATTAAATTTTGATTCGCTACTGAAAACAAAGTTTTTGCATTGGTTTAATGTCCAGCTAATATGTTCTTGAGCAAATTGTAGTCGTTTCAATTGATTACGCTTAGATATGAGAGGCTTTTTAGCTGGCCGATAAGCTAACAAATCAGCATCAATAAGACGTCGAGAAACAGTTTTTGCGCTTACTGGAATATTGAATTCTTTAACCAATGTTGGAGCCGACTTAAAAGGAAATTTTTAATCTTGTATAACTAACGCATCGGTTCTTTGTCAGTTTTTCGAGGCCGACCACCTTTGCTGATAAGCCCCACAGACTTAGTTTTTTTAAAACGTGATAAAATTCGAGAAACTGATGATTTATGAACATTGTACTTAATGAATAGTTTTTTTGAGAAATTCCTTGATTGAAATTGTAAAGAGTTGCCTGGTTTGACAACCCAAAATCTTTTGATATGTGCACTTATGAAATTTTAGTTATTTTATATTATATTTCAATAATTTTCTAAGTTAATTTAATGTATAATATGTATAGCACAGGTTACCGTCCGATATGCCGTAAAAAACACTAAGATCTTTAATTGATGTTCACTCTTCAAATTCTTTTTCTCTACTTAAACTTTATTTGGTAAAATGAACTAAGAATAAAGAATAGCGGTAAAATTCCCAACAGATTTTTTGTTGTATGAATGTACTAAAATAAGTACACACAATATTAATCTATTCAGCTACACATTAAACACTTTAACTAAATTTTTGTACGCATGCACATATACATATGTATATGTATATGCATTTGATAGAGAAAATGCATATATTATATAGTACTAATTTCATATAAATTAAATAATTTTTATAAATGATTAAAATCATTATATGCGTTAACAGAAATCGTCAACAATACGCTTTCGTAAATTTTTACCGAACTTATCTGGTGCCATCTTTATCGGAATTATGGCTAATTAATAAAACATGTAAAATATTTTTGAAAATAAAGGATGTTTTATACCAATTAACTACGAATTGGAACAAAACAAAACGAAAAATAACGGTTTTTTAAACAATGACAACAGAAACTGTAAGAGTTGCATTTGTTTTGTCGGATGAAAATAATAGGTCGATTCACAGACTATACTGCAAAAATAGCCCTTAAGCTGGATTCACCCAAAGAACAAAATTTTTGTTCCGAAACAATTTTTTTTATATGTAGTTTGACGTTTCTCTTTTTGAGAGAGAGAGCGAAAGAGAGTAAGATTGCTTCGGAACAATTTCAGCTCGAATTGTTTTAATTTTAATTTTTGTTCTGAAACAATCGTACTGTGCTGCCAGATATTTTAATTTTTGAAGTAAAGTTGAACTGAGCTGTCACATCATATTATATGTATATTTGTATATTGTCTGTTTAATTATAAAAAACAAATAACTGTTGAATATTACTAAAAAAAACTAAATAATTAAGCCAAGAAAATAAACGAATTGCAGTCATCTGCTACTGCGCTGCCTAATTGTAAAACTAACAAGCATCGTTTACAAAAATATTTCATATGGTAGCCCTGTTTTTACAGAACAATTGTTCGAAGTGGATGAATCGTTTCGGAACAAACTGTCAAAAAACTGAATTTGTTCCGGAACAAGAATTCTGTTCCGAAACAATGGGTGAATCCAGCTTTAGCTATAATTGAGCCTATAAAATGTATTAAGTTATTACAGATATCATAAGAAAGTGGAACTCACAAAACCAAGTTTAAATGCTAGAAATATTCTAATTTTACGAACCAAATCTTGTATTATGAATGTTAGTTGCAAATGTTTTTTCCGATACTTACATATTTTTATTAATAAAACCGATTCTTTATTTAATTTTAAATTTGTATTCAATTCGAATCACTCGAATCTTTTATCAGTATTTATCTGAAGCTATGAATCTGAATAAGTAGGCTTCTGAATCAAACATATTTCGAATGGCATGAGTTTTATGTCAACTCAGTATGCGTACAACATACTCATTGCAACCTGTACTTATAAATCAGCGTTGCAGTGATTACGAATGAATCTGAGTTGGTAAATTTCGATATTACTGACTTACTTATATTCAAAATTTCATGAGTGGTATGTATATTATATTGATTTTATATATGTACATTTTATTGATATTTTACTATTTATCATTACTATAGCTTCTTTTGTTTCCGGTTTTTTAAAAATGTTATTTAATAAATCATTGTTTAAATTACACGCGTCGGTACTATACTATGTTCAGATATGCACTTTTATTGAGTCAATATTCGGTTTATTGAGCACAATATTTTAAGTGTTCAGACATAATAATATACGCAGTTCAGCTGCTTATTCAATATTAATTTGATAGCTGGTAAACAAAACAGCTGGATTTTCAACAACATTGTTTTTATTTTCTTTATTGGGTTTTCGTTGTTGACATTTGAATCAACAGAAAGTGTTCGGATAATTGTAATATGCGCACTGAACATACTTATGACAGTGCTGCATTTTAAGTTTTATTCCATATTATAACAATTTGCGTAATAATTAATTGAAACTTTATATGAAATATTGAGCTCAATAATGGCGTTATTGCGTTTTACGCAATAGTGGTGCATATCTGAACACCGTATTACCGAATACTATTATATAATTTTGTCAAAAAATTTTCTTGTGTTTCTGTACACAATCACTATAATTAATCCCATATAGCTGTTTACTTATGGAAAAGTTGTCGTGAATGCGGAATAAATTTTTTGTTGGAAACACAATTTTTTTATATGTAGTTTGACGTGTCTCTTTTTGAGAGAGAGAGAGAGAGAGAGAGAGAGCGAAAGAGAAAAAGCATGCTTCGGAACAATTTCAGCTCGAATTTGTTTAATTTTAATTTTTGTTCCGAAACAATCGAACTGTGCTGCCAGTTTTCTTCAACTCAGTGGCTATTAAAAGAAGAACTTTACTTTTATCCAGTTTTTTTTACTAAGATTTGTTTTAATTTAAAATTTCTTTGTAACACAATAAAAAATATGATCACACTCAAGCCAAGAAAACAAACGAATTGCAATCATCTGCTATTGTGCTGCCTAATTGTAAAACAACCACGCATCGTTTACAAAAATATTTCATATGGTAACCTTGTTTTTACCGAACAATTGTTCGAAGTGTGTGAATCGTTTTGGAACAACCTCTCAAGAAACTGAAATTGTTTCGGAACAAAATGCAAAATGGTCGAATCCAGCTTAAGGGTGACCAGACAAAAGCTTAAATATTTCGGAGGTGTGTTGAAGTCGTCGTAGATCTACTAGGCAGTAGTTGGCTATAGCTTCTTTTGTTTCCGGTTTTTTAAAAATGTTATTTAATAAATCATTGTTTAAATTACACGCGTCGGTACTATACTATGTTCAGATATGCACTTTTATTGAGTCAATATTCGGTTTATTGAGCACAATATTTTAAGTGTTCAGACATAATAATATACGCAGTTCAGCTGCTTATTCAATATTAATTTGATAGCTGGTAAACAAAACAGCTGGATTTTCAACAACATTGTTTTTATTTTCTTTATTGGGTTTTCGTTGTTGACATTTGAATCAACAGAAAGTGTTCGGATAATTGTAATATGCGCACTGAACATACTTATGACAGTGCTGCATTTTAAGTTTTATTCCATATTATAACAATTTGCGTAATAATTAATTGAAACTTTATATGAAATATTGAGCTCAATAATGGCGTTATTGCGTTTTACGCAATAGTGGTGCATATCTGAACACCGTATTACCGAATACTATTATATAATTTTGTCAAAAAATTTTCTTGTGTTTCTGTACACAATCACTATAATTAATGCCATATAGCTGTTTACTTATGGAAAAGTTGTCGTGAATGCGGAATAAATTTTTTGTTGGAAACACAATTTTTTTATATGTAGTTTGACGTGTCTCTTTTTGAGAGAGAGAGAGAGAGAGAGAGAGAGCGAAAGAGAAAAAGCATGCTTCGGAACAATTTCAGCTCGAATTTGTTTAATTTTAATTTTTGTTCCGAAACAATCGAACTGTGCTGCCAGTTTTCTTCAACTCAGTGTCTATTAAAAGAAGAACTTTACTTTTATCCAGTTTTTTTTACTAAGATTTGTTTTAATTTAAAATTTCTTTGTAACACAATAAAAAATATGATCACACTCAAGCCAAGAAAACAAACGAATTCCAATCATCTGCTACTGTGCTGCCTAATTGTAAAACAACCACGCATCGTTTACAAAAATATTTCATATGGTAACCTTGTTTTTACCGAACAATTGTTCGAAGTGTGTGAATCGTTTTGGAACAACCTCTCAAGAAACTGAAATTGTTTCGGAACAAAATGCAAAATGGTCGAATCCAGCTTAAGGGTGACCAGACAAAAGCTTAAATATTTCGGAGGTGTGTTGAAGTCGTCGTAGATCTACTAGGCAGTAGTTGGCTTAAAAGACGCTAGCAGTGGTTTAAAAAACATAAAATTTCATAAATAGCTTGGCAGGAAATTTGTTAAGGATGCGAAATTTGAACGCATAAAGAATAAATTTACCCAAGCGACTGCACGTTTTCCGCAACGGTATTCAGAAATTAATTTTCGGCATCAAATTACGAAAGAGAATTGCTCACGTAACAGAGTGTCACATTTACGTGCTAGCGACCTGCATTACTGCATTCGCATTCACAATGAATTCATCTCTACACCATCTCGAGTACCCAACAGAGAAAAACTTCATTCAAAATGTATGATTCTCTTAAATATACAGTATTGGAATAGAATTAAAACTGTGTATAGTAAATCAATTGGGCAATTCACACAAGCCCTTGTATCGTTGTATGGCGTGTATTGTATAATGAATATACAACAGTGTATGCTTGTTGTTGAAGATTTCATATAAAAATCCGATACAACTATACACATTTTTGTCATATGTTTTTGGAAGTTGTATTGGTTTCGTGCTATCAGTTTATGTAAGTGCCAGTAATCAAGAAGAAGAAGAATAAAAATAAAAAATATTTTCTATGTAATTTGAGCAAGGCGAATTCATAGAAGGTGATGTTATTAGCCCAGCTGATTCCTTTTTTAGGTACACGGGATTGTCAAATATTTTGTTTCCGTACAAAAAAAAACTAACACACATTACCTCGAAATAAATTTTGAACAAAAAATTTTCTATAAAAAGAAATTTATTGTACTTAAGACTAAAAAAAGCTTAAAAACTATATTCTGATTATAAACATTTCTCTATTGGTTACATATAAAGAAAATAACTGTCAAAACTAAGAAATTCTCATATTTTTAGGCAAAAAAGTGGTGATTTTTTAACTATGGCTAACGGATTTTCTAGAAAGTCATCTTAAACAAAATCCTGTGGAATAATTTATTTAATAGTTTTTTACAATAAGTGTACACATTTTTTTTTTTTGCTCACTGTATATACATTCATTGTTTATTTATTTTTTATTTCCTTTTATATTTGTATTCTACACACTTTATAATTTATTTAAATATTCTTCATGTTCTGGCACAACTTTTATTATAGAATCCGCTCTTATGCTTCCCAGAATCCCTCTGAAGGTCGTTATACCTTAGTGGTAGTGCAAATCAGCCCGTATTTTAAAAATTATTTTCTTTAAATTTGTTTTACAAAAATTTTTTTATAAACAAATAGAAACAAAAGAGAAATACATACATACATACATAATTGGCCATTACAACCCTTCAGTCAGGATTACGGCCTAGCTTCTCACACCACTCATATTGTGTGCGTTAATTTTATACGTGAGTGGCGGGACCTACAGTTTAACGTCGACTCCGAACGACAGAATTTTGAGAAACTTTTCATGTCAATTCGATTTACTCTCAGAGTTTTTGCCAGAAATCTGCTGAGAGGAAGTCGCCGAAGAAATATTTTTTATTTTTTTTTTCATATTTAATTTTTGATGTCTGACCTGGGATACGAACCCGGGCTTTACGAATAGTAAGCCAACACACTACCTACTACACCACGGCGACTTCAGAGAGAAATAATGACACAAAATAACAACTTTATGTCATTATATGGATTCGCCTTTGTCATTTCTGTCTTACGGCGAATTTTATTTGACATAACCGGGCCGTGGTGTAGTAGGTAGTGTGTTGGCTTACTATTCGTAAAGCCCGGGTTCGTATCCCAGGTCAGACATCAAAAATGAAATATAAAAAAAAAAAAAAAAATATTTCTTCGGCGACTTCCTCTCAGCAGATTTCTGGCAAAAACTCTGAGAGTAATAAACCTGCCATGAAAAGTTTCTCAAAAATTCTGTCGTTCGGAGTCGACGTTAAATTGTAGGTCCCGCCACTCACGTATAAAATTAACGCACACAACATGAGTGGTGTGAGAAGCTAGGCCGTAATCCTGACTGAAGGGTTGTAATGGCCAATTATGTTATGTGTAACCGGGCACACAAAAACAACAGAAAATACATGTTGTTTTTGTTAAAAAACACTGCGAATTGCGTTGTTGTACTATTGCCACTACCTTATTGAATTTGCCTTGAATTCGAGTCAACAAATAACATCTCAAAATTATATTCGCACAGATAATTAATTAATTTACATTTTCCCCAATATTTTTTTAACTTGTTGCTTGAAAATCGCATTATGAAATACACAATACAACATACACGATACAAAGTCTTGTGAATTGCCCAATTGTAAAAAAGTGGTGTATGCATCAGAGATCAGCAATGAATTGTTTTCTCGCTACTCATAAGCACTCAAATAAAATTTGAATATAAGTGAGTCAATAATATTGAAATTTAACTACTCTGATTCATTCGTACTCAATACAAAGTTGATTTACAAGTATGAGTACAATGAATATGAGTACAATATTGACATCAAGATTCAGATTCATAACTTTAGAAAAATGCTTATAAATGATTCGAGCGACTCGAATCATTAAAAAATTTATCAAAATTTGCAGTCTTAGTTTAGTTGCATTTACAAATATTTACAACAGTATTGTAGTGTTCGTACGCAAATCATACTTATTTTGTGATTCTTGTATATGTTGAGTCATGGAGAGTCGAAATCAACAACATCATACGTATTGTTAAGTATGAGTAATTCAAACTTTGAATATGATTAGTATGAGTTTGATATTAAAATAAGCATGTATGCGTATAAGCATCATAAATTATGAGTATGATTCGATTTACTCATCTCTTTGAATATTCATTGCTGATCTCTTGTATGCATACACGAACGCTGCCTCTGGCGGCAAGCTTTCAATTAACGCAAATAAATTCGGTACTTTTCACATATTTCTAGAAGAGCGATTATTATTCTACATTCACTTTGCTGTACGTCTGAGAGGCATGGAATGCAAAAAGTGCACTCACCTATTAGTACTAAATACCAACAATCCATGTACTTAGAAAATAAAATGATAATGGATAGAATATAACTTAAAGGTAATTATTTCTCTTAAATTAAAATGATGTTTTTTGAAAAGAAATGGAAAAGTAAACACAACATATTTATGCTATATTACAATAGGGTTTTAACCCATTAACAAAAACATTTGCATAATAAATTGTATGGAAAGAAAAACCTGAGTATGGTAGGTATTTGTAATGCAAATTTCTATTCAGAATTATTTATACAATTTTAAGTTGTTTTACACAACGTCTTTTATCATTCTCTTTAATTCTTTACAAAACACGTGGCACGAAAACACTAAAAATTTAAATTTTTTTAGCAAAAATTTTTGTATAAATTCTTACATAAAAAGCCAACAATCAAATGACTGTATTTAAAACGTCGAAACGATTGCTGGATTACTCATAACGCACAGTATGAGCTCCAGTAAAAACATATTATTTTGACTTCGTTATTTTCTTTTGGCGTCAAAATAATCCTCTTTGAATTACAGCGAATATGAAAGTGTCGTGTAAATATAACCATAGAAGCGGCAAAAATTTGCATAAGCCTTGCAACCTGCATTCATAAAAATCAACACTTTTTTCATATGATTTCTTAATGTTTGAACGGGACTTTCAACTGAAAAGAAAGGTTTTGATGTCTTTTAAACTTGATTCCTTTTTTTTTTGCTATTTTATTCAAGTTTCTAGAAAATAAGTCTTTATTTAGAGAAGTTGTTGTTTTGCAAGTGAACGCATACACGTTTTTAATTTTGCTGCTTTAATGTTTTTAACGTCTGATATTGTTTGCTTTTTGTAAATTTATTGGTGAGTGATTTTTAAATAATATCAGAAAAGTCGCCGTAGCCTAGTAAATAGTGTGTTGGCTTATTAGACGTAAAGTCAGTGTTCGAGCCGCAGGCCAGACATCAAGACAAAATAAAAAAAGTATTTCTTCGGCGACTTCCTCTCAGCAGATTTCTGGCAAAAACTCTGAGAGTAAATAAAATTGCCATGAAAAGTTTCTCAGATCTGTCGTTCGGAGTCGACTTTAAACTGTAGATTCCACCACTCATATCTAAAATTAACACACACAACATAAGTGGTGTGAGAAACTAGGTCGTAATCCTGACTGAAGGGATGTATGTGTACCAGAAAAAACGTATACAAAACTTGTTCCGATGAAGAAAGGAAGGTAATACTGAATCTCCGGAACGACAATAATTGAAATATTCCAGTTACTTGATTTCTCTGGACAAAAAATTTTGAATGCAACGAAACATTTTAACTCTTTCAGACATTTTGCAAATATATTGAACGTTTAAATTTTTCTCTTCGAAGTAATGCTTACGACAGTAGGTTAGGTTAGGTCAGATATCACAAAGCTCACTTGAGCACGCATAGCGGCGATAGTAAATAAAGAGGAAAAATATTGGATAGACAAATGCAAAAACTAAAGTGCGATTTTATTGTTAGCAAAAAATTTAAAGTTTTATAAATTATCACAAAATTACAATTTTCATATAACTTCAGATTTTGAATTAGCATCCTAAAATTAACTGACAGTATATTTTGCAGAAGTTCATCTGAACTATTTAATGTCTGAAAGAGTTAATACATTTGGAACCTCAAATAAAGTACCCAGTGCATGTGGGGGCATTTTACAATGAAAACCTTTCGTATCCAAAAAAAGTTAAATCCAGATTGGAATTTTTGTGATCAGTTCAATAATGAACCAACATGTTTACAAAAACGTTATACAAAATACAATGATGACCCGAAGACAAGATTCAAGACAGATAGGAGCAAAGCATTAATATTTTAAACTGCCGAGCTCTATCCTCTGGTCCCAATCGAGTTAATGACTTCTGAGAATAAAGATTACCCCAAGAAATATTGGTTGTGAGAATAAAATAAATAAAAAATTTGTAATAAATATAAAACTGATAACAATTCTCTTTATAGAATTTAACTATTTAAAAACTGTTTATTTTTAGATTTAAGAACTGAAAATTAAATTTTTTTGTTTCATTTTGAAAATAAAACAAATAATTTACCATCATTACGAATGTTTTTAATTACATGGCAACCACAGTATGTTCGTTAAAACACGCTTTTGCTTCTCAATTTATTATATTAATGATTAGTTCGCACTGTGCTTAAAAATACTATATAAAAATAAACAATGAAATGTGATAAAATAGGAAGATTTTTATCGATTTAAACTAATTTTAAACTTTGAGTTGTATAAAGACTAACTTAACACAAAACTGCAAGATGTTTCAAGCTTCATGTCATCCAAAGTCATCTTGTAAGCAGCGTTGCCGTTTGTGGTTATTTCTATCCAAAATTTTTTATTTTTTTTGTTCAATGTGTAGATGCGTAGGTATTTCCGGTTTTTGTTATTTTTTTATAATTAAAAACTTTAATTTTGATTAATGTTAATTTTTAATACATTTTATGATACATTGGCAACACCTATTAAGTTATTTTACTAAATATCAACTATGGGTGTTAAAAAATACAGCTTAACTTAATAAAAACAACATTTCGCAATAATTTATATTTTGTAACAATAAATATTACTTTCAAAAGAACTATGTAAAAATAAAAAAGTGCACATTATATAAGGCCCGCCAAAAACATTTTCAAGAATTAAATTGTGATAAATTTTACAAAATGATCTTTATATATAAATTTTTTCTTTTTAATATTTGATACATAGTTACACTTTTAATATTTTTTATTTTTGTTGTTAAGGTAATTTACCCATGAAGTATTATTTTCTTCTTATATAAAGATCTTTTGTTTTGTTTGTTGAGGTAAGACTTTATACGTATATTTACATAAGTTTTTTATTTATGAGCGTGTGCCAAATGATAGCAAAAAGATATGGTGACTAAAAAATTTCCTATGGTGAAAAAATTTTATAATTTCCTGTGCCAAATGAAAACTTATTTGACGTTGATAATTTTTGACAATTATTTTTAAAATATAAAAAACTGTTACAAAAATGAATATTTAAAAAAATGATTAATGATTCTAATGATTATTGCAATTCTTTTGCAAATAAGATCATCGTAATTGATGGACATTTGAGTGGTTTTAACACGAAATAAACGAATTCTCGAGGTAACTTTTGAATTCATAAGATTTTTCATATATTATAACTAATTCTTTCAAGGGTGTGTTATATATTCAACCTGGAGTTCATTCCAAAATTGTAAATGCAATTATGAATGGGGATAACAACATAATAAAATACATCTAAGGCTTTCTGCAAGTTCGTTCAAAAAAATTGTAGAACATGTACCTAAAACACATCACGGTTGGTGCACAGAATATGAAGTAATGTGCTTTTTATATTGGATGGCCTGTGGGTGTAGCTACAGATTGATTGGATGTTTCATAAGCATTAGTCGCTACACTGCAAGACATATAGTTAAAACAATTTTAGATGAAATTATTACTATGTGACACATAATAAATCATGGTTATGTAAATGACTACCAAAGAATATCAACTAAATTTTGCCAAAAAATTAAATTTGCTGCGTTCAGAAATTTTATTGGTGCTATCGATGGAACGCACATTAGAATAAAATGTCCAACACGAAAGCATTATGAATACATAAATCACAAAAATTTTTACTCAATTCAGTTGCTAGTTCTTTTCGACTTAAATTAAAAATTATGTAAACTAAAAATTCACTGGCGTTTTATTAGGGCATCCTGGTTCGGTACATGACACAAGAGTCTATATGCTAAAGGGGTCTTTCCACCGCAAAATTATTTTTGTTTGGGGATAAGGGATATTCATGCCAGCTATCTCCTGTACCAGTCATTACCGTTTTTAAAGAACCTTTAACACCAAACCAAGCTAGGTTTAACATATCAGGGGAAGAATTATTGTGGAATCTGCACTTGGGATATTAAAAAAACAGATGGAGAAATATTTTTAACAGAGAATTGGAGTTGAAGATTAAAAATTGTATTAAAACTGCGTTTGCAGCTTTTATACTCCATCATATCTGCATTCTACAACATGATTTCGATCCATCGTTAGAAATGAACGATGATGTTTCTGCAGAATTAGTTCCTCCTGATACTAATAGAATCATAAGTGAAACAGCTGAAGATATTAGAAAGAGGAACGAAATTTTGAATCAATTCCTTCAGAATGATGATTGATATAACATTTGAATAAATCGTTACATATTGCAATAACTTTTTTTTTGAAAATTATTTTCTGTCTTATGAAAAAACGATCACTAATGTTAGCAATAGTTTAAAACTGTTCTTTTAATAATCGTTTTTCATAAGGCCCTTTTTTATCTGACGACATGGACCAGAGGTATATGTGTAACTTCCACTAATCCTCTAATCCTTTTACAAAATACAAATTGATCAAACAAAATACTATTTTATTTTGTGGGAGTCCCCCAATTGTTTCAGGTATCCTACCAATACAGTTCCATTAAGTGCCCTTTAGATCACCATTTTCATATATTGGAATAGGTGTAACTTCCACTCAGTTCCACTAATCCTGTCCAACATTTTACAAAAATATGTACAAATTGAAAGGTTATTTATATAGTCCCACGATTATTTAAGGTATTCAAAAAATACCGTCCCATTAAGTACCCTTTTGACAAACCTTTTAATATAGTAGAACATGTGTAACTTCCACTCAGTTCCACTAATCCTGTCCTGAAATGTCAGGTATGTATGTACTTATGTGTATTTTCATGTGTATATGTAGCAAATTTTCAATACAAACAATATTACATAACATTTTGGAAGTGCATATTCTATATTATTATAAAAATTATATACATATCAGTCCGAATCTGAATCCGATGATACAAATAAAGTAAAGGTATTAATATGGGGGTAATCGGTTTGAACCATTTGACCAAAAACTGAAAGCAGATAGGATATTTGTTTGTTAATTTTCTTATCTCTCTTCTGTATGTGTTCCTCTATTTTTTGCATTTCTGGACGTAACTTTGAAGAGGAAGTGGTACTACCACTTTGTTGAGTTGAATCAAAGAATATGGATATAAAGAATGCGCATCATGTAGAAGTAAAATTTCTTATGGCGGGTCGTAACATCACGACCCGCTCTCACCAAATTTTTTTTAAAAATCATTTCTGGGTGAGGGGAGAGGAAGACAGAAGGAAAATGAACACAAACAAAGAGAGTAACAATGTGTTGCTCTCATCGTACGTATTCTTGTGTTTTTTGATTAAGTTGTCGATCAGACTGCGACAAGAATACGTGTGCTGCCGATGCTTTATCATTTTATTTCAGAATAACACTCGAAGAATATTTTGTGTTAAAAATGTTCTATGTCATTAGCTGCGCATATTTTATTTTTTATTTTGTCCCATAGTATATTTTTTAAATGCTTTGGAATGCTCGTTTTTTTCTTTTAATAAAAAATGTTTTTTATTCTTTTTATTTTTATTTATCTAAAAAACATGGCCTAATTTTTAAGCCAAAGATGGATAGCTTTATGTTCTTTTAATAATAAAATCGATGTTTTATTTTATTTTTATTTATCCAAAATTATTAAGCCAAAGATAGACAGCTTTACATATGTATGTTGATGAAATGAAAATAAAAATAGAGTATTTTACTAACACTTTTATATGGCTGTAAATAAATAAATTCTCTCAACTTATTTTCTCTCTCTCACTCACTAATCCATAACCATAGGCATGTGTTAACCTAGAGGAAAATTGTTAGTAATAATGTCAAGTCTACTTATTAACCCAATGATATGTATATATAATCGGAAAATATAGAAAAATTGTACTGCACTAAGACACTAAGACACCGTATTTAACTTGGCAAGTTTTCTTCCAAAAATCGAAATCATTTCTCATTGATATTAGTGAATACTACTGTGATATTTCTTTGGGTGTATCATTGAAGTCTGAAATAAGCGACATGTACCTTCTTCTTTAAAAACTGACAAGATTTTTACGCTCTTTTTAACAAAAATTCTTGATGTTCGTGTCCTATGTGCGTAAAAAGCCGAAGATGTTCTTACCCTGCCGACGTCTGTCAAACAACAAAAACGCACGAAGAGAACAACGCATGATGAGAACAACGCATTGTTACGCTCTTGGTTTCTGTAACCTTCCCTTCTATCTTTCCCCCCGCGTCCTGAAATATTTTTGAAAAATATTCTAAAATATGTTAAAATGCACATTCTTTATACTTTATTTTCTTTGGTTGAATTTAAAATATCACTATTATTCGCCTTTTGAGCAATAATTACTCCATCACTGCTATCAATAAGATACGGAGGATGGTAATTATCTTTTTTCAACGCGTAAGTATGAATAATATAAAAAAACTCCCAGTCATTGGCGTCTTCTGATGTCGCTTCTTCACGGGTTCCCTCGCCCGAACGGTACTTAAAGAAACTCTTATATTTTTTCATAAGAGCATTCCATTGAGTTTTACATGCATTTGCATTTTTTTCCTCTCCAATTTGTCCCTTTAATTCTAATGCAATTTTTCTAAAAAATAGATACATATATGTATACAATTTTATTACAATTACATTATATATTTTGGTTACCTCCAGCCTTGATTACTATTAGCATTTTTTCCACAGAACCAATCGTCCCTTTCAATCCTTTTTTGGATTAAGATGTGGCGCTCTGCAATACTCCCTAAAAATAGATTTAAATTAATAAGTAAACATTATAAATCATTAATACTTACATTTAATGTAACTTTTCTTCACTTTTTGATGGGAGTTCCATTTTTTTGTAAATTAGAAAAATAGTTTTCAGAATATTTAACTTTTTTTTTGTTTTTTATATTTATTTTACGTTTGTCACATTTCTATATTGATATGTCAAAAATTTACTTTTTCAAGTTAATTGCTACCGTTTGGCACACACTCTGTGTAAATAATATATGCACATAATATTAACATGTACATTAGGGTCGTTCATAAATAAAAACATTGGATTTTGCTAATGGCCAACCGGAATATATATTAAGCACTGTGAAAAAATGATTTCTTAAATGTTTCTGTTAAGGTTTAGGGGTCGCTACCGGCCCCCGAACTGTGGTGTTAATAAAAATCGCTGCCCTTATAACTTTTTTCTTAATTTCTTTATATTTTTCCAATGTGTGTTTTAATAGTGGTAGTATGGCCAAGAAATAAAACGATTTCGAGCGTATTTTTACTATATTTAAAAAGATTTATTTCAAAATTAATATGGATAATATATACATATTAACATAAAAATCTTCAAATAGGTTACATGTGTTTATTGAAAATATGTACATATGCATTAATTAAAAAAAAATGGTTATAATATTTAAACGTAAAATATAAATCTAACAAAATCAGTCAATTCATGCAATTATTGGTGATTAACATAAAATATAGTTTCTTAAAAATTATTATTGGAGCAAATTTGATTTATTGCAATTAATCTTTCACCAGCGACAATAAATACTGCTTCTGCTGTTCATTGTTGGTATATAGCTTATTTATTATATTTCTCCATCAGTGCTACTCCTCTTTCTGCTATTTTGTTAACAACTCTCATAGAACGAACTATGTCTCTACCATTTACGTAACTCTCATCTTCCTCCCAATCTTCAACACTTTTCTTTAAGAAATTGGATGAAATACCGGTAGCGCTAAAAAATTTAAGAGTGTTTTTAGAAACAAAATCTTCTAATTGTTTGCTAATTATTAGAGTGGCATTTAATGTAATTCGTTTTAAGGGATTTTCCGGTCCTTCAACATCTAAAGGGGCCCCCATCTTTTTTTTTTGTATCAACAGAAAATTGGTCGTCAAAGAAATCGAATGCAATAAGCTCTTGCGATAAGTACCAAAGATGACCAAGGATTTTTAATGGCTGCAGTTCCAATCAGCTCATTTACTTCTGCATAATATTTTAGGTCCTTTAAAAGCTGTAAATCATTTCTTGGCGCACAAACCGCTGATGGGGTTACAAACCAGTCCTTTACATAAATTCTTACTGAAAATATACAAACATCTCGAATTGAGGATGCTTCGCTTGCTTGAATTCATTTCTAAATAAATAAATCTTTAAACAGTAAATGGCTTTAGCCATCCATCTAGCCCGGTGAAGACCTCCAGGTGCTCTAAAAGACACTTCAGATTCGGGAATACCTCCTAAGAATATTAAAGATAGCTTCAATAGTTCCTTATAGTCATCTCGTGGCTGAAACTTAACTGATTTAGGATGAAGTTTTTCCCGATTTAAAGTTTTTCCGATTAATTTTGTTCCAGGCTAATTTAATCTTTTAAATATCAATACTTCAGGCCCAGTTGAAGTACCAAGATGTGATGACGACATGCCAGCCAAAGCGTATCTTTATCCATCTCTTGTTCCAACAAAATACATGCACCATTTCGCCTTCCAGTATTTGTGGCAGTTGTGTCAAAAACTGCCGACGCAGCTGCAACTCCAGTTCCATTAGATCATTTTGGTACTGCTAGAAGCTTATCAACCCCCATACCAGACACCAGAATTGGAAGACGTTCTACGATTTCACTTCCGCTGATATCTTCTATCATTTTTCCACCCCTGTGAATAGTAAGTGGCACGTTAGGTTTAAACATACTTCGTAAGGACTGTCCCATATTTTCTCTCAAGTCAATTCGTTGTCGTCGAATAGAAGAAGTGCTTATAACGGGTGATTTTTTAAGAGCTATAGGATAATTTAAAAAAACACATAAAATTCAGAAAAATGCATGAAATCTTTGGATAGTACGGTCCATATAATTTAATGAAGATTATTTCATGCAAATGTTGACCGCGACTGCGCCTTAAATGGTCCATCCGCTGAGTCCAATTTTGGCATAATCTTTCCAACATTTCGGCCGGTATCTCACGTATAAATGCTTCAATGTTGTCTTTCAATGCGTCAATTGAAGCGGGCTTGTCTGTATAGACTAAAGGCGTTAAATTGCACGATCTAGGCGGCCAATTGAACGGTCCCGAAAGTGAAACAAAACGTTCACCGAACTCGCCTCTCAATAAGTCCATTGTTACGCGTGCTGTGTGAAATGTGGCACCGTCTTGTTGAAACCACATGTCATGCAAGTCAAGCTCTTGCATTTTGAGCAAAAAAAGTTGGATATCATCTCACGGTATAGCTCACCATTCACAGTTACGTTACAATTCGCAGCATCTTTGAAGAACTACGGTCGAATGATGCCACCAGCTCATAAACCGCACAAAACTGTGACTTTTTCCGGATGCAGTGGTAGCTTTTGCAATTCTTCTGTCTGATCTTCGCTCCAAAATCAACAATTCTGCTTATTTACGTATCCATTGAGCCAAAAATGAGCTTCGTCCCTGAACACAATTTTTCGATAAAGAAGTGGATCTTCGGCCAACTTTCCAAGAGCCCATTCCCCAAAAATTCTGCGTTGCGGTAGGTCGTTCGTCAATTCTTGCACCAGCTGTATTTTGAAAGGGCAATACGATGTTGCGATATTTTCTTCAGTTCGCACTTTACGTAAGCGTGTTGGTGGTTTAATGTCCAACAATATAAATTTGGTGCGAATTTTATTCATAATAGCCCGAATAGCCGCTTCAGTGGGTCGATTAAACTGACCATAAAATGAAAGAAGCGCGCGATGAACTTTCTTAACAGAGCACGCATTTTGATAATAAAATTCAATGATTTGCAAGCGTTGTTCGTTTGTAAGACGATTCATGGTTTAATTATGAAGATGTTTGACAGTGAAACAAAACACGAAACGTGCGTGAGCTGTTTAAACCAGTGTTGCCAAAAATATAATAGCTAAAAAATCACCCGTTATTATATTTTGAAAAATCGGTACCAATGTGTTTAACTGTTTCTGTTAAAACAATTACTGCTTTACTATTACTTAGCTTTGCAACATCAAGACTAACAGCTAAGTTTGCATTTAAAATGTTTTTTCTACATCTATATATCTTTTTCAGTTCTTGTATTAAAACAAGTGAAACAAAATTTAAAAAAAAAACAATTTTCATAATATTAGATTCCAAAAACAATTTAAGTATAAAGTACAAACAAAAATCATGAGTAAGATCAAGGGTTCACGAAAAATTGACGATTTTAATGCATAATGCGTAAACAGAATGCCTAAAAAGATCAAACCAAATAACATCTTGTCTAATGTATACAATAACAATTATTTTTTACCGTTACAAACCATCGACGATGATAAAATAAATGATGAAATTATGATCAACAAAACAACTTAAGTAATTATTCCTCCAATTACAATTTTGAAATGCAAAATTGAAGAGGTACATGAAATTTGTAAAGCAAAAAATATAACTGATTATGCTATCAGAAAAATCTCAATTGGACTTAAATTATTTTGTAAGAAAAAAGAGGACTTTGATAAAGTTATAAGAAATTTGGCTAATAACTATGAATTTTTTACTTTGCTACCAAGATTGAAAAACCATATAAGGCACTTATCTTTGGTTTAGATAAATGTGATCCAAGTAAAATTAAAAATAAACTTTTGGAATTAGGTCTAAAATGTTTAGACGTTACTAAAAAAGGTATTTAAGACAACGAATATCATATATATGTTGTATATTTTCAAAGAAACACAATCACTATTAAGGAACTTAGAGAAAATTATTCTGTTATTGACTATGTTAAAGTGTGTTGGGAATTTCAACAATCTAAAAAGTTGAAGATTACACAGTGCTACAATTGCCAAATGTTTGGTCACGGCTCTAGCAGGTGCAGGATCAAAACATTTTGTGCAAAGTGTGCAGGTCAACACAAGACAACCGAATGCAAGGAAACAACTATTAAGTGTGCAAACTGTAATGGAGCACACCAGTCTTTTTCTGATGACTGCCCTAGCAAGGCGAGTTACATTCAACTAAGACAACGTACACTAGCATCTTCGCGACGTTCTGTTAAAGTTAGTCCTATGAACCCGAATTTGAGTAACTACGACAGGAGTTTTCCAAACACCTTAGGGCAAGGTGTTCCAACAACACCAGGTGCATGGAAACCGGCAATTCACAGCGCATTTACCAATAGCAACGAACATTTTACCATTGACGAAATTAAAAATCTTACAATGGAGCTAATAATTGATCTTCAAAAATGTAAAACTAAAGCTGATCAGTTTGAAGTGATAACTAGCCTCGCTTATAAATTTCTTACATAATGGACAATGCTATGAAGATAATAACTTGGAATGCGAGAGGCATTCGTAACAAAAGTCAGGAATAGTTTTAATTTTTAAAAGATCATGATATTAATATTTGTTTGCTGTCCGAAGCGTGGCTTAAGAGTGACGCTTCTATCAGACATAGTGAATTTTATGTTTATAGAAACGATCGAGAGCATTCGGGAGGAGGCGGAGTGCAATTATTATTAAGAAAAATGTACCTCATCAACTTCTTCCAATTATTAACACTTATTTAATAGAAAATATTGGTATTAAGTTATTTAATAACAATTATAATGTTAATATCTATTCTTGTTACTTTCCGGGTGGATATATGATAACAACTATAGAAAGCTTCTTTTTGCATCAGACTTACGCAAATTAAGTAGTCATCAGAGATATATCCTTGGTGGCGATTTTAATAGTCGTCATTAGTCTTGGGGCTGCTCTAGGGCCAATAGTTGGGGAAATATTCTTTATGACAGACTAGAATCTTATAATATTGATATGATTTATCCGAGTGATCATACCCATATACCCACCTTGGAGATAAAATTGACCCCAAATTTTGCTAGGGCTGATACGTTTAAGTACGATTTTAGTAAGGCTAACTGGTCCAATTACTCGAATTATATCAACGGAAATATAAATTTACCTATATTAGATAATGTTACCTCAGTCGAACAAATAGACGATATGATAAGAACTTTTATAAATCTTATAAAAGAAGTTTTTACCAAAGAATGTGCATAAATTGCTAAAAAGTTACTTATGGGATAGATATTTCCAAATAAAATCAAAAGATGTCACCTCTTCCCGCAGAAAGATATCTGCTGGCGTACCACAAGGACGTATTCTAGGGACGTTCTTTTACTTATTGTTCACTGCAGATATGCCTACAAGTTTAGTGACTCACACGTCTACTTTTGCGGATGATACGGCGTTTTTAGGTATTCATAGAGATTCTACAGTTGCGTCACAAAGACTTCAATCTCATGTTAGTGATTTGGAAAGTTGGATGCTGAAATGGAAGATAAAAGTCAATGTTTCTAAATGCATGCACATCACGTTTACACTGAGAAAGGGAAATTGTCCGCCCATCAAGGTTAATGGTGTGACAGTACCAGAACATAGTAGTGTAAAATATCTAGCCATCCATCTCGACCGTCGCCTTACCTGGGCTCACCATATAGCTGCCAAAATTACCCAGATCAAACTCAGAACAGCACAGCTTTACTGGCTTATTGGACCTAAGTCAACCCTTGATCTAGAACTAAAACTGCTTTTGTATAAGTCAGTATTGAAACCTATTTGGCTTTATGGTATCCAACTGTGGGGAACAGCCTCACCATCCAATGTAGAGAAGCTTCAAAGGCGGCAATCTAGGCTTCTTAGAATAATAACAGGTGCTCCTTGGTATATGAGAAACAGTAACATCCACAAAGATCTGAAGGTGCCCTTAGTTCGAGAGGAAATAAAAATAGCAAGTGTCAATTACATCTCTAGGATTACAGAACATCCCAACCGTCTTGTAAGAGACTTACTTGTATTCGAAGGTCACAGACGTCTCAAAAGGGTTCAAACAAATGATCTGATCAGATAAATTTACTTTTGATGTACACTTTTAGTTGTACGTTGCAGTGGCAATAACAACTTTTATTATTGTATTTTAGGTTAAGATTTGAATACTTATTGTAAATTCTGAAAGGAAAGATTCAATAAATAATATACGAAGAAGAAAAAAAAAATGAAAGAAGCCATGCGCTGTAATATACCAAGGACGCGTTACTATTCTTCTGGGGCAACATTTCCCAATTACTTGAGGGACATAATACAATTGAGAAATAGAATACGTAGAAATTCGCAACGTAAAGAGATATTAGTAATTTTCATAGTTTCAAACGACTGAATAGTATAATATCAGAAGAAATTCTTAGCATTCGTAACGAATCTTGGGACAGACTGCTCTCCACACTGGATAAGGGGTCTTACACCTTTTAGAAGCTGACAAAAATACTGAAAAAGAAAAATAATAACATACCAATCTTGAAATAAGGTTCATCTCGTTTTATACTACCAATATTGAAATATGCGAAATTTTGGGTCAATCATTTTCAAACCACTCAGTTGCTGCCAACTTGGGAGATGGAACAACCATATCCTTGGTAAATGAATGTCTCAATTCATTTCATTCCCTTAATTCACAAGTTGTAGATATGATCACTATGAATACTGATGAAGTTTCTTTAATTGTTTCCAGCCTAAAGAGTAAGAAGTCACCAGGACTCGATGGCATAAACAATATGTGTTTAAAATCGCTCTCAAAAAGAGGGATACAATTCCTTACATCGGTGTTCAATGCGTGCTTTAAACTTAATTATTTTCCGAATGATTTTAAGGAATCAAAAATTATACCGATTAGGAAACAACATATATACCTCTTATCGACCTATGTCTTCTTTCAGCTGTTTGGACTAATGCACATTGTCTATATTTGCTGATGACACAGCAGTCATTTGTTCAGGTTTATTAGCTGATGAAATTATATCCAATTTGCAGAGCCCTAATTGAAATATCTAATTATTTTAATAGTTGGAAAATATTATTAAATAGTAGCAAAACACAGGCAATATATTTCACAAGAAAACGTAAATAATGCTTTGTCCCACAGAATAGTATTTATTTCAATAATGATTTAATTAGAGCTGTTCGATGTTAATCGATGCATCGTAAACATCGATGTTTTGATTTCGATACATCGTTAAAATGTCGATGTATCGTATCATACGATGTTAATCGATACATCGATATTTTTTATTCGATGTATCGAAAAGCTGAATTTTAAATTTACGCATCCGGCAGCTTTTGTTTAAGTAGCAGATTGCAACTCATTTAAAGTAGTGACAATGTTTTTAAACATAAACCCTCTAAGAATGACTTAATTTGTTTTAAAATCGCTTGATGTAACAACTCAGTAAAAACATATACGCTATATTCATAAACCATCATCGAAGCAACAGCGTTTGCAGAAAAAATCAATAGTATATTTGTATAGCGAACAAAATTTTCTTTTTTATGGTATTTTTGTGTGTTTGACGTTAACAGCAATAATATATTTGTATTTATTATACTGTTACAGGTTGTAATAATGGCACCGTCAACGTCGAGCTTGGTTTGGAAATACTTTGAAAAAATGGTGATAAATCTGGAAAGTGTAAGCTGTGCGAAAAAAAATTAAGGACCGCTGGTAATACTTCTAATACATTCACAAAGCTACATTTTTGGAAATTGATAAAATAAAAAATCCTGGAACGCAAACATTAATAAATACAAATTTTGTAAGACTGTTAGGCGAAAATACACCAGTTGTTGCCTTAAACCTTTAAAGCGTCAGAGGTCTATACAAAAAAGTTTTGAAGATATTGCTTCTTATTCCGGTGGTGACAAGGCAAGAAAAATTAACAACGCTATTGTATACGTGATTTGTAAAGATAATCACGCGTTCTCACTGGTAGAGAATGAAGGTTTTAAACACCTAATAAAAGTTCTATCACCGCATTTTAAAGTTCCAAGTAGAGCTACTGTGACACGTTGGGCCGATGAAAAATATGAAGTTTTGTCAGAAGTATTGAAAACTAAATTACCAACACTGGACAATATTACATTGACAACTGACATTTGGTCCGACTTTCAAATGCGAAGTTTTTTGGGTGTCACAGCCCATTTTGGTATTGGAACTCAATTTCAGTCGATAACGTTGGGAGTATACCACATCGATGAAAAACACACTTCTGAATACATATCAACTGTTATTACCAAGGTATGCAATGAATGGGGCTTTCTAAAAGATAAAACTACAGCAGTAGTAACAGATAATGCAGCCAATATGGTAAAAGCTATAGAATTGGCCTTTGGAAAAAAGAAGCACATACCGTGCTTTGCACACACTAAATTTACTTGCGCAAAAAGTACTAAATGTCTCAGAGTTGCAGGCATTAGTAACTAAAATAAAAAATATTGTCACTTTCTTTAAACGAAGTTGCGTAGCAAGTGACGAATTAAGAAAAACGACTAAAGCTGATGCAAAACTTTCCAAGCTGTACCTACTCGTTGGAATAGTACGTTCTATATGATCGAAAGGTTTCTAGAACTTCGAAATGCCGTAAGTGAAATATTACTTCGACACAAAACTGCCCCACCAATGTTGACTGGTATGGAATTATCCACATTATCAAAACTACTTAAAAATTACGGCCTTTTGAGGCAGCTACAAAAGAAATATCCGGTGATACATATTGCAATAGCAGCAAAGTTATTCCGCTAGTTCACTGTATAGTATCGAAACTAAAATCTCTTGAAATTGAAGAACCCTTGTTAAGAGAAGTACATGAAATTGCTCTTAATGAAATCAACAAGCGAATGGGTGCTATCGAACATGTATCAATTCTGGTTATTGCCACATTGTTAGATCCACGGTTTAAAAAAATACATTTTGAAGATCCACTTGCATGTTCGAAAGCCGTTGGGAAAATCCAAGAAATGATAATAAGAAATATGGCAGACGAAAAACCTGGGGATGGCGACTCCGATATTTCAGACAAGCCGATAGACGAATTTAGTCTATGGAGTGATCACCACAAATTAGTTCATAGAAATTGGAAAACAAATAGGACTGAAAGGAGCATTTCTGATGAACTCTCAGTTTATTTGCGAAGTCCGGTAAGTCGGCTTAATAAAAATCCTTTAGAAGTGTGGGCCGACTATAAAATTCAATTCCCCAGTTTGTACAATATAGCATACAAATATTTAACAATGGTTGCCAGTTCCGTGCCATCTGAAAGGCTTTTCTCAAAGACTTCATTAGTGTTGTCCCAAAAAAGAAGCAGTTTGCAGGCAGAGAGGGTGAACAAAATATTGTTTTTGCAAAGCTTAAATAAAAAGTATTGGGACATTTAGTTAAACAAATTTCCTAATCTTTGAAAAAATTTTAAATTCTGCTTATATTAGTTTTATTTGACATTCGTCCACAAATTCATTTGTAAACATTTTAGTTCAATCAGAATTTATATTTCTTTTACATGTAATAATATTAACCCCTAATTTTGTAAATCACGTCACCGAAGTGATATTATATAGCAAAAACAATATTTCAAATTTTGTATATATATTAAAAATTATGTTTTTTCTATCCATATAAATATAACTTGATGTCATGTTTTACACAATTAGGACCTTAATAATATAATAACACTGAATTTAATGAAAAAATTCCTCATAAAATAAACAATTCTTATATTCAATATGATAAAATAATTCGACTTTTATTCAATTAATTTTGTTAAGTTCCAGTTAGAATAAATACGATGCATCACAAACATCGATGTTAATTAATGATGAATCGAATGGCAAAAAACATCGACGTTTTTTTTACATGAACAGCTCTCGATTTAATTCAGTGGGAAGATAACGTTAAGTACTTGGGTGTAGTCTTCGATCCAAAACTTAAATTCAAGGACCATATAGGTTATATAGTTAATAAAGTGAATTTACTAGCTCGTGTATTATATCCGTTTATTAATCGTAATTCAAAACTGAACATTAATAACAAGAAACTTATCTTAAAATCCATTTTCCATCCGACGATGTTTTATGCTGCCTCTGTTGGGCTAATGTAGCAAAATGTCACATAAAGAAGCTTAAGGTTTCTCAAAATAAACTTTAAAATTAATTTATAATCTTTCTTGCTATTTTTCGACTCAACGGCTTCATGTTCTAGCGAAAATTGAGCTGGTAGAAAATAAGCTTGACAGACTATTACAAAATTTTTACAGACGTTGTTCGTCTTATTCGGAATATTATTATATTAATGAGTTAGTTCCATCCTAAGTAGTCAATAAGTTTTTATCTAAACATAAAATTAATTCAAATAGGTTTTTGTGCACTTTTCTCCTCCAAAACTCATTATGTCGCCCATTAAATTTTTTTTATAATTTACAAATATTTTTATGCTGTAGAGGATATAATCCTGATCTCATTGTTAATAATTTAAGAACTACATTATGTTATTGTAAACAAATGAAATTGAAATATATCTTTTTCTTTGCCGCAGTTTTGGAAGTATTCAACGTAGATATTTTATGATCATCGTCACTTGACGAAGACGATAGTTGAATTCGAGCCCGCTTGTTAAAATTATCAGTAGACTTGTTCTCACACTCCCTCATATTTATTTCACGAATGTCTTTTATTTTAGACCATTTGTCGTATTTAGCATTCATTCTTAAAAGTGTTGATTCCACTTTGCTTATTTTGCCATGACGATTTACCTGTCGATGAGCATTTAAAAATTCTTTATCCTCCTGTATTGTGATCATGTTTAAGGCATTAGCGTGAGCAATATCAAAAAGACTTTCCAATGTAGTTGCCCAGTTTTGTTCTTTACTGACCAAGCCTTCTGAGCGCATGCTCATTATTTGAATTTTTTCTATTACTCGATTCTTTGTTGTGTCGGCCTTTTCCCATATCGCTAAGACATCGTTTGCAGTTGAAGTGAAACATCCCCTTATGGTTAGCTTGCTGTAGATTTAGTAGTAAGAAAGTAGACTATAAAAAAGTAATCTATATTTTAGAGTTTCAGGGGCGGGCACTTGAGAAAATGACTAGGTCTCAACACTGGCAGATTCCAACCAATTTCACCCGAATGCATGATATATTAAAAGTATTTATAGTAAATTTAAACACAATATCTTTTTTTCACATAATTCCCATAAATCAAAAGGAATGTCTCCAAAGTTTTTTTGCACATAATTTAGAATGTCTCCAAAATGCACCGTTAACTAAGTTGTATAAGGAAAGCAGAGGTTTAGTAGAAAATAAAATCACACTCAAAATTCACTTCACTTCTTCCTTTCAAAGAATTAACAAAATTAAAGTGCTCTCAAGGTGTGATAAAAAGAAAAGCGAGAAAATAATTGAATAAGAAAACAAATTGAAAATAAAATAAAATGTGTGTGAAATTATCTTGAATTATACTAAAAATTAAATAAAAAATTACATTTAAATTTTACTATCAATTAAAAAGTATACTTACCCTAATTGCTTTTAAATTAAATTAATTAAAACAGTGAATTAAATCTTATAAAATTATATTTACCTCAAATTTGTACCTACATATACTAAAAGAAAGTGAATTAAAATCTTATAAACTATACTTACCTCAAATTTGTACCTATATTTAATTAAAAGAAAGTGAATTAAGTCCTATCAAATTATACCTACCTTAAATTTGTGCCTATTCATCATAATGCTGGAGTTACCCACACGTAATATAACGTACCGTAGAAAACGTTATCTTTTTAGCATATGGAGAACAATGTAAACGCTTACCCAAACGTTCTCTCTCGTTAGCAAAACGCAACGATCTGTATAAAACAAAAGCTATTTTTATAAGAAAAATAATAACCAAATCCGGAATAATCTACACATTGAACAAAAACGGCAACACTGATGATGAGTCTGTATACCAATTTCTTTGCATTGTGTTGTGTTTGTGTGTTGCTTTGTATTCTGTTTCGTTTTTATTTACATTATTCGTTGACATACATATGTATGTCCCGTTTTGAACGTTTCTATAACTACACAAACGTTTTTAAGGCTACGTACGTTACTATTTTACGATTCTTACGCTTGGGTATCCAAGGCATAAAGGATTGATTGAAATTATACTATAATATAGTAACCATACAATAAATTCATAATTGGAATAAAGGAAAATACAAAAGAGTGTTCTTCATCACGGAAAAAAGGTAAATTTCCCTCTCAATTCTCTCAAGAAATAGAATTAATTTTATTTCTTTCTCTATTTTCTCTTCCCTACATCACGCAACCCAACGATTGTAATTACTTACGAGTAATTACAATCCATCTATCCTAAAGATCTCTTTTTTTAAAGAGATTCAAAGGAGATTTATAAACAAGTTATTCATCCCCAATTTGCTTTATGGTCCTTTTCCCCGCGAACTCTCCGCAACCTGTGGATTGGTTTCATGACCCTCTCCCGTTCTATAGTACTCAGCGAATCTCTTGAACACAAAATTTACAAAAACAACTCTACACAACAAAAATGAGGTAAAGAAGTCAAGAAACTCATCACTACAACAAAAAACAATGAAAACTTAAATTACGTAAAGTTTTTACATATATATATACCTAAGATTGGAACATAAGTAAAAAAGAAAAAATATAAAATTTAACCCGTTAAGGAAAATATATGTAAAAGAAAGAAACCCAAAAAGAATGGTAAAAAGTGGTGTTATTGCGTTAAAAATTAATCTCGGAAAGACAGAAAAGAGGTTAAAAGTAGCGTATGGACATTTAGATGAACATATGCTTACGGTAAAATTACACTTATTTATGAAAAGCACATATTTCCCGTTTTGTCTCTCCTTTTACTCGTGTATAAGTACCGCTTTCTCGCGTATCCCGTTTTTATTTTTATATACAGTGCTTGACAAAACAATGGAAACTTTTTCAAAAATGTACTTAATCGGACGAAAATTTAACATGTTTTTTAAAAATCGGCAAAACATTTGTGGAGTTTATTAATATGCACTGTTATTAACGTTTCTGTATATTAAAATTATGTATAAAAATGAATTATATAATTCAAAAATTAAAAAAGTTTCCAAAGTTTCCAATGTTGTGTCAACATCAAATATGTGAATAGAATTATTTTTTTTTATTACTGAATTATATAGTCTTTTTATATATTTTTTAAAATACAGAAATGTTAATAACAGTGCATATTAATAAAAGGCATTAATATTTTGCCGATTTCTTAAAAAGATTTTTAAATTTTCGTCCGATTGTAACACATAAATAAATTTTTGAAAAAGTTTCCATTGTTTTGTCATGCACTGTATATAAGAAATAATATTTAGAATACTAATATATTTAAGGACACATTTTCTCACTAAAAAATTAAACAAACCAGTTTAATAACATATGTACATATATCACAAAATATGTACATAAAAACTTAATACCGTTGCTCCATTTCGCGATTAAAATTTCCCGATTCTTTTATATAAAATACAGAAATCTCTTTTCTGTATATGTGAAAAAAAACTATAAAAAGTTCACCCTTTAAAAAAAGAATGGAAAAAAAATTACGAAAAGTGATCTCATCTCCTTTAATCTGTGTAAATCAAACATATAGTGTATTAACACACCACTCTCTTAGTCACACATAAGAGAAGTGTGTTTGATTTGATATATTCCCGTTTGAGAATTCAATTGCAATTTCTCTTGGTTTGTAACAAATCTCTTTGTTACAAAATTCCAACAAGAGAATAGCGAATACATCAAAATTAAAACAACAATTCTGGTTGTTTCACAAGGAAAGCGAACGAAGAAGAACAAGGAATAGACACAAGGAAAAACATCACACCAGAAAAGTAAAGGAATGATATTTATAATAAATATCAAATGCAAATTATTATTTTCCCAATTCTAATAATTATAAATAAATGTATTAGCAAAATAAATAAATAAGTATTTATCTCATTTATCCTTACTTGTTTTCATTTTAATTCTAACAACATAAATTCGGAAAATATATAAATGATTTTTTTCTTTTACACCACTGGTGTTTACTTCCAATAGAGAACATACAGTCCATTATAAAGATTACAAACATAGAATCAAATTAACCCATTGGGGCGAACGCTACTAAAATTATATATTATGTTACGAGATTAAATTGAAATTTAAAAACATTTAATTTTGCAAAATTAATAATAAAACATATCTAAACTCGAAAAAAAAATATTTAAAAATATTTTTAATTAAATAATGAAAATTTTTTTCAAATTTCGAAAATTTTTTAAATTACTCGACAAAGGACAATTTAGTAGGACCAATATCTCGAATATAATTGGTTGAATAATACGCAAATGGTATATATTTATTTTCATGTCCCATTTCTAAATTCTATCGCAGCTTTATAGAAGAATTCACAGGACAATTTTTTAACATCCCAATTTTCTTTATTCAATTCTATATTCTATTTTTTTATGTAAACTAGATAACAGGTATCTAGTGCTATTCCCATATAGCCCCTAACCCCTATTCATAGAATATAGAAAAGAATTTCTTATACAGCAAACTAGCACTTAAGGTTTTTTAACTTTTTTACGCTAGATAACAGGTATCCAGTACTACTTCCCAGTAGCCCAAATCTCCTAAGTGCTAACTTCTCCTGGATTACAATATCCAGTATTGCCCTCCTATATATATTCTCCTTATTATATTATATTACCCCCTTATATATATTCTCTTTAAATTTTACTGGATACCAGTTCTAGTACTACTTCCAAGTAACCCAAATCTCTCATTTTCTAAACTATTCGTATCTCATATACGAATCTAATATTTAGACCTCATTACGCTTTCTTCATTTCATTTAAATTTTCAATCCCATATTGAAAAAATGTCCACATCATCTCGTAGCGAAGCAAACAGTTCTCCAAGGGAGAGCTTCTTATTCAATTGTGATCAGTTAGTCCAATTTTGTCAACGATTTCAACGAACTCCCACGGACGAACAATCGGAATTGGTTCTGGGGGTCAAGTTGAAACACTTGGACTCAAAGTGGGCAAAACTCGATAGTTCCTATGAGAGAATAATGTTGTCTCAGGACAAGACAGTAACCTCGGAATTTAAGGAAGATGCGAAGAAAAATTATGAGGCATGTATGGATGCCTACTACCTTTGTACTTCACAGATTTCCGAGTTAACAAAGGTAGCTCAAATAAATTCCTCTGATAGCTCGGAAACATCCCAGGACGCACACGTCTTGACCCAAAATACGTCTGTATCCTCAGACTACTGTATAAAACTTCCCCTTGCGATACAGAGTTATTTCAGGGAAGTTATGAACAATGGCCCTCTTTTCGTGATATGTTCACAGCGGTTTACATAAGTCACGTCAAACTAACCGCTGTGACTAAACTGTACCATCTCCTAAACAAGACAAAAGGAGAGGCTGGTGCCATAGCAAAAAATATCCACTGTCTCATGAAAATTTTGAACTGGCATGGAGTGCTTTGAAAATCCGGTACGAAAATAAGCGTGTATTGGTTGACAACCAAATAAAGATTCTGTTCGATATCCCACCGGCCACTAGCGAGAATAGTGAGTCAATTAGAAGAATCCAGTCTTCTGTAAATGACTCTTTGGCTACTCTAAAGACTTGGAGTAAACGTGGAAAGCTGGGACCCCATCCTCGTAAGATTAATCTCCACTAAGTTACCCGATTTCACCATCTCACTATGGGAACAGTCTCTTTCATCACCTCGTGAACTGCCAAAATGGTCAGAACTGTCTCAATTTTTAGTAGACAGGTATGAGGTTGTAGAACGTCTCACGAGCATTGAAACTGCTAAGGATGACTTTCGTTTAGGCAAAAAACTCCAACCAACATATTCCCTACACACATATTCCTCTCAGGAACACTTGCATCTAACTTGCGATGAAGAACATAATCTTCGAGTGTGCCCGAAACTTCGGGCTTTCACTGTACAGCAGAGTCGACTTTGTGTACAAGAATAAATTTTGCAATAATTGCTTAGACTCTTCTCATACAAAAGCAAATTGCAAAAGCAGGCACGCTTGCATTTATTGCAAAAAACCCATCAGTCTCTATTACATATGACAAAAGTGTCAAAGACTCCGCCGCAAGAGTCTCATAACTCACATTATGAAGGTAGCGGTAACTCCCCGCAATCTACAAAAGCTACCCAGAACACTCACCATGAAACTCGAATAGAATACCCTACATCAAGTCAGGTACACGCTAATTACTCTACGAGTAATGGAAATATTCTACTGCGAACTGCTCTAATGCAAATAGAATATAGAGGTGAACTCTTCACCATTCGAGCTCTTATTGACTCAGGTTCTCAGCGAACATTCATAACGGAGAGAATTAGAAGCCGACTTCAACTTCCCTTTCAAACATCTCGCTTTGAAATTGTCGGTATTGGCGGACAAAAACAGTCCGCCAACAAGGAATGCGAGTTCGTTTTGTACGCAAGAAGGTATAATTTGAGAATCCCCATTAAGGCAATAGTTTCGCCGAAAGTCACTAAACAACTCCCTACTTGTACCTTTGCAATCCCTCACTCTAGCGAACTCGAAGCATAAGATCTAGCTGATCCCACCTTCAACAAGTCATCGCAAATAGATCTAATCCAGGGCAATGATTACGAAGATCTCGTTAATATTGAAGGTATTAGGAGAAATATTTGCGGTCGCACCTCTGCATATAACACTATATTCGGATGGGTGATAAGCGGTCCTATGAAAACCCAAACGATTCAAACCTCCACAACTTCGGTAGTTTCCTCGGATATGTCGGATCTCAATAATATCTTGAAAAAGTTTTGGGAGGAAGAAGAAATTCGATCAACACGCCCATGTTCAACTGAGGATGAAATTTGTGAAGGGTTTTATACTCAAACTACAACACGTTATGAGAATGGTAGATATATCGTTCGGTTGCCATTCAGAGAAGAAAATTCGGAAAAAATCTTTCTACGCTCGTCTAGATTTATTGCTTTTTCCCAATATTCCAGAATGGAAAAAACATTGTCAAAGGATCGCGGACTTTACGACGAATATAATAATGTTTTGAACGAATATTTGACCCTTGATCATATGGAGGAAACTTCCACTCTTGAAATTGTATCTCAGGGCAAATATAACTCCTTTTACTTACCGCACCATGCTGTAGTACACCCGGACCATAAGACTACAAAGGTACGAGTTGTATTTAACGCATCGAGGAGAACAGAATCAAATTTTTCGCTTAACGATATCTTGCACACAGGTCCTACTCTACAAAGTGACTTGATTACTATTGTTCTCAGTTGGAGAAAATACAAATTTGTATTCAGCGGCGATATACAGAAAATGTACCGTCAAATTCTCGTACATCCCGAAGATAGATCTTATCAGAAGATTGTATTTCAACCCCAACAGAATGGCCCTATAAAAGATTACCAGTTAAAAACGGTAACCTTTGGCTTAATTTGCGCTCCTTATCTCGCAATACGCACCCTTCTCCAACTGGCAAATGACTCTGAGGCCCAATATCCTAAAGCTTCATCCATTTTGCGTAAAGAGACTTATGTGGATGATATTCTTTCTGGAGGTTTTTCTATAGAGGATACACTATCCGCTCAAAATCAACTTATACAAGTCTTGAAATCCGCAGGACTACCTCTGAAAAAGTTTACTGCGAATGACTCTAAATTACTCTCCCATTTACCAAAGGAGGATCTGTATGATTTAGATTTCCTCCGCTTCCATGAGTCAAGCACAACCAAGACTCTTGGTATAAAATGGAATACGCTCACGGACACATTCACCTACACTTTCACACCAATAGCACAGTCATCCAATATAACTAAAAGGCAAATTCTCTCGTCTGTGGCAAAACTTTTCGATCCAGCTGGTTGGCTTGCGCCTTTAATAATAAGGGCAAAAATACTCATGCAATAGCTGTGGTTAGAGGGATTAGAATGGGACGAAGACATTTCACCGGATTCCCTTCAAATATGGAACAATCTCGTTCAGGATCACTCTTATATAGAGAAAATTTCAATTCCTTGGTGGATCAAATATATGCCTGAGGATATAATTCAGATTCATGGATTTGCTGATGCCTCCAAATCAGCTTATTGTGCTACAGTGTATGTTAGGTGTCAGAGAAACACACAATACATTTTCAAGTTTGTTACTAGCGAAATCCAAGGTAGCCCCAATTCAGACAGTCAGTCTCCCACGATTGGAACTTAATGGAGCCGTTTTATTGGCAAATCTTGTCCACTATGTTCTAGCATCCTTGAATTTCTCTAACTCGGAAATACATTTGTGACTCGTCCATAGTTCTAGGTTGGCTCTCAAAACCCCCTTCATCTTGGGAAACCTATGTGGCTAATAGAATCGCTCGAATTCATCGCTTAATCCCAGATGCAAGATGGCAACATGCACCAACACACGATAATCCAGCAGATCTTGGAACTCGTGGCTGCAGACCACAATACCTTGCTCACAACTCCCTGTGGAGGCTTGGACCATCATGGTTAACTAAACCCTCATCTGAAAGGCCCAAACGAAACCCGTTGAAAACACCCCAAAACTCTAACGAGGTTCAGACACTGCATACAGAAGTTCGGAATGATGACATTCTAGCTAGATTCTCATCATACCATAGAGCCTTGCGTGTGGTATGCTATATATTTGGATTCTTCAATAATTGTAATTAGAACCTCAGGCCAAATAAACACACATTACTGAAAATGACTTAACTCACGAAGAAATGAAATTCGTTAAAGTCAGGCTGATTATACTATGTCAGAAAACCTATTTACCAAGAGTGCTCTAAGAACCTTAAACCCATTCCTTGATGGGAATTCACTTCTTAGGATAAATGGCAGATTGGCTCTCTCTTCCCTACCATATAATGAACGCTATCCCATTATATTACCTGGCAACTCCCGATTTTGTCAGCTATATTTGCACCATTTACATTACTTCCTATCTCACGCCGAATGCGGCCAAATGTGTCGTATGGTACAGACTGAATTCCATATCTTCCGTCTCAAACCCCGAGTGAAGAAGATAATACTACAGTGCAAAACTTGTATTATTTACCGACAACAGCCTTGTTCTCAGATAATGGCACCGCTTCCCCGAGAGAGATGTACTCTTTCACCTGCATTTCAAGTCACAGGGATTGATTTTGCTGGCCCATTTGAAATTAAAATCTCAACCTTACGAAATTCGAAAACTACAAAAGCCTATGTTAGTGTTTTTGTTTGCTTCAGCACGAAAGCTATCCATTTGGAATTATGCTCAGACCTGTCTTCGTCAGCATTCCAAGCCGAATTCTCTCGTTTCGTTGGGAGGCGTGGACTACCCCAAAGGGTAGTAACTGACAATGGTCGAAATTTTCTCGGAGCTAGTAGAGCACTCGAACGTGAGTTCAACGAGTTTGTGAAGACAGCAGCCCAAAAATACATGACATATGGCTTCGAATGTAAATTTATGCCCCCTCATGCACCACACATGGGTGGCTTATGGGAAGCTGCCTTGAAAACCTTCAAATTTCATTTGAAGGGAATTGCTGGTGCTCGGTAATTTACCTTTGAGGAATTTTCAACTATTTTAGCCCGCATAGAGGGAATTTTGAATTCTCGCGCATTGTCTGCACTATCCGAAGACCCATCAGATTTGACAGCATTAACTCCCCGTCACTTCTTAAGAGGAGCACCTCTGATAGCTTTCCCAGAACAGAATTGGCAGGAAATGTCTTTGATTAACAGATGGGAAAAGCTCAAGGCACTTCACCACCAATTCTCAATTCGGTGGAAGGAAGATTATTTGAGGACACTGCAGAGGCGCTACAAATGGGGATTCTCAGTACCTAATATGCATGTCGGAGATCTCGGCGTAGTAATGGACGATTTACAACCACCTTACGAATGGCGACTGGGAAGGATTGGGAATACGTACCCAGGACCGGGTAAGAATGTGCGTACGACAGACATTCGCACATCTTCGGGAACTATCACTCAACCTATAGTTAAGCTATGTCGCCTTCCATTACTAAACGATGAGAATTCTAGTTAAAATTATATTCTAAACCTTTTTCTCATACTACTAACATTTCCTAATTTGACTCAATTTCTCACTAATTTCAGCTTGATTTCCCAACCTTCACTAATATTTATGATTTCTCCCTTAGAATTGCTGAAGCAATTAACGCGTTAGCAAAAGTACTATGCACACACCTCCAGGCGAGAGGTCATCTCGAGTTTAACCCCAAGGCACCGTATAAACAGTATCGAAACCATTGACGTTTGACAAACGCTCATAGCAGCAAATTACTAGCCAATTTAGAGGGAGAAAAAAATGTTATAATGTTTTGCGAATCAAATGTGTTAGAAGCAACAGATATACAGAGTGAAAACTGGCGGATAAAGCAGAAATATTAAATGTAAATAAACATTTATTTTGTGTTAAAAAAGGGAAAATTTTGCATATATTTTTTAATTTCTTCAATGAAAAGTTTAAAGATTCTTAAATATTTATATATGAATCGAAATGTGTGTGATTTTCGGTCACAATGAATATAGTTTCTTGTGCAAGAGATTATTAAGAAGCTAAATATTACAAGATCAAAATAAGACGTACTGCTCATAAAAAATTTTCTTGCTGAAAGTTGCCAATATTTTTTAATTTCTTGAAAGAAAAAGTTAAAAATTGTTATTGCTAGTAGTTGTTTTTATTATTTATTAATAGTTTTACACAAAAATTACATTTTTATTAACTCTCGCCAATATAAAAAAACCCACCCCAAAACCTAAAAAAACATAAATAAACAAAACAGACAGACAATCAGAAAGATACAGAAATACTTTTTGGTAATATTTTCTGTCCCTTTCGTTTCGATACTGTTTATACGGTGCCCAAGGCCGACGGTATGTTCAAACTAGGTTTGAACACTAAAATTATCTAATAAATTTATTTGATAATTCTATGTTAAATAATATAAGTTGAATCGATCATATCCATTTTTTATTTTTTGTTTTCACATAATTCCCATAAATCAAAAGGAATGTCTCCAAACTTTTTTTGTACATAATTTGGAATGTTTCCAAAATGCACCGTTAACTAAGTTGTATAAGGAAAGCAGAGGTTTAGTAGAAAATAAAATCACACTCAAAATTCACTGCACTTCTTACTTTCAAAGAATTAAAAAACTTAAAGTGCTCTCAAGGTTTTTTTATCACACAAAAGCGAGAAAATAATTAAATAAGAAAACAAAAAAAAAAATTTAATTATATACCTATTGTAAAAAAAAAAAAAATAAAATAAAATGTGTGTGAAATTATCTTGAATTATACTAAAACTTAAATAAAAGTATTACATTTAAATTTTACTATCAATTAAAAATTATACTTACCCTAATTGCTTTTAAATTAAATTAATTAAAACAGTTAATTAAATCTTATAAAATTATATTTACCTCAAATTTGTACCTACATATACAACAAGAAAGTGAATTAAAATCTTATAAACTATACTTACCTCAAATTTGTACCAATATTTAATAAAAGGAAAGTGAATTAAGTCCTATCAAATTATACTTACCCTAAATTTTTGCCTATCCATCATAAAGGATGATAAATGATGATATATTCATAATTGGAATAAAGGAAAATACAAAAGAGTGTACTTCTCCCTCTCAATTCTCTCAAGAAATAGAATTAATTTTATTTCTTTCTCTTTTTTCTCTTCCCTACATCACGCAACCCAACGATTGTAATTACTTACGAGTATTTACAAATTATTCATCCACAATTTGTTTCAATCTTTATTATTTTTTAATTCTACCTTGCTATTTAAATTAATATTACAATCGGAAGGATGATCGGACAAAAGTCGCTTAGCCGTCTCAGTAAATGCTTCCGAAAAATATGTTTCCCTCTTTTTTAAAAAATCTTTTTTCAATAATGGTTTTTTTAATGCACACCCAAATGGAAGAATATATAAAGGCAGGAAGTTTTTTTCAAAAACGCCAAAGTTTGAAGGCCGGTAGCGACCTCTAAATCTTAATACAAAAATTTTTAAAACGTTCTTGTCGAAACCACTCGTGTTGCAAGATCGACTTTTGCCTCAAAGCCACTTCCTAAACTTTTTCGATTTGCGAAGCCAATCACTGAGTCACTTTCTGCACAATATTTTATTGTTTTATCTTTAGGGTTTATTAAATCGTAAATTGCTTGTGCACCAACTGTGACAACATGTTTTTTGAAAGTGGCATAAGTCACTTTGTTTTTAAGTCGAGATATTTAAGGGTATGCGTTTTAACACATTTAAAATTTTTTTTGTATTTGTTATCTCATGATACTGATATTTTTCTTAGTATAAATAATTAAGCCACTTTCAAAATAAATAGTTTAGAAAAATGACTAACACTTATCAATTAAATCCGACGTATTTTGCTGAAGTGATGTTTTGAAAGGGCAGTGATTTACTAAAATTGCTAAATATATTACACATGTGTATAATAATAATATAAATACATAATATAAATATATAAATGTTTCATTTAAGTATTTTTTATTTAAAATATCTTAAAATACAAAAATAATTATGAAACTTAAATAAGTATAATTAATTTATAGGAAAATACACCAGTTAAATTTAATTTTCGTCATCAATTAGCGTGATTAAATTCTCGGAAATTGTGTTTTGTTTTCAATTTTTAAAATAACTGTGGTATATTATTAATCAAGTCCATCATGTCTTTGTATTTTGCTGAAGAAACAGGACGAGGTCCAGCGTATAACGGATCCATCTCTATTTGTGAATAACGCCTAGGTCTTCCTCTTCTTGGTGACAAATCCAAAGTAAGAAATTCATCTTCTTCATCTTAAGTTAGTTTATAAAACATTTTATAAGGAACATCATGGTAAAATCGTATCCATTGAATTTCAGCCAATTCACTTTGTTTTGCTCTGTATTTACTTTTCTTATTGAAACAGATTTTTCCAATGATTGTGTTGAAATAAAATCTTTTTTCTCCATGTTTTGTACTGTGAAGGATTTTTTTCGGCAGGCGGCTATCACGCTATAGTAATCATTTGGGAATTTCTATTTATTTTACACTAAGCAATCCTTGTGAACAGCGACTTACGCCACTTTCAAAATAAACATGTTGTTATACCGTTAATTGCCAATATTTCTCTCAAAGAAATTCTCAATAGTTCTCAACTTATTGATTGCAGTTTTTTAGAAATGAAAAGATACTGTTCTATTATATGTATATTTGACATTAACTCCAGTTTTTTGAAAAAGTGACATATGCCACTTTCAAAATAAACCGCTCAAATATTCGTTGAGTAAATCAAATCTTTCTTGAATAGTTAACACTTTTCTTTGCCTCTTAGTAGATTTTATTGACTTTGGTGACATTCTCAAACTACTCAATAACAACGCGCACTGTAAAACTTTCAGAAACAAATAGAAAAGCATAAAAATAAGGGATTTCCCCTTGGTTGCTTCAGTTTTACATGTTAGGTGTTGCTCAACTAAACAAATTTCAGTGTTCCCAACACGATAAAAACAAATCATTTAAGATCCTGGATAACTGATGTAATCCCGTATAATCGATTAAAAATAAAAAAGCTTTCGTTCATTACCGATCCCGGATAATTGATGTTCCCGGTTAATCGAATCACGGTAATAGATCCTCAACTCTAGTTTGTTTTATATTTACTCTCGAAATTTCTTATGTTGTCACTTGCTTAATTGTTCCTAAAGAGTGTTATTATTATATGTCTAATCTAGATTCCCTGAGTAGCGATTGAGCTTGTTGACTGTGATGAGTTCAGGCCGTAGAAAATTTTGTTCGAAAAATCAGCATCGAAATCCTCTTACTCTAGCACTCAATCGGCATATCTAAAGTGCCATTAGTCAATATCGGAGAGTTGAAATATTAATATAAGAAATAAAAATAGAACGTAATTGTCAGAGCTGATAAAAGAAAAAAAATCTGCTTTTATTTAAGAAAATTACATATTGAAATATAATTAATAATTAGAGGAATTGAACTGTAGAGTATCCCATTATAGCTACTGAGTTCGAATAAATCTCCTTACAATGAGAATGGGACTAAAAACCGAAATACGTACATTATATTATATTGACCAGCAATGAAAATACTATGGACCTGAAATATAAGAACATGAATCGAAACAATAAAAATTTTAAATTCATCATTAGATTGCCATAACCGATCACGACTTCTTCAATACCAATTTGTTATTTAGAAAAGGTTTTTGTTTATTTTTTCTTTCTAGTATAAAAAATAGTCACACACAGTGATTCACTGCTGTTTTCGTTTGGTGATTGACTTTTATACACATACATATGTACATATGAATGAATGCAGAGAACAATGAACAGTGAATTATATATATATATACATATATGTACAGTTTTTCAAAAAGGTGTCAACACTCTAAAACACATTCACATAAAGTGAATGGGACAATTTATTAAATGTTAAATAGTAAAACATAAAAACAATAAACTATTATAACTCATTGTTTCTTGAAGTAGATTAATCAAAAAAAAAAAAGAGAAAGCTAACCAAATCACAACTCATTCACTTTTTTGTGGTTAAAAGTTCGGTGTCTCCCTGATTTCAACCTAAATTTAAAAAATAGACTCAGTAAAAATAAAATACTAAAAAAATGTTGATCCATGTTTATTTACAGATTCCTAAATTTTATTGAGCTGCCCATGCATCTAGATCATTTGCTCCTCTGATTTTTCAAGTGGTCAAAAATGGTTTTCTGTAAGAAATATAATTAAATTTACTTTCGACGGTCTTTAGAGTAGGTTTTTAACAAATTCTTGCTTGAACAAATCGTTGACAGGATCCTATTTAATTAATATTAACATTTGTTGCAATTGTGATAACATTATCTTTTCATCGTGTGAGCAATATATTTGTATTGTTTGTAAATGTATGATCTACCGATCTTTCTTATTTCTTTATTACCGGGATTGAGCAAAGGGAACATTATTTTTCTTTCTCATATCGTTCCTGAACTACATATTCCGATCGATGATAAGTGTTGCAGTAATTTAACGGAGATAAAATAATTATTTATGAATATCTGAAATACAAATTATAAGTTTTGTTCTTTAAATGGTAATACTATGATTATATTACCTTTAATCGTTATCGCCCAATTTTTGAAACAACATCGAATGGGTTTCACTCGAATATAGTTCTTGCCCTACTACGGGATCATACTTTCCTTGATTGACAGATTTTCATCAATCCCACCTTGTCCCAGACATGATGCATTTAGGTGATGTATTAGAGGCCTCATTTTGTTTATTTATTTATTTTATTTGCCTATGGAAATATTCCTTGCAGGCAATTTAGTAATGTTACAAAATATCAATTTTAAAAAACTATGGGCCATAATCATAGTCATCAAAAAAGTATACTTTAAGTATCATTTATTAAAATGTCTACTTTTCAGCTACTATAGACGATACAAAGCTTACTTTTTCCGCTAAAGTCAGTTTTATACTTAAAACAAGCTGAAGTTGTTTTTAACAAAGTTAATATCACTTTAACTCTATCAGCTGTTTGTCATTTACCAAAAGTTACAAAATCAAAACAAATCAAAAACAAAAGTTGTGTGAATTGTGTTAACTTTTTTATAAATTGTGCAAAAAGTGTTGAAAAGATGTGTACAATTGAGGACATTGAAAATGATTTTGGCATTATAGAAGATTTGTGTGAAGGAAGAAAGCCTAAGTTGTATAGAGAAAGGTTTTGCCCATTTGAGCTGGACGATGATGAGTTTTTCACGCTATAGGCTTGACAAAGTAGCAACGCACTTTTTAATAAGTTTATTGAACGTTGATGGACCAAAAAACAACAGAGGTTTACCTGTTAAGGTAGTTTCATTAATTAACCACCTAACAACACGGGTGTTTCCAAAAAACATATAACAAGTTTTCTTCAAACTTAAAGCTAGAAAGCTTGTGGCTTTATTGAATTCTGATCTACAACTAAACTTAAGACGACTAATAAAATAGAAAGAAGTGAAAATATGTAACTAAGTAAATATTTACAAAATATCCGTTATTTTAAGGCGAATTAAAACATATAGGATATTGAATTCATAGGGAATTAAATTAAAGAGAAAAAGTAAATTAATAAAAACAAAAACTTGTTGAAAACGGTTCAACATACTCCTGGGCAAGTTAGTGTCAACTGCAGCCTCACCATTGTCCAGAAATGGCTCAGCCGAATATTGATTTCTGAGCCTTAGGTTCTATGCTCGATTACTCCATCCACCTGGCGACACGTGGCAACGACTGGATTGGCTTGAGGCATAACGCTTCGGATGTACTCTGTAAGCTGAGGATCCATAATTGCCGGTGGTAGAAATACTTCAAACTCCTTAAGCTCAAGTCTTCAGCGGACAATTGGCTCATAGTTGCGGCATGGCTCATACGTAGGAGATACTTCCCACAAGCCATAGTCCTTATCTTCAACATGTAGTCTGGGTTTAAACTTCGGAAAAATATTCGCCATGCTTCTCTTCAAGTACGAGTTCTCACTTTTCGAGTCAAGTAAGAAGGTTACCCACATTGGATTTCCTCGGTGGATTAGATTTCAGAAAGAAATTCATTTAATTGTGACCAAGTAGGCAGTTCACGATGATTTTTCAAGGACATTCCATTCCTTAACTGTTTCATCCGATAGCTTTGAAACTGACATGAATCAAAAAGGGATCGTTATCATGCAATTCGATTTTATAATTTTTCAAGATTGCCAAACAGTCGTTAACTGTATTTAGGATATACCTCAACGATTTGACCGATTCATTTGTACTGGACTGAGCTGCATGAATCTTTTTTACTTGGTCATGCACCAAAAGCCTTTTATTTTCAAATCTATTCTTTAATTTTTCCCAAGCTAAACTATAATTACTATCTGTCAAGTCAAAATTCTTTATGGCTTGGTAGGCCTCGCCCCTTACTTTGCTTCGCAAATAATATAGTTTCTGTGCTGGAGTTATGGAAGAATCTTTCCCTGTCACCGCCTGGAACATATCTCGGAAAGCAGGCTACTTGGAGTAACCACCCTCAAAATCCTGTATTTCGCATGCTGGTAACTTTAATGTGGGCCTGAAGTTCGATTGTTGATGTTCGGTTGATGTAAACGCTTCGCTTTTTTCCAGAATTTTCATTTTTGCATACTCGTATAAGTCGCAAGCCCCATCATATCTTAAGGATACCTCATCTTTTGCATCTTCTTCTTGTTGTTCCTTGTCTTCAAGCATATATTCCTCATAGGACTCAATTAACTTTCCCCACCTCCTTTGCAATTCCTGTTGCTTTACGTCCAGAAATGCGGGGGAGCAAATTGCAGAACAGTTTCTATCAAAACTGGTGCAAAAGCTTTCAAGTTGCTTTAAATCAATTTTGCACCTTCTTTTTGATGCTGCCATTATGAAAACCTTGATCGAAAAATAACCCTTTGAATATTAGGACAAATACACGAAATAGTAAAAACCTTTTCGGCCTCCTCCTTTTCTTGAAGTATATTTCCAAATATTTAAATAAATCACCAAAAATGTCCTTTATTCCCAATGTGTAATAAATGGCTTTCAAATTTTTTCCAAAAAATCTAAAAAAAATTTATCTTTATTCACCACTAAATATAAGAATTAATTCGTGGAGAATATTTTAACCGTATTTAATCTGTATTAAAAATGCTTATAAATCCACCAGATTTAATATTTTTCATCAAAGAAATTATATGCAAACTCACCGGCACTCAATACTGTCCCTCGTTTATTCTTGGTTGGGAACCTCTGACTTACAAAAAATACCGATCTGATGACGTCACACATAAGATTAACAACTGGAGTTGACTGTTTGAATTTGTTCTTGTATGTAGCAGTTATTTTATATTCAGTCCACTTTAATTCATATTTTAATTTTGTAATATTTATCGCTTTTTTCGAATTTAATATTCTTCTTTTTAGTAAATTACAACTTCACTTGCTTGTATTTAGTTGCTTGAAGTAATTTCTTTTTTACGGTTCTATTATGTGCATTTAATGTTGTGGGAACGAAAAGAATTGGAAATATAACGGTAGTTGAAAGTTCGTTTTGAAGAGTAGATATATAGTTGTCTCCTTCTTTACTAGTGATGGTACTTTTATTAGAGTTGTAGTTAGCTGTATATTTAGTGGTTTAATTAGTGGTTTTGTTATATTCTTTTAATATTTTTCTTCTAGAAATATTTCATTTAAGGTTTACCATGTACATTAATCTTATATTACATGGACACTTTTTATGTTGATATTCACCCGCTTTTTGATTTTTATTTAATTTAGATCAGTTATTAAAAAGTGCAGCGGCAGTGTATTTCTTTTCTTTAAAAATATTTATTTAAAAAAAAATAACAAATAAAACAATTTAAGAATATCGGCATTCTTTGTCACACAAACAATTTATACATCAAAACGAAATTCTAAAAACAATAATAAGCTTTGTTGTTATTACACTGTGCAGTGGAACAGTATTATTTTGAATATTAACTATACCTACTTAAAACAAAAATAAATAAACAATAACAATTAAAACGAATTCTTTCCTCCACAAACAATTAAATTCTGATTACAAAACACAAAATAACTAAGCAATAACAATTAAAACAAATTCTCTCCTCCACAAACAATTAAATACTGAATACAAACACAAAATAAAGAATAACAAGTTAAAAAAAGAAAACAAGTAAGTAAATACAAATTACAAATCGATAAGCATGAATACTGATAACGATGATGAAGAAGAAAATGAATTTTACAACTGGCAAACAATACCAAAACTTTCCAAGCATTTCCCCAATTGGAAATTTAGCAAAGAAACGACGCAAAACTGATGACAACCCAGGTACCTTTAATGCAAACCGATTTAAAATTCTGGATGCAGAGAACAGCATAAGCGAAAAAGTCATGAAACAACTGACTACATCAAACCACCACCAATTTTTATATCAAACGTTAACAATATTGTAAACATGATAAATAATATTTGTTCTATCATTCCCAGAAAAGATTTTAGTTATAAATCATTGAGAGATAACGAAATAAAAGTTATGATAAGTAGCATAGATTCATATAGAAAACTTGCTAAGTATTTTGATAGAAGAAATATTAGTTATCATACATATCAAGTACGCAATGAGCGAGCTTACAGAGTTGTTATTAAATGTCTTCACCATACAACACATACAGAAGACATTAAAGCTGAACTTATCGCTCAAGGTCACGATGTTAGAAACGTTTGTAATGTTAGAAGTAGAGTTACAAAGGAACCCCTTGCAATGTTTTATATTGATCTTGATCCAAAAATTAATAACAAAGAAATTTATGAAATTCGGTACATAAATAATGCTGTAGTTACAGTTGAACCCCCTAAGAAAGTGAATGACATTGTTCAATGTCATCGTTGCCAACAATTTGGACATACTCAGTCCTATTGCAGAAAACCTTTCCGTTGCGTTAAGTGTGCTCTTGATCACCCCACGGCTGAATGTACTGTGAATAAACCTAATCCACCTCGTTGTATTCACTGTTTACAAAACCATACTGCAAACTGCAAAGGCTGTCAAGTTTATCAAAAACTTGTACAGAAAAAAACAATATTGAACGATAAACCAAATCATCAACCAACAAATCTTCCATTTTCTTCTCGGCCACAAAATTATACTGATGAATTTCAATTCTAACACATCTTATGCGAACGTCTTGAAAAATTAATGACTAAACAAATAGAGTTAACGAATACTTTACTTACTTGTTACCAAATTATGCAATTAGATATCAGAATAGCAGTATGGAACGCAAATGGGCTTTCCAATCATACACAGGAAACTGAAATATTCTTGAATACTCAATTCGTCGACATTACCTTGATTTCTAAAACGCATTTTACTTCCAGAACTTATTTTCATATCAGAGGTTATGATACGATAGCAGTAAATCATCCGGACAATACAGCACATGCTGGTTCTGCAATTTTAATAAAGTCAACAATTAAGTACGAAGTTCATCCAAAAATTTGCCACAACTACCTACAAGCTGCTGGAGTTAAAGTTAGTACGAACTGTGGAGATGTCTCTGTATATGCCATTTATTCTCCCCCTAGACATTCTATTTCTTATCAGGACTATGAAAACTTCTTCAATAATTAAGGGAGTCGCTTCCTGGTAGGAGGAGACTTTAATGCTAAACATCCAAGGTGGGGATCTAGATTGACAAACTCTAAAGGTCGGGAGCTATATAAGTGTATTCTTAAAAAACATTATAATACTCTTTCTTCTGGTAGACCAACCTACTGGCCTTCTGATCCGAACAAAATACCAGATTTACTAGACTTTTTAGTTTACTTTGGAATACCAAGTAACTGTCTTGACATACAAGATAGTGATGATCTTAGCTCTGATCACACTCCTATCATAGCAACTTATAATTCCACTTTCCACAAGATTTCAAAGAAAGTAAAGATTATATCAAATAGGACTGATATAAATTCGTTTACATATTGGATAGACAAAAATATAAACTTAAATCTTACAATAAATAATGGTCAAGAGTTAGATGAAGCTGTCGAAAAGTTTACACGCCTAATCCACGAAGCCGCTCTTTTGTCAACACCAAATGTTACAGAAACATATAATCTGCCAACTACAAACAATTATATATCTGCTGAAATTAGAAATATAATTCGTTATAAAAGGAGAATCCGTAAAATCTGGCAATTAAGTAGAAACCCAATTGATAAGCGAAATTTTAACCGTTTATGTACGCAGCTTAAACAAAAGCTTAAAGAATTGAAAAATGAAAAAACAGGGCAATATTTGAAATCTTTAGACGCTAATAAACATGATAATTGTCTTTGGAATGCCACAAAATATCTTAAAAGGCCTACACAACGTAACATTTCTATAAGAGATTTAAACAACAGTTGATGCAGCTCAAATTAAAGGAAAGCCGAAGCATTTTGTCAACATTTGGAAAATATTTTTCAACCTAATTCTCAAACTTGCTTTTTCAGTGACGTTAACATACTGGAATTTTTAGATGCTACATGCCAAATGAGTCTTCCTATTAATTATTTTACTCCAAATGAAGTTAAAAAGGAAATTATAAAGCTTGGGAATAATAAGACTCCAGGATACGATAAAATATACTCCAAATTAATTAAAATGTTAACTAAAAGAAGTGTTATAACTTAACTTTATTATATAATTCAATCTTACGCTTACAGCATTTTCCGACTCAGTGGAAGTGTGCTGAAGTCATTATGACTCTGAAACCTAATAAAAATGAAAACGAGATTTCATCATATAGACCGATAAGTTCGTTGTCAAGTTTCTCAAAAATATTCGAAAGACTGTTTTTGCATAGACTGAAACCTGTTCTGGAACAACATAATATTATTCCTGACCATCATTTTGGTTTTCGCAGCAAGCATGGTACTCCAGAGCAGTGCCATCGAATTATAAATGTCATAACTGATGCTTTTGAAAAGAATAAATATTGCTCTGCCGTATTCTTAGATGTCCAGCAAGCTTTTGATAAAGTTTGGCACCCCGGGCTATTGTTTAAATTAAAATCTTTGCTACCAACTCCATTTTACCTGGTTCTAAAATCATATCTAAATGAACGTTGCTTTTATGTTAATGTTAAAGAAGAATTTTCAAATATAAAGACGATACAAGCTGGGGTTCCTCAGGGTAGTGTTTTAGGCCCAACATTTATTCATTATATACGGTTGCAAAAGTGGAAAATTAAAATAAACACAACGAAGTTTTCTCACTTAACTTTTTCCCTTAGAAGAGAATGTTGCCCACCGGTTGCACTCAATGGAATGCTCATCCCAGTTGTACAAAGTGTAAAATACTTAGGTTTATATTTGGATAAGCGTCTTACTTGGAAGGAACATCAAAACTAAACGCAGATTTTTAAACATCAAAACAAAAAAGATGTATTGGCTATTAGGTCCGAAATCAGAATTAAGTCTAAATAACAAGATTATTTTATACAAGGCTATTCTCAAGCCCGTGTGGACTTATGGAATACAGTTATGGGGAACAGCTAAAAACTCGAATGTGGAAATATTACAACGTTATCAGTCTAAAACCCTACGATTCATTACTCAAGCGCCCTAGTTCGTGACCAATGCGGCTATACATAGAGATCTCAATATATCTCTAGGTAAAGACACCATAACTGAATTTAGTTCTAGATATGTTGAAAGACTGAGCAACCATAGCAATCCATTAGCCATTAGTCTACTAGATGAGACTGAGGATGTACGAAGACTTAAAAGATTGCATGTGTTAGATTTGCCTTTTAGATAGCATAGATGGGCACTTTGCAGTACCAGTAAAATTTCAGTAAAAATTGATTTTTACTGATTACTGAAAAATTACAGTTTTTAGTAAATTTTTACTGGTAATAAAATTTAGATTGCATTACCAGTAAAATTTTACTGATTACTGGGAAAAAATCAGTAATCAGTAAATTTTTACTGATTACTGAAAAAAAATCAGTATTCCGTAAATTTTACTTGTTACTGAAAAAAAAATGCAGTAAATCATTGAATTTTTACTGAATACTGAAAAAAAAAATCAGTACCAGTAAATTGAAACCCATTACATTACCAGTAAATTTTTATTAATTATAAAAAAATTGTCAACATTTATAATAGATGTTATTAGTAGAAATATTTATATATAGGGTCTGCCAAATAACTTTTTTTTTTGGAAATACTTAAAAAAAACTACTGAATATTTTCTCAAATTTCTTTTTTTATTTGAAAGTACAATACTTCCGGTTAATAATGGCAAATAATTTCATTCAAATGGCTGCCTCGGCTGGCCATGCAGTAGCATCGGTCCAATTTTTAAGCACATTATCGATTGTGTGCAGCGGTATTTCACCAATTACTTTACGAATATTGTCCTTTAAAGCGTCGGCGTAGCAATTATCTTTGACGGCACCCCACAAATAATAGTCCAACAGTGTCAAATCGCAGCTCCGAGGAGGCCAAGCGACATCAGCTCTGCGGCTGATAATGCGATCTTCAAAAACAGGCCGCAAAATATCGAGTGTAGCTTCGGCTGTGTGGCGCCTAGCGCCGTCCTGTTGAAAGCAAATGTTGCCAAATAAATAAATAGGCAAATTGACAATAAGTAACTGTTCAATTTTTTTGTTCACATACATATTTTAATATTTTATTTTAAATTTTTTTTTGTGCAAACCAAGGCAAATTCAATAAGGTAGTGGCAATAGTACAACAACTCAATTCGCAGTGTTTTTTAACAAAAACAACATGTATATTCTGTTGTTTTCGTGTGCCCGGTTATGTCAAATGAAATTCGCCGTAAGACAGAAACGACAAAGGCGAATCCATATAATGACATAAAGTTGTTATTTTGTGTCATTATTTCTCTTTTGTTTCTACTTGTTTATAAAAAAAAAAATTTGTAAAACAAATTTAAAGAAAATAATTTTTAAATTTTGCACTACCACTAAGGTATAACGACCTTCAGAGGGATTCTGGGAAGCATAAGAGCGGATTCTATAATAAAAGTTGTGCCAGAACATGAAGAATATTTAAATAAATTGTGTAGAATACAAATATAAAAGGAAATAAAAAATAAATAAACAATGAATGTATATACAGTGAGCAAAAAAAATGTGTACACTTATTGTAAAAAACTATTAAATAAATTATTCCCCAGGATTTTGTTTAAGATGACTTTCTAGAAAATCCGTTAGCCATAGTTAAAAAATCACCACTTTTTTGCCTAAAAACGTTCGAATTTCTTAGTTTCGACAGTTATTTTCTTTATACGTAACCAATAGAGAAATGTTTATAATCAGAATATAGTTTTTAAGCTTTTTGTAGTCTTAGAATAAAGTTTTTAAGCTTTTTTAGTCTTAAGTACAATAAATTTCTTTTTATAGAAAATTTTTTGTTCAAAATTTATTTCGAGGTAGTGTGTGTTAGTTTTTTTTGCTCACTGTACGCAAACAAAATATTTGGCAATCCCGTGTACTTAAAAAAGCAATCAGCTGGGCTAATAACATCACCTTCTATGAATTCGCCTTGGTGCAAACCTATTGAAATTATATTTATTTTTATTTTCAGGCTGTAAGTTGTTATTTATTAACCCGTAAATGCTCAGTGTATCTTTAAAGATACAACCAAAGAAAAAATTCTCACTGTTCTATTTAGAAAATAAATAAATGAAAGACAATAAAAACTCATTCAGAAATCATCAGTCTTATATTTAAAAATTATTTCAGAGGAAATAATGTTGAATTCTCTGATTGCTTAAACATCAAAGTTGAAAATTATATTTTTTCCAAATTTGGTGGATTAGGTGCTTTGCTATATTGAATAATCGGACAGGATTACAAATTGATATAAAGAAAAAATATTATCTTCCGATTCCTTGTCACAGAGCCTAATTTAATAATCTTCTAAGATACACTAAAGGTGGACACTAATAAAAATTTAGTGTATTTGAAAAAAAAATTTTTTAAGTATGTTCATTAAATTCCTATTAAGAGAGTGAAAATAAAAAATATGGAAAATTTCTATTTTATATCATCAAAAATATGTATATAGTTAATAAAAATTTTATTAATAAAAACTTGTAAAAAAAGGTAAATGTATAATTTTTGATTAGTCGTTATTGTAAGATATTTTGATTTTAAATTGTTCTGACGATAATGTAAACAAAAGATAATTCAAAATAGAACTTATAATAGGTTGCAACGATAAAAAAGTTGACAATTTTAGTTTTTTGTTCTTGCAAGTTTTTTGAATTAATGAATGCTTTTCCAATAACAATTGTTAATAATTCAGCTTATTGAACAGAGCAAATTTTACTCGAATCCTTGAACTGTAGGCAATTTTTCCAGAAAATAATTCCACTAACAAGTAATTAATAAATTTTACTGATACTGATTTTTTTCAGTAATCAGTAAAAAATTACTGACTTACTGAATTTTTTTTAGTAACCAGTAAAATTTACTGAATACTGCTATTTTTTTCAGTAATCAGTAAAATTTTACTGGTAATGCAATCTAGATTTCATTACCAGTAAACATTTACTGAATACTGAAAAGCTTAATGTATTAGAATTATAATGCAGTATGCCCATGTATGTTAGATAGTAACTTTGTAAATATTATAAATAGTATACATAATTTCTTTTATAAATACATATATTTAAAAACAGTTTTAATTATGAATAACTTTTTATTTTGCTATTGTTATTGTAATATAATTCAATAACGGCTGTTATTTTTCTTATAAGTTTTAGAAAATTTATTGTTGTATAAACAGATTGTAAATAAAGATATTATAAAAAAAAAAATTAATTTAGAGAGAAAATATGTCGCACAAAATAATTAATAGACACAGTACATACCTTTTCTCCTTGTGACTTTCTGCAACTTACCTCACCTTTATAATCAGCCTGTATGATGATAAACCCAGAATTGGTTGCATAAATAAGACCTTTGTTGATGAAACCTTCACTGGCACGGGAGTACCCCTATTGTTGAAATCTTCGCTGGCACGTAATGCACAGTGGAGTACCTTTATTTTATTCATCTGCCGTAGGCACGATGAAATAACTTGATGTTGCAGTTGCCGTCGGTGGAGACAACTTGCGTTTTCCTTGGTTTAAGGAATAGTGGCTTCGAGATCACTAATTCAGTCCCAGCCTCTTCTAGGACTTTTCGAAGGACCAAAATGTTAGGGTAGTTTCCTTAATTAACTACCTAACAACACGGGTGTGTTTCCAAAAAACATAAGACAAGTTTTCTTCAAACTTAAAGCTAGAAAGCTTCTGGCTTTATTTTATTCTGATATGATATGATAAAATAGAAAGAAGTGAAAATATGTAACTAAGTAAATATTTACAAAATGTCCGTTATTTTAAGGCGAATTAAAACATATAAGATATTGAATTCATAGGGAATAAAACAAGATCTCTTCATGAGAAGAAAAAGAATTACATTAAGAGAAAATTTAAATGAAATTAAATTAAAGAGAAAAAGTAAATTAATAAAACAAAATTAAACTTGTTGAACACGGTTCAACATTACCTATTAGCAAAGCCTTGCAAGTTTTAACTGCGTTGCGGTTATTGGGAAGAAATGCTCATCAAAGTGATATTGGTAAGTACAGTGGCCGAAAGCTGTAATAGAATATAAATACATATCGTCTGCTTACTTCAATATGTAAATTGTTTGTTGCAGTTGATCTTCACGGAATGTCTCAACAGACTGTTGGAAGAATAATATTTCAAGACAAATTGCGTTATTGCTTCCTCATTTTATACAATTTCCGAAGACCTCCGAAATCGCAGAGATAAAAAAGGATTTTTTCAGATTGCGCATTTCCACAATAACATAGGAGCTATTGACTGCACTCACTTATGGATAGTGTCCGGCAAACAAAGTTGGTCACGAAATGGCAGGGCATTACATAAATAGAAAAGGGTATTACTCGTTAAATGTGCAGGTAAGTCGACAATATTTTCAGTTCTAAATATTAAGCCTGCGATATGTATAAATAAATTTAAATATTTTTTTGCAGAGTGTCTGTGATGCTGACTGCAAAATAGTTGACATAGTGGCAAGATCTCGTGGCTCAAAGCACGATGCTCGGATTTGGTCTGAATGCCAATTAAAAGCAAAATTGGAACAGAACAAAAGTGAGCATAATGCTGTACTATTAGGGGACGGGGGTATCCTTGATCAACCATTTTATTAACTCCATTTAGAAACACTTCTACGCCCAAAGAAGAAAGGAAGGTTATTTAATTTTTTAAGTCTTTACATCTCATTTAATTTTTTTCAGATACAGCAAATGTCATATCGCAACCAGAAGCAAAATTGAGTGGACAATTGAAATCTAAATTTCGTTCTATTTTCGAAAGGCTTCGAGTAGATTTGGACACAGCAAAAACATTGTTGTAGCAGTGGCTGTGCTTCACAATATTGCAAAGGAACGAAATTCTTCTTGTAAGTCTAATAGAAATTTTATTTACACTGGTCGCTTTTTTAATATTAACAATTTGTTTTATTTTTTAGTTTTATGTGATTGTTCTTCTAGTCATTTAGATTCAACTAATGTTGACCTTAGTGCATTAAGCAGTTCATCTAACGGTAATACTAGCAGCACTGGAAGAAATCAAACAATAGCTTTTTAAATTCTTCTTTCATTAGACATTAAATAAAAACAAAAAAACAAAAAACAACAATTAATATTTTATTATTATTATTAATAGAAGAGACAAAAAATAAAATAACAAACAATATATTAGCCGATGCAAAAAGCCATATTTAAAAAATAATAAAAGTTATTTGTACTTCACTTTTTTTTTGTTCAATTAAAAATATAAATATATAAACTATTACACATTGTGCATTAACTTCAATTCAATACAAACTTATAAAAAAACTTTACATAGAACTTGTTTCCATCTATTTCTACACCATTTCCAATTTTCTGAAATATAATTAGAAATTTCTGAAATAGAATTAGAAACTTCTGAAATAGAATTGGAAATGGTGTCGTAAAATCAACTAAATTTATACAAATTAAGATTCAAAGAGAAAAGGAATATAAGATTTAAAAATAAAATAACAATTCATTAAGAGAATTAAAAAACTAAGACGAAGATTTATATTTGATTCACAGCGGTTTTGTATCATCAACGGAATTTTTGTAAATTGGCATTTCAAGTAGGTTTACTTACTTAAAGTAGACAATTTGTTGCGTAAAACTTCAGCGTTTAAAGCATGTATTTCTCTATCCTGATCAATCTGCATTTGAAGCTGTTTCAACTTGAGAGAGTGGATTTCCTCTTGCTGGATCTCTTGAGCTTTATGCGTACTTTCCATGTGCTTAATTTCGGTAATAAGTTTATTTTTCTTTAAAATGTTAAATTCTTCAAATAATAAAGATTCTTTTGCGATTTGGCGTTGTCTTTCTAAAATAATGTCGTTTTTAGGGAGGTTTCTTAGGCGTCTAAGTTTGGAAGAAAATTTGGCTGTTTTTATTTTTGGACGAACATTGCTCCGGTATGGTGTTATTGATATTTTCCGTTTCCTCGCTGATTTGGCCAGTCTAAATATTTAGCAGCTCTTGGTGTTTCCATACATTCAAATTCATTTTGATTGTTGCTATCAATTAAAATATCATCCTCAATAAACTCATACGAAATTATACTCTGCACTAAATCGTCCGCTGCAATCAGTTCGGCGATAACCACTGAATTTCCTGTCGCCACAGAAGCACGCTTTACGCTCGCAACTGCTTTTCTTGCACTAACTTTCATTCTCAACATTGAGATTTAAGTTTTGAGATATCTCGATCAAAACCTGCAGATGCCATTGACTCTTTAATGGCCTTCCAAGTACATTTTTTGTTATTAAGCATAGAGGTCTAATTGCCTTTGTTCTCTACAATGGACAGGTGGTTATTGATGCACTCGCGCAGAAACTCCTTTTCGGCCTGTGCTCTAGTTTGCCTCTCGCTCCCTTTTCTTTTGATCCTGTTGACAATTTATAAATCATTAATACATAAGTATGTAAAACTTCATAAATGTAAGAACATTAGATCTATGTACATACCTTTTCTAAATTTTCCGTTGAGATAATAGTTTATTTTTGTGCAATTGTTTTCTTTTTTTTTTCAAAATAATTTATATTTTGTTTATTTTTCTGCGCTTCTATTGCATCAGCTGTGTAGAGATGCCACTTTTACTATATTTATACCAGTTTGTATGTAAAATTTCAAACATTATACTAATCACTCACTTAAAGCTGATTCAACTTAAAACTATTATTAATTTTCACTATAGTTAAGAAACAGTTAAGTAACAGGTTTAAATTTTAAAGTTGTTTTTAAAAAGAACTGACTTTAGCGTTTGACTATGATTATGGAGCTATGAATTTAAATCAGAGCCAGGCAACACTTGCTATTGGTCAGTTGTTGCGAGAGCGAAAAATAAGAAAAGAGAAAAATTTATACTCTCACATTCACTACAATACAGGCATGGAAAATGTAAATTTTTAAATTTGTAAAATTCGTTTAGACTTCTTTGATTATATCTATTTCAGAAAGCATTTTAGATTAAAATTTGTTTTTATTTTTAGAAATATACATATTTAATAGAAAACTTTCTGGGAAATTTATACTGTACTCACAAAATGAATGAAAACAAACAAAATCGATCAGTCTCGCTCGAGCTTTCATGCAGTGAGGTTTGCTTTACACTTGATGCTAGAGCCACACATAAAAAATGTTTAATAAATGCTTTAATAAATTAGAATAATTTATTTTGAAAAAGATTATAATTCTAAAAACGTACACCATACGCTGATGTTAAAGACATTAAGTTTTCCATCCCTGCACTAGCAGGTCTTCGTGTACAAAAGCAAGAAACATGCGACAACACAACCCCTTTCAGTGAATGCTCAAACGAGACTGAAGCCCTAGTTATGCTACCGGAACGTAATGTAACGCAATGTAATAGTAATGTGCACGGAACGTAAAAATGTAAGAGCAATTATAGAACGTAAAAATGTAATCATATGTTTTTAGGTGAACAAAACAATAAAAATAAATTGAACCAGAAATAAAAAAGAAAAAAAATTGCAAAAACTAAAAGACAAAAATTCAGATATGGATACAGAAGGCATGTTTTTGGGTTTGAGTTTTTATTTTATTATATTTATTATTGTTTTTTAATAATAATTTCAGATTTTATCACTTTTAATATGGCGCCTTTTGTTTTACTTTAATTCAGCTGTTAACCAGTGTTATCACTACAGAGTTTTTAGTATCATTTCAACGATTTTATATTTATTTAAAGGTACTTATTAAAAGTTGTATGTACTGTTTCTGTAGGCCAAACAATTTCACTTTCACTCAAACAAAAACACTCAATTTAGTTTGTGTTGAGAAAAACAAACACAAAACGTCCTGTAGTACGAACGATCTTTATTACGAATTTCCAATAATACGAATGGCAAGATTTTTGCATTGACTACTCTATAGTACGAATAGATAGGCCTTTTCCTATTCGATAGTGCGAATTGTGGTTTGTTATAAGAATTTTTGTTTTATTTACGTATGAATGAAGTTTTTATTATGTTTTTACTTCATTCTTTCGCGGTCATCCACGTTTAGGAAGTTATAGTGAAGTTATTTTATTTTTAAAAGTGTTTTGTATTTTTAACTGTCAAAATGTTGCAAATAAAACGATGTAAAAAAAGACAATTTTTTTGTAAGATAAATTAAAAATTATAGCAGACCACGAAAATTAAACATCATTGTTTAAAATTTCAAATAAATATTGATTATCCAAATCCACTATATGTACAATCTTTAAACAAAAAACGCAATATTAATATGTTCCTTCATGCCTGTTTAAGTACAAAAAATGAATTTAATATAATACAAATTAATTACATCTTGTTTCATTATGTATTTTTTTATATAAATATATACATATATACATATATTAATAAAATCTAAATATTTCATGGGAATTATTTAAATTGGAACATAAAAATGCGTTGTTCTATAATACGAATTTTTCGGTATTACGAAAGAGCCTGACAATATATAATTCGTACTAGTGAACGTCCACTGTAAATAGACAAGCGAGTGAAATCGTTTATTTTACAGAAACAGGTCAGGTATTTCGTAAACCAAATTTGAACGAACGTTAAAACGTAGTTATCTTCTCTAATAAAAGTAAAGTGAAATGCTTTTCTAACTCTTTAATTAGTTTAAAATCTATAACTATATTTATCTAATTTAAAATAAAAATAAACACTACCTACATAATGTAATATTAAAATAGCGTTTATTTTTATTTTAAATTATAGAAGTTAATAATGAAATAAATTTTAATTTGGGTTTTTAAAATATGTGAAGTTTTATTTAAAGAGAATTCCATATACAGACAAACATAACATACGTACAAAGTGTGAATTCTGTTTATAATATCAATTTTCAGTTTCAGTGGTTTTTAATATTGACATGTTGTTAACACTGCTAAACAGATGTCACGTAAAAATGTAAGAAAATTCTATTTTTTACAGATTCTTACGTTCCGGTTACGTTACATTACATTTCTATAACCATTCGTATTGCTTTACACATAATAAAAACGATCAGCTGTTTCTTACTGTTGCGGTTACATTCCGTTACGGTAGCATAACTAGGGCTTGAGAGTGTTTTTAATACGTATGAGTACGTTGTTGTAAATTTAGTAATGGCTGAAAAGCACGCGTGCATAGGAAATGCCGAGCTCTGGTTTAAATATATAAATACATTATTTTTTATAACATTATTTGATGAAGAAAAATCTATTAGCATATACAATTTATTAAATTCATTACACATTCTCCTTATTGGATCAGCACCAGCGTAGTTGGATCTAAAAAATTGTATTGATAATGGGGAAAAATGACGTGACGGACGTTGAGGAATATTAAACGTGATATTAAGGATTAAAAACTGAAGCCTATATCACCAGTAATTACATTGAATATGAACGAGATATTTAACGATTAAGGCGATTCTAATCATCTGATGGAAGATTGTCATTCATATGAAATTGATTAAATTAATATTGGATATTAATATATCAGAGGAGTTTAATATCACAGAGCATTTTGAGACAATCAGGTTGGCTTGACCAATACATTCTATTATTGGAATACTTCGCATATCCAGACAAGGGAATCCCTCCTAAAAAGAATTTCATCACGTCTAATGTTACAGCTATATTCATATTCTTTTGGAGCCCATACAATTTAGTTGCTCCATAAACTGTTTTAAAAATTCAATTGCAGTTTGCCTGACAGCCACAGAGCTTGCTATAATTACTGTACAGTTCGTATTTATTTCATATAATGATTCAACTTTTCGCCACCATTTTGAACTCGTGTTTTTCTTCACTGTCATCTCATTCTCAAAAATTCAATTGCAGTTTGCCTGACAGCCACAGAGCTTGCTATAATTACTGTACAGTTCGTATTTATTTCATATAATGATTCAACTTTTCGCCACCATTTTGAACTCGTGTTTTTCTTCACTGTCATCTCATTCATCGCTATCTGGATTAGTATCGACTCCATGGAGTGGGGGAAATGTGTAAATTTCAACGCCATTGAACTCATTGTCGCCAAGTTTCTTCCAGTTCGTCCAATATTTCAGAAAATGTTGGAAAACAATTTTACCCAATTACCAATTTTTATCGTATCACAATTGCACTGCGAACGCAGCATTACATTTTATTTTAATCTTTTTACATCACTTGAATCATCTTTGCAAATAACTACGCGCAAAAAATATTAAAAGCTCAAATAATACATAATAGCTCAGTTCACAATCTTGGGCATTTAGATGGTAAATTTATACCATTTTGCCGTTAATTGTGAACGGCAAAATTTATTTCACTTTGCAGCACTTATTGCAAACTTCTCAACACAGTTGACTATCAACAAAAAAATATTTTTATTTTATTCCTTAAAAAGTGCAGTTGTGCAAAAGAACAAATAATAGAAAAAATAATAATAATTATTCTATTTATTTCGTCCTCTGTCCATTTTTTATTCGGCTTTTCTCTTTTAATTCGTTTTTATGTTGTACGTTTCCATATTTTTGACTCTCTTTTTCAATGTTTTTCTTTTATATGATCAGCTGTTCATTTGCTTAAGTATGACAAATATAAAATACGGTTTTGAGTGTGGGATATATACCAAACCGTGGCAAGGGTGTATTTTGTTAGTGTACGGTAAAAGAAATACCCAACATTAGCAAATGCCATGATGCCAGACCATTTGCCCAAGATTGTGAACTGAGCTAATATATTGCAATTTGTTTTACCCTGCTCGAGATTTTTGTCTTTTCTCATAAGCAAATGAAATAAAAAATGGTTCGCTTGATAGTCAGTAACGGCATAGCCTACTTGTTGTTCTATAATTCAAATTTTTGAAAGTAATACAGTCAAAACTTCGAGGGTCCCTTATAAGGAACTTTGCACACTGATGTGTTAACTTAATATTAATGTTTTGCACAAAAATAATCCGACTTCTGCTAGTCGCTCAAACGTAAAATGTATTATAAAAGTTTACCCGATCAAAACATAATATATAAACGTTTGAACAATATGTACATTTACATATATTGTTTTAAAGGTTTATATCTCTCATTTTCAAAACACATTGATTTTTCAAAATCGGTTCACAAATATTTGAGTGCTAAATAAACTTGTGTAAAAATGTTAAGAAACAGTTTTTGCCAATTAAAACAAGTTTGAAGGGCACGCGAAATGTAAAAACGTATTTTTGAGATCTACTCAACTTATCTCTATCTACTCAACTTAGGCTATGTAGTTACTATGGTGTATTTTCACTGTTGCATCGTGTAATTCATATTTGCTTAGTAGGACACTGAAACTTACCGCCATATATTTCGTTCACAAAATTAGTTTCAAAGGAAAGTAACAGGGGCAAAACTTTAGGGCTCTCGCTGTACAAAACTGCTACAGTCTTAATGTTTGATTTCTATGGGGTTTATTTCCGTCTAATACTATCACAGTAGCCGTGATATGATAGGTAGTGTGTTAGCTTATTAGACGTGAGACATCGGTTCCAAAACTAGGTCAGACACATCCAGCGAAACGAAATATGAAACAATATTTATTCAGCGACTTCCGGATTTGTGGCAAAAACTCTGAGAGTAAATAAAATTGCCATGAAAAGTTTCACAAAAATCTGTCGTTCGGCTTCGACTTTAAACTGTAGGTTCCGCCACTCATGTATAAGAATTAACATACATAGCATAAGTGGTGTATGTATGTAATTAGAATAAAATTTTATCACAGTCAGTGTAACAGTCCTTGATATATTCGAAAATTAATATTTGCTTCTACTTTAGCTATTTAGCCCGATCGGATTTCGGCCTGCTTTAGCATATCCTTCCAGGCGCTTCTAGACCTTGCACACCTTGGCCAATTGATCACTCCAATCGATGACAGCGCTTGCTTAATTTGGTCCTTCCAACATAGACAAGGTTGTCCTCTTCGCCGGCTATAAATAAAATAACAACGTGTTGAAAATGTGTTTATCAATTTGCAAATTTTTTGCTGATGCACAAAATTATATCGATATAATCCTGTACATAAACGTGTAGGGAATAGAATATGAAGATATGCATATTTGCTCGTATTTTTAAAGAGAATTATTTTGGTACTAATCTTTATTGTATATTTTCCATCCAATTAGTATTAATTTTTCCAAACCAAAACATTTAGGGCAAATTAAATCTAAAACTAAGATCTCAAACAAGAAGGTTTGTTTAATAAATTAAATAAAAATTTTATATATACATATATATTTATATATATAAAATACATATATGTATTTTACAAAACATTAAAGTCAATTAATTCGGAAATGTTTTTTCTAATAATGATAATGATTTATAATAATGTGCTTCTAAATTGAGAGAATAATAGATATATATGTATATGTATATTGTTTTCTAACAATTTGAAGTCTGTAGTACGCAAGTAACAAGACCTTTTCACATATGCATAAGTGTTCATGCAAATAACTTAATAATTTAATTTTGAAAGTTCTGACAGGATTTCACGCAAGAGAGAAACATAATAGAGTAAATGTTTTCTTCTTTCTTTATTTTATGCAAAAACCTTCCTTTTCGCTTTAATTTTCCATATTAAAACTTTTTGTTTGCTTACCTTTGGGAAAATTTGCATTTCAGTTTTCGTTGCATTTAGTAAAACATCCGTACACAATTTTTTTGTTATATTATTTCTTCGTACCTACTTATAAATATATAAAATAAATGCTTTCTGTTCAAAATATAAAGTAAATGACTAAAAAGAAATAATTTTTAAACGGAGTTGTAGTAATCTTTAGAATTATCAAACCAAGCCAAAATAAATTATTTTGTTTCCCTCCAATCTTCGATGCAGGGATTGCAATAAACACAAAATCTTATATATATATGCAGCGCTACCGCTGGGAATTTTTAAGAAGTCGCACAAAAAGCGGAATTTTGAAAAAAAAGTCGCACAACATTTATAAAAGAAAAGCAAATGAACTAATACAGATAAAAAATACATTTTTATTGGATTTTGTAATGTACACTAACAAACATATAATAAGTTTATTTTTTAATAATTTTTCCAATTTTTTATAATAGAAAAAAATTTTTAGCCAAAAATTAATAAGCCTAAACAAAAATTTTAATTTTTTTAAAATTATTTTTTCCGTTTTATTTCTGGCTTTTGAATGTAATTTCATTCAAATTTATTAGGACATTTAAATTTCAAAAATAAAAAATGCATTATTAAATTTATAAAAATTCCATTAAATAAAACTTTTTTTGCAACCCACTATATAATAATACAAAACACAAAACAAAACTATTATTATAACTAAAAAACAGTTCATTAAAAATAAATAAAAATTAAACAAAATTGCGTATTATGTAACAAATTTAAAAATAAAATAACAAAAAATATAATATATATTTTAAAATAAAAAAACCATTCAAAATTATACAAAATTACTAATTTTGTAATAAATTAAAAGATATGAAGTTAATAAGGTGTATACATTTCATATAATTACGCTAAGGTATGATAGGACTTAGAGTACATAGTATTTGGAAAATTTTTTTATTAAACAAACTGAGATCAAAAAGTTAAACATAAATACTAATTTTGTTACAACGGTTCACTTTAGAAGTAAATAGAAACATTTTGTTATAAGTTAAATATGATATATAGTTTTATATTATGTTACTTATTTATATGTCATAATATATCACAATTTTATGAAAAAATATATCATAATGGAAGGCACATTTTTTATAACTTTATTGTTCAGTCATAGAAAATAAAAATTCTGAAATTTAGATTTTTTTTCAAAACACAACAAAAATAATCAAATACACAAACTAGTTTATAGATTATTTAATAGACTAATCAATAGAATAGTTTATAAGTTATTTAATACACCAGTCCATAGACTAGTAGTAGTCTATAAAATAGTCGATCGAATAAACCATTGACTAATTCAGTTGATTAATTCATGGTCTATTTAAAAAACTAGTACAAATGCTATTTAAAAGACCACAGGAGTCAATATACTGGTGAATATATTATATCATATACTAGTATAATATATTTACTACTCTATAGACTATTATATATGTGGACTGGCCTATTAAATGGCCTTTGGACTAGTTTTTTAAATAGTCTATGAACTAGTCTACTAGTCTTTGAACTGGTGTATTAAATAACCTATAAATCTACTCTATATTGACTATTCTATTAACAAGTCTGTGTAATTTATTCGCAGTTCTATGAAATACTTAGAAATTAGGATGCAGCGATATTTCTCAATGTCAAAAAGGTATATACATATATTACTTAATTTTCCATGCTTGTTTTGGTTTATATATTTTACAAAATGGGTTTTAATATATATTTCAAAGTTATATTAGTATATTTATATTCTATTAAATTATTTTTTTGATAAATTACTTCTGTACTTTTTTATAAGTTCATCGTCAGGCACCCAAATTTTGCAGGTCCATGTTTAATAAATTTTGTGCCGAAAGCATGGACTCGCATGTGTCCACTTTTAACCTATTCGATGACTTATTTTTCATTAATGTTAGTTACGAAAAAATTCTTTCTGCCGACGCACTACTATGTGGCAGAGTAAATACGTAAGTAACAAATTCATATAAATTAGGATACAAATAATTATTAAGCCTATTTTTTAAATTACCAATTTTATGCCAAAATTATTCTGGATTTGTAATTTTAAAGAGTAAGTAAGTAATTTTCATATGATTTATCATTAATTTTGGTTTCTAATATTTTTAATTCTTGTATAAATATATCAGGTTTACTTTTTCAAAAAAGGGGAAAAAAGGGTCAAAAATCTTGAAAAGTGTCAGATTTAGTTCATTTTAGTAAGGGTGCACAAAAAGTGGCGGGGTCGCTGAAAAAGTGTCAAATTGCGACTTTAGTCGCTCAAAGGTAACGCTGAATATATGGGTATATCAACAGATATTATTAGGGATATTAGACTTTTTTAGTATTAATCCGAAAGTTCATACCATCCGTTTCATGCAACTTTGCGTTACATGCGTATGCCAAAAAAGTGGAATCAGTGTAGTTGTTTGTGACAAGTTACGGAAGAAAATGCATAGACTCATAGAATGCATCAAGTAGGTTTACTTTAAGCCGAAAGTAGTACTAGAGATGACAAATTAGATTCTATTGTGAATGGTTTCGATAAATATTTTTAGATAAATTTAAATATTTAAACGCATGGTAGGGACATTCAGCTTTAATAGAAGTTTCTTTACATGTTTCTATATGAAAAGGAAAGGTATTGGTAACAAATTCATCTATATTAAAACGACGACTAACGTCTACGTTTATCTCACCTATACCTATTTCGCGAAATATAAACATTTGTTTTTCATTCTTGCAGATGTATTGCAAACGTTCTCGAAATCGAAACCACTAACGATAAAGGAATGAGTTCAAATAACAAATTATACATTTTTTAGTAGTTTCTCCTCCAAAAACATAAACTCATTTTGACTGCAGACATTCTCGTTGTGGTTTGACTTAGAAAGAGGACTGCGGGAGTATTTATAAAATTAGCTAACCAGTTCGAGAGATCGTGTCTTTTTCGGACGCGACCAATTTAATTACACAAAATGGTTATAAACCCACCTTTTAAAATTGTTACTAATGGACAGCTTTGTTTGTATTGAAAATATACTTTATCCTGGAAACTCAACAGTTATCCATCAAAACTATTTTCAGGTGATTCGATCACAGACGAAATATATCATGAGACTTCTTGAGACTACTCATGAACTTGCAAATACGTACATTCTGTTAGACGCCATGTTATGGCATTACCGGATATTTCGGAACGCTTTTATGCACTTTTTAAGCTCACTTTGAGCGGTTATGTGCTGTCCATTCCAATACGAATACTTTACTTTATCGAAATCGGAAATTAAATTATATGTAATCTATGACGTTTTGAGTTGTATATTTTACAGTATAATGGAAGCTGTGACATTTTTTAGATTTCAGTCAGTTAATACATGTCCTCGTTAACATTTTTCTTTTGAGTACTACAACAACATTACAGTTTGAAATTGAAATGAATTAGAAGGCAAATGTAATGGACTGAAAACTAGTATTCGGAATTTAGTCACTCTAATGTCGATTGCTCTTAGGATTTCCTTCTATCTGAAGATTAGTAAATTGCTGGCTCATCCGATGTTATTCTCAAACAACACTCGAATCTATATGTTTGTCGAATTAGTCAGTGGCTGGCAGAAAACTTGGTCCTCGAAATTTGTAGAAACGTCTATACTCTAGCCTCAATATGTGAAAATATTTACCAATGTGGGAAGGATCGTTGGCAATGATTTGCCTGCATTCAAATTATTAATCTAGAGGGAAATCGAGCCAATATTTTGAATCGGAGGTTACAGCATTTTTTTCAGAGACTTGCCACTCTAGCTTTATCGCGTTTATGGGATCCATAAAATTTCCTTTATTACACACATGCCTCGAGAACCTTAAAATGTGCTTTGACGTGATCAAACTCTTGATTTTTAATTTTTTTTTCGATATACTAACATATACAGGATGTGTTTTCTTATTCTTCAGTACTATTTTGGATTGGATTTTACGGTCGTAAATACCAACACAACATTTCATATGCATAAACAAAAGAATATAGAATTGCATATGAGCGGCGAGCACTTGACTCAATGTTGCTGATCGTCGCTGTAGCGTATAACGCCACAATATTAATGCGCACATGCCACGGTCATTTGATACTTTGTTGTCAGGCCGCCGGCGCTATTGGTATGCATAAAATATGCACAATGTGTGTTGTTGTTGTATTGCATTGCTAGTGATCACGTGTGGCTCTCTTCACACTTTACCGTGGGAATTATTATTTTTATATGGGCAATATGCGCGTGTCATATTGCACCCAATTGTCCCATGATTATAACACAGAAACCAATGTAATATTATTTAATATAGAATAGTATATATAAAAACAAACAAACAAACAATTGTTAAAGCATTAAGTAAATGTATTAGAATTAAGTGGTTGATTTAGAACTGCTAAATCAGCCAAAATTTAGTATAAAAAAAATTTAAAATAAACGCAAAAGAATGCACACTACCCGCACCTAACAAAGAAAAAACCTAGTTTTTTCTATTCAATTATTCATCCTTTTCCTACACTATGATAGCGTACAAGTTCTACTTCATACTAAGGTTGTTTAAAACTCTCTTGATTTCTCATTCTGCAATCTCTTTTTACTTCTAAATATTTTAAACTCTTTTTAATTTATATGATTCTACTTTTACTGTACCTAAGAGAGCCTACTACCAATGCCGTGGTAACCGAGTTGACAAAGCTTGTTGGCAAAGACAATTTCTACGTTGTTTCTCTACGAAAGTGTGATATTCAAGAAACAAAAATCCAAGCCAAAAACGAAAATAAATTTAGAACTATTGTGAACAAGTTGGATGCTGAAAAGAAAAAATACTATACTTATCTACTCAAAAGTGCAAATGGTTTAAATGCAATCATTAAAGGCATTGACAGTACTGTACCTATTAGCGATATTAAGAATGCCCTTCAATCTGAAGGGTTTGAAGTCAAACCATTTCTTAATATTTTAAATAAAAATAAAATACCACAATCGCTTTTTAGGGTGGAAATAGCATTTAACTCGAACAATATAAGGAAAAAGGGTGACAATCATCCTAAATATGGGTTACTTAACATTAGAATATATGTAGAGGAATCCATTGAATGTAAAGGCCCCCCTCAGTGTCAAAATTGCCAAGAATTTGGACACAAAATCTTTCTGCAAATTATGGGCAGTAAGAGCCAGATGCGGAGACATACATAAATTCGGTCCCCACCCGAAAACTGAAGTCAGCTGTAAAAAGTGCAGTAACTGCGGTAAAAACCACACGTCTAGGCGTGAGGCTGCAAATTACATTTGGAACTCGAAAAAAAGCGATGGTCAAAAGACCTATATATGGTTAGTACCGTGAATCAAACATCCAAAGTATACCTCAGCCCACCATTCCAAAAATGCTACCCAAACCACGAGTAAATTTTCAGATGCTTTTTCATATGCTGACGCACTAAAAGAAGGCATTTAAATTGATACTCTAATCCAAACAAAGAGTAATTTTATGGCTAACATGCAGAACATGTTGCAACAGGTGCTGCAAAATCGGCATAAGCATATTTTGGTAAATAAGACATGAACACCCTTAAGCTCTGCTTTTGGAACGCGGTAGGCTTACGCCATCATAAAAATGAACTACAAAATTTCTTGTATACTTACCAAATTGATGTGATACTAATAGCGGAAACACACTTCTCGGACAAAAACTGCTCTAGAGTTAATGACTACTATACATATGACGCAAAAAGTGGTAGGGCATGTGGGGGTTCAGCTATTCTTGTTCACAAGGATATTAAGCATTTTCCATTGCCAGAATTCGTCCTAGATTACATTCAAGCAACACCAATTAATAATTATAATTTGTATATTGGTCTCACAATATCAGCATTTTATTGTCCTCCAAGACAATATCTGCAAAGATCAATTCCTCGATTTCTTCAACACGCTGGGTCCGAAATTTATTGCAGCAGTGATTATAATGCAAAACACCCATTCTGGGGATTACGTCTCATTACTCCGATAGGAAGACAGCTATTGGACGCAGTATCTTCGAACAGTATGGATGTTTTGTTATTTGTTTGGTCATCCTACTTACTGGTTAACTGATCTAAACAAAATTCCGGATGTAATAAATTTTGCCGTAGTAAGAAATTTTAGACGGGAAAATCTTCGTATGCACCCGTCATTGGATCTGTCTTCTGATCACTCATCAATGATCCTAACATTTGTGCCTGATACAAATCTATTGGGGCAAAATTATCTTCAACTTCGCACATGACATCGAATATCTCATTAAAGTGCGAACACGAAATCGAATCCGGCGTCCTTCAGTTTACTAACATCTTAACTGAAGCTTTGGCAAAGAAACAAAAATTTCATTATTCTAATAACAAAGAAGCACTCTTACGCCAAAAAAGGAATTTAAGACGCCAATGGCAAGAATTTCGTTCTCCAGGTCTAAAGCCTCAACTTAACCAGCGCCAAAGACTTCTGCGTGACGCTTTGCAGAAGGACAAAGAGTCGAACTTGCAAAAATACTTTCAAAAATTGGACGCAACGAAAGACTCGGACTACAGTTTATGGAAGGCTGTAAGGAAACTACGGTAAAAAGAGCAGAACAGAAAGTAGAGACTTTTGCCACCTACTTAGAAAATGTTTTTACACCACACAATTCTGTTTCAAGTATTGCCCCAGTTACAATCGACGATGTGGTTTGTAGGCCGATCAAGTTCCGGGTTTCTGCAGTGATTGCCGTCATCTAAAGTCCAAAGCCGAACAAATCACCTGGTTGTGACAAAATAACTGCGACAATGATTAAAAATTTGCCTACATCGGCCGTACATTTTATTTTCATCTCTAAATCTATGTTGCGAATAGACTACTTTCCTGCATCTCGGAAATTATCTGATTTAGTGATGATACCCAAACCAGGCAAGGACATCAAGCAAGTATCATAATATCGTCCAATAAATTTACTGCCAATACTTTCTAAGATTTTCGAAAAAATGTTGCTTAATTGTTTAATATCGCATATAGATGCCAACGTCATAGTTCCTGACCATCAGTTTGGCTTTAGGTGAAAAAATACCACGATTCAACAAGTACACAGAATTACCAATTTAATTAGACGTGCTTTTGAGAACAAGCTGTATTGCTCTGCGCTATTTATTGACATACCTCCAGCCATCAATAATGTCTGGCACGAAGGACTTCTATTTAAGATTCACTAACGAATGTGCATAAATTGCTAAAAAGTTATTTATGGGAAAGATATTTCCAAATAAAATCAAAAGATGTGACCTCTTCCCGCAGAGAGATATCTGCTGGCGTACCTCATGGAAGTATTCTAGGGCCGTTCCTATACTTATTGTTCACTGCAAATATGCCTACAAGTGTAGTGACTCACACGTCTACTTTTGCGGATAATACAGCGTTTTTAAGTATTTATAGAGATTCTACAGTTGCGTCACAAAGACTCCAATCTCACATTTGTGAATTAGAAAATTGACTGCTGAAATGGAAGATAAAAGTCAACGTTTCTAACTGCGTGCACATTACATTTACACTGAGAAGGGGAAATTGTCCGCCCATCAAGATTAATGAACACCAGAACATAATAGTGTAAGATATCTGGGCATCCATCTCGACCGTCGCCTTACCGGGCTCACTATATAGCTGCCAAAATTACCCAGATCAAACTCAGAACAGCACAGCTTTACTGGCTTTTTGGACCTAAGTCAACCCTTGACTTCGAACTAAAACAGCTGTTGTATAAGTCGGTATTTGGCTTTATGGTATCCAACTGTGAGGAACAGCCTCACCATCCAATGTAGAGCTTCAAAGGCGGCAAGCTAGACTATTTAGAATAATAACAGGTGCTCCTTGGTATATGAGAAAATAGTAACATCCACAAAGATCTGAAGGTGTTCGAGAGGAAATAAAAATAACAAGTGTCAACTACGTCTCTAGGATTACAGAACCTCCCAACTGTCTTGTAAGAGACTTACTTGTATTCGAGGGTCTCAGACTTCTCAAGAGGGTTTAAACAAATGGTCTGATCAGATGAATTGACTTTTGATGAACATTTTTAGTTGTCTTTTGCAGTGGCAATAACGACTTTCATTTTTGTATTATTTTAGGTTAAGATTTGAATACTTATTGTAAATTCCGAAAGGAAAGATTGAATAAATAATATATGAAAAAATGCATAAAGAGCTTTGAGAACGACAAATGTTTAAGAGCAGAAACAACTTGTGTAAATTATTTGTAGTGGAAATCGTAGAAGTAGTTCTTCTGCTTAGAAAGGCACAGGTTTGAATTGAATTTTCGACACACAGTTTAAGTAGCAGACTTGCAACCAGCGAGTTTTTAGCAGCGCGTGATAAAAACTGACGAAAACGTTAGACTCCATTGTAATGGATGTCTACAGGCGGTGCAAAGGATTATTTATATGTACACGTTTTACTTATCTTAGCGTAGGTGCCATGGAGCTTTTGGCAACGACCCTACATGCAAAGTACGTATGCGATCTTCGAATACTAAAATGGCACACTGCCCATATAGCTATATTCATGAATTATATTGTGGCAATCAACGTCAACAAAAATCGTTTAGAGCAATAACGAAGCGATAAAAAAATTTCGACTCCAGAAACAGATCCACAAAATTCAATGGCATTTTCATGAGATTGTTTCTTGAGTTCGTTCTCGGTTGGGACTTGCAATTAGGAATACGATTTGAATGAATAGTTCAGGAGGAATAAATTCCTCGTGCTTTGAAATAAATACAAAGTAACAGTAAAATGTAGTAGTTACCAAAATATGGTCCGTGGTTTTAATAACCTTTGAAATTGACATGACAATCGAACAACCACATTCACTGACGCTCCAAAGTCTCATGAGCCAGGTTGCAAAAATTCGAAATAGAAATTATAGCAAAATTCGAAGGCATCACATAAACAAACAGTTTTGTATGGTTTATCTGGCACACATATCCACACAAACATTGAGTCATTGGGACAGATTTAAATTTTAATTGAAATGATTCACGTTTGGTCGTATTTTATACAAAGGATCGTGGTGGGCAGTATACCATTATCATTAAAGTGCAAATTACTCCGTATTTTTCAAATTGATTTTTTGGTATATATGTACTATATAGTATTTTGAATTATTAAGAACGCATATTCGCCCCGAGCTCTCATAAACTGTTCGAACCTTACTCATATTTTTCAGTCGTCTCCAGATAGACTATCTTTCAAGATCAAATACAAGTTTTAGAAAAGATTTGTTCCTCTTTTTGCTTATTTTACCCCCACCTGGGTATCAATCTTGCAGCGATATGGAGGCTTAAGTGTACTTCGATTGCATCTGGGACCCAGAGTGAGTTGCAGTACATGACTAAAGGTTAACCTAATATCGTGGGAAGACTCTGTTTCGGATTGATCTCATACTTGATCTTTTCGAGCCGTCGGACCATGTATATTTTCATACCCCTTGGCACTTACCCTCATTTCTTTGAATTGACTGCCCCGAACTGGTGATTGTAGCTTTCTGGACCTAGTTGCGTATCCAAGGTAGCACCGAGGTGAAACCCGCAGTGTGAACGGCTCCAGGCTAGGGCTGCAATCGACCCCGTCCCTTTAAAACTATAGCAGACCTTTAAAATACGTTCCTGGTCTGTCCCCGTTAAGTTGGTGGTGTAGGTTCGGTTCAGAGGACTCCCGATTAATACCCGGTCTGGCTCTGAGCACCTGTCCCCATAAGGCCTGGTGCCAACCCTCGAGTGGCATCCCTGCATGCATAGATAACCACTGGACCATTTATGGGTAACTACACATCGCGGGCAAGGCTTTGAGTGGGAACCCAACTAGACATGAAAAACAACAAACAACAAAACAATTGACAAACTAACTAAAAAAATCCAAAGCATCCGCTCTCTCCAGTGTATTTGGTGAGATTTGGCACGGAGACAAGCACGCTGCCGTCCCTCTAGACCAAATTCAACACCGCCCCCAATCGAGAGCGTGAATTCCCACCGGACCATCGGATCCCGAAGCCATTTTGAGAATCCTAAAGGCCAGCATCAAAAACCTTCCCATCGATAACTGGAGGGTGGCTAAAGTTGCTGACCAGGAATTGCTGAGGAATCTCTGCCGCTTATCAACGCCCGGGGGCGAGATAAACTATGACTTCGGCTCAATTGAGCTCAGGGTCTACAATTCGGACTCCGCCCAATCGTATTATGGTTCATCGGACCTCACCCCTTCTGACCCCGTCTCAACCCTGCTGTTGAGGATGACGAATGCAGGAGTGTGCACAGCCACTTCTTACAAAGCTCCTCGATAGGCAAAATTTCCAACTCAGAGCTGGTTGGAGGATTCTTCGACAGTATTAATATTGACGTGGATGTAACTTCTGCGCTATTGGACAAAGATGATGCCCATGCGGCAATGGTTGATTCTCATGCCGATGCTGAGCGTCATCCAAATTAATCCGTAACATTCCAAAACCGCTTCCGCCGCTCTACTCCTCCTCCTAGCAATTAATGCCGTGAAACTCGTACTAGTCCAGGCACCCTAGATCTTAGACGGAAGGGTTTGTGGACTCAACACCAGCGGCTATCACACCGTCTTTGTTCAGAATACAGGTAAGCCTAGGGCTTATATAGTGGTAAAAACTAATATTAATGCTTTTCTTCTTCCTAGGTACAGCGACAGGGACACCGTCACTATAGTCATCGAGTTAAACTCGAAGGCCATTTGGATCTCGACATCATACTTTGCACACGACCATGGGCTCTCCCCCTCAAGAACCCATTGGCCGACTGGTGACAGATGCGCAACTACGTGGGATTTAGGTAATTATCGGAACGGAATTTCCACCATACGAGATGGCGAAGTTTTGGTATCAACGAACGTATGTAGTGAGTTCTTGACTTTATTATTAGAATTAAGTTAGCTATAGCCAATCGGGGTGACGAACCAACCTTTCTTACTTCGAACAGAAGAGAAGTGTTGGACATTACCCTGATCAGCTCCGTCTTTTGTGACTATCTTAGAGATTGGTATGTATCTCGGAAATGCTCCGTGTCGGATCATAGATACATTACCCTTAACATTGACATCGTAGAGCCTTCACATAGGGAGACGCTTTCGGTCAATAGGAGAAAGTCTAATTGGATCATTTTTAGGGAGATATTACGTGATTGCCTTCTTCGATATGGATAAGGCTGGACACACTGACCGCGGCATTTAAGTCGTCGGCCGTATCTTCCGCCAATCCCTTTACCCACAGGGGTAAGCCCAAAGATCCCTTGTGGAACCAGGTAAACCATTGGTAAACTCTTTAATAGAGCTAAGGCCACCGGTGATTGGGCACTTTACAAGGCCAAAAAGAGGGAACTTAAATACGCTGGAAGGCGGGCGAAGGCTTCGTGGAGGAACTACTACGCGAGCGTGAAATCCTCTGCTGAAACTGGCGGTCTCCGCAAAATTCTAAGTTCTTGGCAGGGTCTCTCGAATGCATCCAACGGCAGCTGGACCGAGGCCAGTACAGAGACGTTTGTAATTACGGAACCACCGTCTGGGGATTACTCTCCCCTAATTTTTACCCCAAGCCAAGTGCAGTGGGCTATCAGATCCTTCAAACCATTTAAGTCCCCAGGACCGGGTGGTGTCATTCCGGGTGACATATAAAGTGAAAAGAAGTTATTCTTCCTTGGCATCTACAACATTAGTGTTAGGCTCCTTTATATCCCTTGGAGCTGGAGCATATCTAGGACGATTTTCATTCCCAGGCTGGGAAACCGTCCAACACTAAGGCAAATCACTACAGACCAATCAGTCTTTGTTCCTTTCTTCTGAAGACACTGGAAAGAGTGTACAAAGGTGTGTACAGAGACTGCGTTCAACTGTGGCGTCACAACGGCCCGCTATGTTTGCTCAAGTGAACTTTTGGCATCAAGGCTACCACTCTAACCTAACCTAACCTGCTTTATTTACACTACAAGCAATGCACCAATTTTATTTTATTTAAACTGTTACTACTTCTAAAAAATTTTAATAGTTTTAAACTCACACCTTTTTTAAAATAATTATTTCGTTAATACCACCGTAGTAGGTAGCCAAAACATCACCATACTTTGTAAATAAAACTAAAACCATTCTTGGGGTTCCCCTAATTAAACAAAAAACAAAACAGAATTTGGAAATACAATAAGTGAGCAATAAATTTTGCATGCGACTAGAGGGTTAAAGTGATAGAAAACAAGTTTTCCCCGATGTTTAATTTCCCAGTGATGTGGAACTGATCACTTTTACTAGGAATTATACAGCACAGTGCTCTATTTTAAGTTTTTATTATTATTTTGTTTTCATCTTTTCGGTTAGTAATGTTTGGTCAACTGACACGGCAGTACTCACCATCAATACTAAATAAGTGGCCCAAATGTTGAGTTTAATTGTAAGGACATTATAATATTTATTGTGACGTTGATCGTATGCATTCCTACAATACTCTGGTAGCAAAAATTAAGTACTTTTAAAGACATTTGCATTACAATTTACTAAATGGAAAGAAATCAGGAAGCTCAAACGTTTTACAATATATTAATTAATTTACTATTTACTTAGCAATCATGCTAAAACAAATTACTATTGCTCATTTCAAACTCTCGACAACCCAAGATTCTACCCTCTATATTTATTTTTTTTCTGAGATAAAATTGCTATGAAAATTTTCTCAAAAATCAGTCGTTCGGAGTTGACTTTAAACTGTAGTCACAGCCACTTACGGATAAAATTAACACACACAACACAGGTGGTATGAGAAGCTAGGTCGTAATCCTAAATGAAGGGTTATAATGAACAATTATGTATATAATTATATATAAAATTTATTTAATTAGAACATGTTGACTTCAATAAAGTTTAGTTAAAAATAATAACAGTTATGTAATTTTAATTAAACTTGTGCAAAATTGACTAAATTTACCTACAATTAAATAAATCTACTATAACAAATGTAACAAAAAAATTTTATTATATCTTTAGTAATTATTTTTTTTAAATTTAAATATACTGTAGGATTTACTGTAGTAACGTAAAATTAAAGAAATTTCGGCAATTTAAGTTCTTTCTTATCTTTCTGTTATACTATTTAAATAATAACTACGGTAATTTTTGTCCAATTTGATCAAACGAAGTATTAATCTCTTCACAAGATAATGTACTTTCAGAATGTCATCACTTATTTCATATTTTTTAATAAAATTTTGTAATTAAGAATAGCTAAATTTGAAAAAATGGGGAAAAAATAGTATTTTCCAAGTTTTCCCGATCAAAGCTCAAACATGTAAGTTTGAACCATATGTTTATGTATACCATTTTAAAGTCCCCTTTCCAATCCCCTTTTCCAAAAACTTTGGATTTTGAAAATGGGTAAAAAAATATTTGTGTAGTCAATAATTTTGTGTGAAAAGTTCAAAAATACGGTCTTTGTTAAATAAAACAAGTTTGGAGTTTGGGTTCAAGAAATATAAAAAAATATTTTTGAGTTCTACTAAACAAAACTCACAAATTGCACTGTCATAAGCTGGGAGTATTGAATTTTTTTATTTTGTCGCATAGTGTTATTGCTGATATCATAACGAATTATTTAATTCAAAATGATATCAGATATCAGTGCACTTAGCACAAAATATAGTAACCAATATAATTGAAGTTTTTAAAACTGTTTATATTGTAGTTTTAATAGAAATATTTCAAGGAATATAACTATTTAAACAACCCGGAAAGAAGCCCCAATATAAACTATATAACAAATATTTTAATGCAGTTAAAAAGCTCAAACAAACTGGCGTTGTCCAAAAGAATACTTACTCACCAAAAACTTCAGTTGGGGAGCAAGAGAAGGCTGCAAATTTAGGTATGGGCTATAACAACATATTTAAAGAATTAAGTGATATCATTTATTACATACATATGCCTAACTAGATCCTCCTGAAGAAAATGCTAAGGAAAGTATCGACGCAATCCGTATTGACAACTGCACTAGGGTGCATCGTTGCATTAAGTTCGCTTTTTTTCGTGTAAGTAACATTATCTATAATGATGTATTTAATAATACTAAAATTGTATGTATTAATATACACTAGTGGCAAAAACCAAAGCAACTGTCCTATTATATCATTTTTGTTTCATAAAATTTTTTAAAAATTAATATGATTAACAATAATTAATATAATAACAAGCAGTCTTTAAAAATTCTCAGTTTCATTTTATAAGATGTTTGTACGGAAACTTTATAATATTAGGTCAGTTGCTTTAGTTTGTGCCACTAGTGTATGTATAATGTATATAATAAAACTGATGAATAGTATCTATATAATAATGTTGATTATAGTAATATTATATGTATTTTATAATAAATGAAGTTAAAATAATGATTTTAAAGTTACTTCTGCCTACAACTTATAAAAATGTGAGTAACAAATTAATTCAAATTAAAAAAAGATATTATAATTAACAAAATTTATTAATTAATTTTAAAAAATTCGCCAATATGAATAAAAATTTATATTAAATCCAAATAAAATTTTATTAAAATAAGACGGTGCGACAGTGAAAATAATCCCGAGTAACTACATTCACTAGCTTTGGATTTTTAAAATAGGTTCAAACATATTTGAGTAATCAATAACATTCTGTGAAAAGATCAAAAAAGCAGTTTTTGTCATATAATACAAGTTTGGAGGGTTCGAGAAAAATAAAATAGTATTTTTGGATTCGACTCAACTAACTGAACAACTTAGACTAGATAGTTACTCCGGTGTATTTAATTTTTTGTATTTTGTCGCATAGTGTAATTAATTAAATTTAATATTTTCTTTATTAAAAAATTTCTTCATTTAAGGCATAATGAATAATTTACTGATGTTGAAAATTTTTACTAAAAGAAAGACGTGATGATATGATTACACATTTTTGTTAGCTGATATATAAAGAAATTTCTTTAATTCTACACCCCTTTTTACAGTATTTACGAAAATGCAAGGAAATGCGAAACTTCGAGATCGAAAGCTATAATATGTGAAATAAATGGATAAAAACGATTAGAAATATAGATAATAACTACATTAAACACAACTTCTTGGTCTCATGAACCAGTGGTCAATGATTTTAAATTGAATTTTTTTTGGAAGAGACGGATTAAAAAATTGTGTCAGAAAACAATATCGGCTCCTCTTCCTGCATTTACAATTATGCGTGGTATACAGACATAAATACATACACACGTACATACATACGTAGTAAGTTAAAATGATTTTACATTTCATCATAATTTTTTTATGCGGGGTTTCATTCAATATTCGTTTCCATTTGTTACTATGGCATTTTTTGTTCGCGTTTGTGAATTCGTAAAAGAAAATCAATTTCCTTTCCAATTTCAATTTTTATTTTCTCTCTCTCTCTCTTTAAGGTTTCCATTTTTTACAACATTTCCATTGTTCTTTGAAAAGAAAAACTTTTTTGTTGTATAAACATCAGGGTGGTTTTATCTTATAGGGTAAAAAAATGTCAGAATTTTTTTGGTGGCACCCCCCTAAAATGTTTCTCTCTATCAGATTATAGGATTACATCAAATTAAAGGTCATACTGTTTATAATATTTTACATTCTATACAATAAATACGCAACTAGTACTGAAACCGAAAAAATAGAGCCAATGTCCCTAAAAACGGGACTAAGTACCCCTGAGAGCGAAGATGAGTTTATTGTATTATTATTGGTTTTTATGTACAAATGCTTGTACTTTGGAATCTAAAATAAATAAATATGTTTGCTATGGTATACCGTTAATTTTAGATCCACATACGGTATCAATGGCGACCCCAAACAGGTAAAACCAAACAAGTTTAAAAATGTATTGTTATATTTTAAATAGAAGTCCAGTGGTTCAGTCTGTTATTAAAAAAAAAGAAAAGCATAGCTAGATGGTTCTTGCTTTTATAATTTTGTTTCTTGGTCAGTTGAAAATATTAGCAAAGGACATTTTTATTTTAATTAGGGTGCTACCTACTATCACGTAGTCTTTATTTTAGTTAGTGTCATTCTGTGTCATTTATTCTAGTGAACATTTTTATCATAAAAGCAAGAACCACCTAGCTATGCTTTTCTTTTTCATTTTCATTTCATTTAAGATTCCAAAGTACAAGCATTTGTACATAAAAACCAATAATAATACAATAAACTCATCTTCGCTCTCAGGGGTACCTAGTCACGTTTTTAGGGACATTGGCTCTATTTTTTCGGTTTCAGTACTAGTTGCGTATTTATTGTATAGAATGTAAAATATTATAAACAGTATGACCTTTAAGTTGATGTATGACACGGACAAATAGCAGTAGCCGTTCCAGAGATATGGCTCGTCGAAGTCACAAAACTGCCAAAAAATCGAGATTTTCAAAACTTTGAGGCCCCAGTGGCACGGGTTAACATATTCCAAATGTGCTCAAACTTTGGCAATCCTAAAATCTGACAGAAAGAAACATTTTAGGGGGTTCCCCCATACATACATACACTGGCGAGCAAAAATGGTACATAATATTAACAAAATATTTTAAGTCCAATATTTTTTGTATTTATTGCAGTAAGTAAGAAATTGTAAATAAAAAATTTCAGACGTTGAAATGGCCAGCACAAAGTGCGGATTTAAATCCGATCGAGAATATGTGGGCAATTGTAAAACGAAAATTGGAACAGTATGAAAACCCTCCAAATAACCTTAACGAATTGTGGCTAAGAATTGAGGCAGAGTGGCAAAGTATAAACAGCGAAACCATCAAAAAACTGGTAGAAAGCTTACCAAACGTATTAAATCAGTTATAAAGAATAAAGGATTATGGACATAATACTGAATTTTTCATTTGAAAAGAAACGAGCAAAATTGGATAAATGCTACTAAATAATTTCTAAGCTGTATTTTATATTTAAAAGGAAATAATATTACTGAAAAGTTTTTGTTTTAATTAGAGGATAGTCTAAATAAATGTTCAACATATGGGTTGTTTTTTATTTTATTAAATAAAGTACAAATATAAAGTTTACATATATTTTTTTTAATATTATGTAACCATTTTTGTTCGCCAGTGTATATACATATGCATCTATACGTATGAATATAACTTGTAGACAAAAGTATACTCGTATAGTGAAATTTTTAGATTGAAAAACTTCAAAGAAATTTTAGAAACTAAATTTTTTAATGGTAAAACACTTATCTCTGATAACTAAACAAAGATTTATTTCTTCCAGAGCTTATTTTTTTTTCTTTTTTTTTATTAATTTTATATGATTTTTATTGTTGACTTACCAAATAAATATTTGCTAAAAACAACAATTTCGTTTAAGTATTTGAACGTATTTTGTAAAGAAGAAACAATAAAATTAAAGATTTCTTAACAAATACACTTTCACACTCACTGGCTATTTACGAAAAATTACTTTCGAATTGTCTGCATTTTTTGGATTACGATTCTACTGAAAATAAATTAATCAAAAATTTAATGATTTCAATTACACTAATCAGTTTGACTGTCTAGTATTAACAGTCACATCACAAATTATTTGATTATTATTCGTATGAAAATTTGGCATTTACTACTTTGAAGTCGCTGTAGTTTAGTGGTTGGTGAGTTGTAATGCCTTAGTTAAGTACAGTAACACTTTTGTTTTTTATTCGTTGATTTTTAAATTTTATTAAAAAGCAAAGATAAGCGTTGTTTGCTTCTCTTTCTATTTAATTTTTTTAGATTTATAGAAAAAAGTGAACAAATTGAGAGAGAAAAAAATTCAACGCAATGTGTTAAAGGTAAAAGTAGATCAACTAGAATAATTAAAATAAAAATTTAATGGAAAATTTCCAAATTGTGAATTTTAAAATAGAAACAGCTGTCAGCAGAAAACAAATTTGCTATTATATGGGCTTTGGAAGAAGGAAAATCAATGAATGAAATTGTTCATCAATTTAATATCAACAAATCAACAGTTTTAGGATTTCATCGCGATATCGTCAAACAAATAACGTGGAAAGAAAGTAAGGAAGTAGTCGACCTCGTAAGTCTACTGCCCGCCAAGACTGTCAATTGTTAAAAATAGTAAAATTTGAATCTCGGAGAATGACTGTAGATGTTACTAATTATGCAAACGAGTAATTGGGGGTTTCTATTGGCGTCCGAATTTATTAGCTAGCATACCGGCCAAGAATCCACTTATAAGTAAGGTTAATAAGAAAAAACGATATGACTTTGCTAGACGGTATCTGCATCGAAGTCGCCGTAGTCGAGTAGGTAGTGTGTTAGTTTATTAGACGTAAAGCCAGAGTTGGAGCCCCAGGCCAGACATCAAAACAAAATACAAAAATTATTTCTTCGGCGATTCTGATTTCTTCAGCAGATTTCTGGCAAAAACTCTGAGAGTAAATAAAATGGCCATGAAAAGTTTCTCAAAAATCTGTCGTTCGCAGTCGACTTTAAACTGTAGGTCCCACCACTCATGTATATTATTAACACACACAACATAAGTGGTTTGAGAAACTAGGTCGTAATCCTGACTGAAGGGTTGTAATGACCAATTATGTATGTATCTGCATTTGTCAAAAGAGCAGTGGGCCAAAGTTTTGTGAAGCGGCGAAACATAGTTTAACTTATTCGCCTCTGATGGGTTAAATTACATTCGTCTTCTCCCAAAACAAAAATATTCACCCAAATATCAGTTGCCCTTCTGTAAATAATACAAGACAGTGTGTTAAACCAAAGAATATGGATATAAAGAATGCGCATCATGTAGAAGTAAAATTTCTTATGGCGGGTCGTAACATCACGACCCGCTCTCACCAAATTTTTTTAAAAATAATTTCTGGGTGAGGGGAGAGGAAGACAGAAGGAAAATGAACACAAACAAAGAGCGTAACAATGTGTTGCTCTCATCGTACGTATGTACATGTGTATGTATTCTTATGTTTTTTGATTTAGTTGTCGGTCAGACTGCGACAAGAATACATGTGCTGAGGATGCTTTATCATTTTATTTCAGAATAACACTCGAAGAATATTTTGTGTTAAAAATGTTCTATGTCGTTAGCTGGGCGTATTTTATTTTGTCCCATGGTATATTTTTTAAATGCTTTGGAATGCTCGTTTTTTTCTTTTAATAAAAAATGGTTTTTTATTCTTTTTATTTATCTAAAAAACATGGTCTAATTACTGCACTAAGACACCGTATTTAACTTGGCAAGTATTCATCCAAAAATCGAAATCATTTCTCATTGATATTAGTGAATACTACTGTGATATTTCTTTGGGTGCATCATTGAAGTCTGAAAAAAGCGACATGAACCTTCTTCTTTAAAAACTGACAAGATTTTTACGCTCTTTTTAACGAACATTCTTGATGTTCGTGTCCTATGTGCCGAAGATGTTCTTAACCTGAGGGTCATTGGTGCCGACGTCTGTTTTTAACACCAGAATAATAAATAAAAAAGTGGTCAAACAACAAAAACGCACGAAGAGAACAACGCATGATGAGAACAACGCATTGTTACGCTCTTGGTTTCTGTAACCTTTCCTTCTATCTTTCCCCCCGCGTCATGAAATATTTTTGAAAAATATTCCAAAATATGTTAAAATGCACATTCTATATACTTTATTTTCTTTGGTTAAACATAATATGGTATCGAGTTACACTTTTGTATCGCTACTGTAAGTACGTATGCATATAATACCATTGAATACTGAAATGCGAAAACACCGAGCAGTCCTTATTTCCTTTATATCGATTATTGGAAGCCACGTTAGAAATAAGTTTTATTTGTAAAGTTGATTCATTACAAAGTAAAAGTTAAGATTAAATTTAAATTAAATGTATTCTGTGTTTATGTATTTCATCAAATGTTTTTTTAACGTGAGTTTTTAAAATCACTTTCAGCTAGAGGAACAGAAACTTCTTTTCATATACATAAATTGACTTTTTTAAAGAAGTCTGGATGTTATGCCTCGTACACACTGGGCATTTTTGTTGTTGACATTTTGTGGAGTCATATTTAAATTGAATGCAACATTTGTATTGCCGTTCACATTATGTTTTTCGATAACATACAATTCTATTGTGTCAATGTGACAGCAAAGTGTGTCAACCTTCCAGCACCAAAATTATTGCCTGATGGAAGTGAATTAGTTCCATTCGTTACAGTTGCAGATGACGCGTTTCCTTTGAAAACATATTTGCAAAAGCCATATTCCCATCGTGATCAGATTATGGCGCACAAAATATTCAACTATAGACTTTCAAGGGCAAGAAACGTTGTTGAAAACGCTTTTGGTATATGTGCAGCGCGTTTTCGAATTTTACGAAGACCGATGAATGTAAAAGTTACCCTTATTAAGGACATTATGTTAGCAATTTGCGCTTTGCATAATTATTTTATAACAAGCAAATCTGGATACGTCATTGCACTTGACTTATATACTGATGTTAATGGAATTCAGTGTAGAGGAAACTGGTGCAATGAAAACAGTTCTCAAGAAGTGCTTGCTTATGTACAACCAACTACATATATCGGTAGGCCAACTGACAATGCACTGCGCATGCGAGAACTGTTGACCGAATACTTCATGACGCCGGAAGGAGAGTGAAGTGTATAGCAGTCTTGTTATATAAGGATCGATGAATTCCCTAGACCATCTTTTCACAAAACCAAGAACAGCCCGAGCCTTGCCAATCATCATACTAATATGATCAAAAGACAATTTCATATGCAATAATACTCCCAAATCAAGGAATGTAGTCACAGTTTCCAAAGGGCAAGAATTAATCACATAAGTGGACGAAATTACGCCCCCGCGAGAGAAAACCATGCATTTACATTTCTTCAGGTTAAGATCCATTAAATTAATTCTGCACCAAGTTACAAACAAATCAATATTTCGCTGAAGAACAGCCTGACCATGATCATCATCAAAAGCATTAAATAATTTAACGTCGTCAGCATACATCAGAATATTACAATCAGAAATAGCAAAAGGAAGATCATTAGGAAACAATAAGAACAGTAAAGGACCCAAATGGCTACCCTGCGGAACACCAGAAGTAACATATACTGTCTTAGACAATACGTTCCTAAACAATACCCTCCGAGTCCTAAGGGAGAGGTAGGAGTCCAGCCAACGATGAATAATATCAGGAATACCGATTAATGAAAGTTTAAGAAGCAAAATTTTATGATCAACCCTATCAAAAGCTTTACTGAAATCAGTATAAATTACATCAGTCCGAGCTCTGGCAAAAAACCCCTGAAAACATGTGTAGTAAATTCAAGAAGATTAGTGACAGTCGACCTACCTTTCAAAAAACCATGTTGGAAAGGGGATATTAAACCAGTTTCTTCATCAACTTGCGAATGGCACTGAGTTTGGCAATACCCCTGTAATTGGAAATATTGGATCTATTACCCGACTTATGCAAAGGAATTATAAATGACCTCTTCCAAATAGATGGAAAATGACCAGCCCCCATAAGTGCATTGAATGTAAATGTCAAAGGACCACTCAAACCAACAGCGCACTTTCTTAAAATACAGGCCGGTACCCCATCAGGAACCGGCAAGTATGTAAGTTTCAGTCCAGACAAAGACTCAAGAACAGACTCCTCATCAAATGAATATATATTAGAAATAAAAACACGCACGCGCCCTAGAGTAAAGAGCATAATCAATATCAGTACCTGATCTAACAAACTTATTAAATAATCTTGATTTTCTGTTCCTCAACCTTGATAGTCTAGGCGAATTCCACGGAGGACCAGAACGCTCCAAACGACCATTTACAAATGGAACACACTCCCTAACACATTTAAATAATACCTCATAAAAGCCATCCAAGATCCTGTCAAGTGAAGGAAAGTCATATGGTGGTGAAATTAGTACAGACGACCAATCTACAGAGGCTAGTAGTGCATTCAAACGACTAAAATCCGTACGATGGAAATTAAAACGCCCCTTATCACTAAATGATCGATTTATTAAAGGAGGTAAACAAAGATCAACTTCAATAGAAAGTAACAACGTAGGATGATAACTATCCTCAGGAATAGATATAGGATCAATGCGAAATAACGAAGAAATACTTGGATCCTCTAAAAATACAAGATCCAAAATTCTACCCATTGAATTCAATACACCATTCACCTGGAAGAGACCCAGATCACACATAGCGGACAGAATTTCATAATAGAATGGAACTGAAGAACATGCCACCAATAAGCCAGTCTCAGGTGAAAAGTTCCAAGATGTATGCGGAAGATTAAAATCACCAAGGACTACTATAATCTCCTCTTGCCCCATTGAATGAATTACTCTAGAAATTAAATCGAAGTGAACCCTATTGATATGAATGTCAGAACAGGGAGGAATATACGAGCAAGTAATGTAATGTAATGTACGAGCAAGTAATTTATAAAAAAATAGAAAATAAAATAAACAAAATCAATTTTCAGACGATATAAATAACTTTAAGGATTTTATTTTTTTATTTATTTTATTTGATTTATAATGATCTACATAGCACAACAAGATACTAAATCTTATAAGTGACAGTGCTATGTTTACAATCAATAAGGTATAAAAAATTAACATTAATTAAATATAAAAAATTAGAGAAAATAAAATTAATATATGTACATAAATAGTAAATTTAATTATAAAGAAAAGTATAATAATAATAATAATAATGATTACCTAAAAAATAAAATGACAAAATTTACAAATGAGGTTAAAATATTAATTATGAAAATAACTCCATTTTGAACGCGTTTGCATTGCCCAGATTTTGGATGTTATTTGGTAAGGAATTCCAAAGACTAATGGTGTGTATAAAGAACTGTCGCTGAGACAGAAGAGTCCTGAATCGTTGCTGTATAATCCCCACACCCCGGTGGGATCTGGCAAACTTAATTTTACAATATAGATACTTCGGCTGTTTCGTGTAAATTATTTTATGAAGTAGAAGGAGGCATCTAATTTTCAGGAGATTATCAAATTTGATACCAAGAATCAGGTAAGCTAAATGAGAAATGTGATCCCGACGCCCCTTAAGGAAAACATACCTGGCTATGTTATTGTACGCCAGGTTAAGTTTCTGGTTGTCATCATAACTGCAATTTGCGTACATCATATATATACATCCATATAAAAGTACCGGAATCAAGTAAGTTTTAGCAAGTTGCATGCGAATGACAAAAGGAGTTGAATCTATGGCAGCCCACAAATTTCGAAGCATGTCATAAATTCTGCCAACAATGACACTTATATGGGTAGACCACGATAATTTGTCATTAAAGACAATACCCAGATTAGTAGCCGACCTGACAAATTCAATTTTATTTCCCCTGATACTGAATTCAGGTATGACAAATGATCCGTTTGTTCTCGAAAGTGTAATACATTTAGACTTAGAAGGATTGATACATAGTCCATTGGCCGAGGCCCATCCGTCAATCCTTGCTAAGTCACGATTAATGTAGTCCAAACAAGAATAAATATTCTCCCTTGGAGTATATGTGTAAAGCTGCACATCGTCAGCATACATGTGAAGATTACAGTTAACCAAAACATCAGGTAGATCATTTATGTACATGCAAAACAGCAAAGGTCCAAGTATAGACCCCTGGGGAACACCTCTACTAATAGTAAGTGGATCCGAAACATTGCCATTGAAATGAACCTTCTGAAATCTGTTCGTCAAATAAGAATAAATTAGATTACAGGCAGTTTCGGAGAAATAAAACAGTTTTCGGAGCTTTTTCAATAGAACCGCATGATCGACTGTATAAAAGCCTTAGAGTAATCAAGCAGAACCAAGAACGCCACACTATTCCCATCAAGTTCCGACCTAAGTTCCTCAACTACATTTACCAGAGCGGTAGTACAACTCCTACCTTTCATGAAGCCCGACTGATTAACCGTTAAGAAATTGTGGCCCCTCAGATATTCATCTATTTGTCTGGCCATGATGTTCTCCAATACCTTGGATAAAAAAGGAAGGATTGCAATTGGCCTGAACTCACAATGATTTTTGGGAATGGGAAGGATTTTAGCCAGTTTCCAACTTTCAGGAAAAGAAGACTTAGTCAGAACTGTATTGAACAAGTAAGTATAGTAAGGCAAAAGTTTAGGAGTCAGAGCCTTCAAGAATAAAGGATGCAAATCATCAGAACCAACTGCATTCGATTTTACCTCTGAAATACATTCCAAAACCTCAAACTGATTTACGCAACGAAAGCTAAAGGAATACTGTGGTGGAACACAACAGAGGTCATCATACAAGTCACCATTAGACCTTGGGACCCTAGAATTTACGAACTGGTCATTAAGCTTGTCCACATCCACATCAATATCAGCCTTTGGACATTTTCGGCCTATTCCTATTTCACGAATTACATTCCATTTAGACTTGTTGTCCATAGCATTAGAAAACTTTCCGCCATAATACAATCTTTTTGCAGTTCTTATGCTCCTGGTAACTTCCATCCGTGTAAATCTATGTAAAGCTTTCAAATCATCCGTCCTAAACCTCTTCCATCTCCTGTAAGCACTATCCCTCCTCTCAATGAGTGCTTTTATTTCCGCATTAAACCAGGGCTGTTGTTTAGGTTTGATGTGCTTGGTTTTGACAGGAACGCACCTGTCATAGAGCAAACGCACTCTGTCCTGAATAAACGATAATTGGTCATTCGCATTACCCAGTGTGTATACCTGGTCCCAAGATACGCTATCCAGTTCAATATTCAGAGTTGCATAATCAATGTTTCCAAAATCACGATACGTAATATATTTGTCCACGGGACGAGTTACGGACAAATTATAATTAAGGAAGAGAAGGTCATGGTTGGAGAAGCAGGAAGCAGAAATTTGGTCATATAACAATACCCTGTCAATGTGATTCACAAATATAAGGTCTATCAAGCTACTGGATGTTGAGTGGAAATGTGTAGGTGTTGACACATTTACAGGACTGAGGTGAAGTGAGAGCATTGGTCCAATAAGGGGATTATCAAGTAGGTTATTGTTAAAGTCACCTACAGTAACTATGTCGTCATATCGAATGGTAATATCCTCAAGAGTTGAAATAAAAGGATCAAAATTTAAACTAGAATTCGGTCTATATACACAACCAAGAAGAAGTTTCGGACCATCGCCTGTTGATATTTCCAGAAACAAATATTCAATCTCGCTCCCAATGTGATTTAATAATTTTTCCTTACAAAGTATACCATTACGAACATAAATCGCAACTCCACCACCCCTGGCCCTGGTCGCATTACCATTAACCAAGATTCTCCTATCTGATCGGAAAAGTTTAAAGCCCTGTAAATTAAAAACTGTATCCTGAACATCCAAGGGTAACCAAGTCTCAGAGATGCAAATAACGTCAATACCTGCTGCCACAAATAAGTACCTAAATTCATCAATCTTATTATTTAAGCTCTGAGCGTTTATGTGGACAATGTTGAGACCTGCTCTTTGTTTCGCAAGGACTCTAATCATGTTATACACACAGTCTCTGGAATTAGAACCGGTAGAATTTATGAAATGGTACGAAATTTTTGGCAATGCATTCAATAATTAGATCTAAAGCAGAAATCGTAATATTTAAGCGTTCAAATATAATGGTTTTATACATACATGACACAAAGTTGTAGAGGAAGAATGTATTAATTAAATTGCTATTGAGGATAATTAGGTCGATAAAAATCAAGTGAAGTTTTGGGAGTTCAAACAGCATGGCCAGGAAATAACTTATTAAGGCTGTCTACATCATCTATTAGTATGAGGTCATCATTCATATTCTTTTTGACGTAAACACAACCCCGCATAGAGAACGCAGAAGATACAATTTTTTTCTTTTTGAGGCGAATTGCTGCGCTCAATGTTTTAAAATTAGTCTGTGTTAAGTTCTCGTTAACATAGAACTTTTCTTCTGATGTCAGGCCAATATTTCTAAGGCGGAAGACAAAACCACTGTGTAGCTTCCTGAAGTTCGCCATGGATTTCAAAAAGAAATTCCTATCATACGCAGACCATAGTTTTACAATAATTGCGGCATCTTTGAAGTTCTCCCTATGCTTGTTATTGAGATTCCTTAGACGATAGATTGATTGAATGTTCGGCACAGGTGTGTTTATGGTGTTGCAAATTTTACAAAATATTTCCTGTAGGTTCTCGTCCTGAGTGTACGGGATTTCTCCTCAAACAAGGAAATCAATTTTAGAACTTCAAATTTAAATTCCCTGGATAATTAAGGATACTTTTTGGCAAACTCTCTACCACTTGATGCCGCCAAATTGCCAACAGCATCCCATGGGTCACTGTTTGTGCATTTCCTCATTACTTCCACTGCTTCCTCTAGTATATCGTCATTTCGGGCTCGTCATTTGATGTGTCTTCAGATTCTGTGAATTGCTAAAGAAAATCTTTAATTACTGGCACTAAAATAAACATTATTGAAATTATCTTACTGTGAAGTTTGATACTGTATTAGAAGATATCTTTAGCGAAGGTTCCAAAAACTGCAGTGCTTTATAGTACGGATTTTTTGCAATTATCGACGAAGTACTTGCTGCTGCTTGACCACTCACTCTTTGTATTAATCAGTTCGCTGTGTGTGGCCTTAAATATGTATAAAAAGAACATTTAAATTTTGTAGATTATTTTAACTGAAAGAAATACTACATACCCGATATGAGCCGCGGATTCTGTTCCATTTGGCTGTAATTTCAGCGCGTGACAGCCCTATTTCCTCCGAAATTTCAACCCATGCAGTTTCCTTTGCATTTCTGTCCCTATAAGTGGGCGAGAGAAAATTCCAAACAGCCTCACTCGACTGCACGAGTTCAATTAATTTAGTAGTCATTTCATGCGTCCACGACGCTTGAATCTTCCCCGCTCGCTTTTGACAATTTTTCATACCCTGTATTTTCGAATACAGAATATAAACAATTTATTTAGTTTTTTTTTTAACAAAAAATTAAATATGTACATACCAAATTTTTAATTTAATTTTTAAAATTTTTGTTCTTGTTAAAAATTTTAAATTTTATACAATAAAATGACAAAAAGTCGTCATTAAGTTTTTGTGGCTGCAATGTTGCCATATTATTGTGACTACAGTACACATGAGGCTAGCAATTAATTAATAATCCAATGCCACACATCGAAAAATATCGAAATTGACAGGAATTGCGAACAGTACACATTATTATATCTGCTTGCGATGTCACAAAATGGCACAATGTGTACTCGGCATTATACCGATTTATCGCAGAATATATCGATATTGTAATAGACTGGAAGACATAACAATAATGTACTTATTACTGTATAGATGAAGTAGAATACCATGTCCAGATGATTAATTGTACTGCCCGTAATCTACGTTGAGGATCTCGATAATGTCGCCTTTTCTTTTGTCTTTGCAAACTTCAGAATGTTTTTGTCAGTAAGGATTACTTCTTAACTATCTTCATCTTTACTTTCGAATTTATCTTTGCCTATTTCACAGTGACCCTATTTCGCTTGTCAACCTAATAGAAGCAGAGTCCTCAGGTCAGATACTTTTGCTATACCCCGTCCTCTATCTGTACTTTCTTTTCAAGTGAGACCGAGCGCATTTTTCGACGACGTTGACTTTTATTAAGTAAAACTTGTGAGTTTTCTCACAAGTTCTTAAATATTGCACTCTGGAATCGAACATTCCCGTTTCTGTCCCATCTGCATTGTATAGAATGGTTACGTTCTTAAAAGAGTTGTAACAACCAAATTGCTCCTTTCGCTCATTCTCTTTCTGAACTATTTGCTTATCCTGAATAGGAGACAGTTAAGAAAGGAACTATCAACCATAATGGATCGCATGTTAGACCTGTATCAAATTATCCTAACCATAGCCCCAATGGCTCTGATCTTCGCTATTATATTTAATTTTTTTAAAATTCTACAGAGCCTCCAGCGCCGTTATAGAACTGTAGTCAGTGCTACAATTATATCAAATCCGTCTCTGTATTTTACACAACTCCATATGAGATATTCTTAAGAATGTGATTCCAAAGCATTTTATTACATTTATGAATCCATTATGTCTGGTTTCTTGCACTTACAGTTCTGTTAAGTTTTTATCCTTGAATTTTTATTATAAATAAATAAATAACTCAAGACTTATAGGGGATAGGTTGTGTATATGCTTTTAAGTTTTTGTACTTGTATTAAGTTTAAATTAAATCTATTCGTTATAAGTTTTTTAGATTCTAAAAGTTATTTACGCATTATTTTTAAAGCATAAATTGTATAGGAATATTGTATTTAACAGTAGATTTTGTTAAGAAATTTAAATGTTTTTATTTATTTTAATTCACTTTAATAAAATTATTTTATATTATTACATTTTATTATCACTTTTATGTATTATACGCAAACATTTTTGACATGATGTACATTACATTACGTAAAAATCAAATACTTCACGTCAGCTTGGTTTTATTTTTTGTTTCTAAATGGTAACATCTGGCACTCCTGCATGACTGGCTATAATTCTCTATAATTTTTTTTTGTCAAAATCATATGGGGTAATAAAGTTTCCCGTAGCAATATTATGTCCCCTTAGAACGTCGTCTATGTCAATAACAATACCCTCTCTTTGATTCCTCTTTGGATTCCCAGAGACAAATCTCCCCAAGTACGGCTGTTTGTACTTGCTACACACATAGCATATACTTCAATCTAAGACTGCCAATTCGATTTCGGTGGATGACGAAATTTATTACGACCATTAAATTCAATTAGTTTTTCATCTATAGCAACAAAATTATTGGGATTATAAAAAGCTGAAAGGCATAAATTTTTAAGCACTCCCCATTAGCGCATTACCAAAGCGAATGTTTCTGTTATTTCAGACGTACATAGTTGAAGGAAATATTAACATTGTATAATATCTATGAAACAAAACATAGGGCGAAACACTTTTTTCAATTCGTTCTCAAATATCATCAATAATGAATTATTTACGATAAAATCATTACAAAATCTTTACAAAAATTTTAGAAATTTATATACGCAACACCACATAAAGCAGAATTACGAACTTTTAAGTTATCACTTTTAATCGATTTACGGTTAAATTAATTTATGTTTTATTACATTAAAGGCCATTATTACAACTTGTTAAACTTGGGGTTAGTTGAAGGTACCTTTAGCTAAAGGGAACTGGAAAGATACCTTTAAATTATTTTCGTTATTACAACTTACAGATAAAATTTTTCAAAATTCGATAAAACTGCTCTATTATATTTACAAGTTATTTTTAACGCAGTTGCAACCACGGGCTTCGTTTTTTTTTTTTGTTGTATATGCTCATTTTGTTTAAATTTGAAGTTGCAATTTTGAAAATAATATATAATATGGCAAGTTCAAACATAAAGTGACCTTTAAATGTTAAAGGTAGGATAATCCCCCCTATCTTATCGATCACTTCTATATTATTGGGTACTCACAATAATGAAAAACAATTTATCTGCCCGCTAAAATCCTCCCTTTAGTTAACGGAAAGTTGTAATAATGGCCCTAAAAGGTAATTCGCTGCTTTGTAATGGTCGTTTTGATTTCTAAATTATTTCATTTTTCATAAATATACATTCTCCTGACAAAGCAGAGAAATAATTGATTACTTTAATTTTTTTTTGTTGGTTCATAATGGGTTAGGTATCTACATATAAATATAATCTTTCTCACCACACTTACTTTATAATGTACTAAATACCATTTAGAAAAATAACCAAGTAGAAAAAACAGAAAATAAGATTGGGGTTGCCATAGTCCAAATCTTTGAAACTTCACAAGGTCGTAATTTTGTTCACATAATGGAATTTCGAAATTGGAAGATTCAAATGTCAATATTTACAGTTATTTTCGAAAAATCGGGTTTATTCCTATTAATATAATAGAATGATCTAGAAGCACTTAATGTGGGTGATCACGCGTTCTTAATCGTACTCTTTTACTTTTAAACTTCAAAGGGTTTCATCGTGAACATCAAGATTAGTTAAATTTAATAAAATGTGACTCAAGTAAAGTTTTTTGCTGTTAATTAAATAAGAGTTTGTTACAAGTGAAGTTTTTGTACGTTAAATAAAGATAGAATAAAATAGAAAATACACACTGAAAATAGAAGGATGTCTCCTATTATATTCATTCTGAATGTAATAAAGAATTTTAATTGGCGATCATAAAATTGTGAAGCGAAAAATCCTAACCTCCATAAAGTTTGGTAGTAGACCAGAAGAGCCTGAAGTCATCTTTAATATAACCGTAACTGAAGATCATGTGCATCATTTAATTCTGAAATATCCCGATTTGTCAAAGTGTTTCTCCATGCCAACATGGCTATATACTCTTAATTCTTATTAAAGTTCTTGTTATTAAAGTATCCTAATTTCTGCTTATTTTCGATAAGAAATCACATAAATTATTATAAAAGTAAATTAAATAATGAAATTATGTATTTATATATAACCAAAGATTGCTGAAAACATTATAATTATTATATTGAATTGACTTAAAAAGAAATATTAAAAGTAATAATTTGAATTATAAAAATTTTAAATAATGAGTTTTATAAGGAAAAAGTTTAAAGTATACATATAGGTTAGGTTAGAGGACGTGTACTTGTCAATTAAGACAAATACAGTACCCGGAGGTCAAATTGACCCATTGTACAACGTCCTAGTTTATCACACCACTTATGTTGTGTGTGTTAATTTTTATACATGAGTGGTGGGACCTACAGTTTAAAGTCGACTCCGAACGACAGATTTTTATTTATTGAGAAACTTTTCCTGGCAATTTTTATTTACTCTCAGAGTTTTTGCCAGAAATCTACTGAGAGGAAGTCGCCGAAAAAATACTTTTTTCATTTTGTCTTTGTTGCCTGGCCTGGGGCTCGAACCCAGGCTTTTGCGTCTAATAAGCCAACACACTACCTACTAGACTACGGCGACATACATATAAAGTATACATATTTATTTATATTTAAACATAAAACCATTTTTCTATATTATAATAAAATTCTATTGAGATATTTGTACCTAAATTACTAGCTAAAAATTAAAAGAAATGTAATATCACCGTAATTTTGTATTAAAATTATGAAGACTAATATTAGATTAAGACTTAATCTATGATTAACCTATAAATTTCCATTATTGAATTTAACATATTTCCTAGAAGGTTTTAAATATATACCTAATATAGCAACCACATCATGGACATCATGCTGGAGGCCTTCATCATTAAATCGATTGATTTGGTAAGTCTATAATGATCTTTAATTTCAATTATTTAAGTTAACTTAATAAAAGCTAAAAGAAACCACAACCAATTATATCGTTAGAATAATGTTCTGTCACTCTGTATATTAACATATGTTTGCTATGTTATTTACATTTTTTATAACATTATTGTCATGTTTCAATTCCAAAATGTTCCTATAATGCTTGCGATCACATCTTTTGAATTTCTTTTGGTTTTTTTTCTTTTGCATTTACAATATTAACCCATTGAGGTTCGGCATAAATATTAAAGTCATAAATGTTACAATCAAATATAATTTTTTTGAATTTTGTATATTTGTATACATATATTTTTTTCGAATTATAATTGAATTATATATACATATATTTCTTTTGCTAAATTGTATTTGAACATGTTTAAGGTTAGGAAGAATCTTCATAATTATTTTTAGAAGTTATGTTATAAACGTATGTTATAAACGGAATGTTAAATTAAGGCTTTAAAATAGGGGTTTTTTTGACAGTGAAGATTTAGATTAGTGCTAGACGTAGGGGATAAAGTTGAGGTTTCCACAAAATACTCTTTTTTGCCTAGGAAACTTGGAAGGCGTGGGTTATGAGGCAACATCCCTCAACAACAACAGAGGTTATGATATTTGACTGAGAGTTTTGACTAACCCAAACCATAGTTAAACTACCAAAATGACTTGATTTGGGCATAGTTAACGACTTAATTGAGAATCTAGTTATCCCAGCCCTTACACCTTAAACATCATCACAAAATAGGGAGCCTATAATAAATTTGTATTGTAGACCGATTTTGCTAGAAAATGATCGAACTCCCCCACCCGACTGTTTATAGCAACTCAATGGCTCCCAACCAATTTTTTTTTTTAACCAATTTTTTCTGAGTTATATTTGGTATATTGGTATCAATAGCACTTATTTTGTCGTTTACGTTGTTTAGAATATAGAGAACAGTCAAAATGTCGATGGAAAGAACTCCTTCACGGACAGATTTTCCTCCACCGTTACCTTTGGCTCTAGTTTATATTGAGCCTTCCGCATGTTGATTATTAATGAATGCTCACATGTATTTCATAGGTCATGCATTGAATCATATTTATCATCTACTTCTGAATGTCCAGTGTGTAAGCACACATGTCAATTAAATGAGTTGCGTAAGTTAAGAATTAGCTCTAAATCTCAATCAAGTAGAGTAACATCCAAAAGCAAACCAAGAGGAGCATTAGCAAAACATTATAATACTCGTAGTAGCAATCGCAACGTTGCTCAAGATTCTAATCGGTCAATCATTAATACTGATTCTAATATACCTCAAGCAAGTGTAAATAAAGATAATCAGTTAGACCCAAATAGTTTGAACTCTCCTGTACATAACCCAAGTCAATCTACTCAGCCGACAAATGGGAACAATCAATCTTTTGATATTGATTATGAAAAAATAAATCAAATGATTGAAGCAAATGTTATCAGAATTTTACAAAATATAAGTATAGAACCTACGAATTATAATAGCGAAGACCAGCCTAATAATAAGCTCAACGTCCCAACAGTAATCCTAATAATCTCTATTTACTTTCTCCGATAGCAAATTCAAACTCAAATTTAAGTTCAGTACATGCTGATAAGATTGCGTCGGTTATTCAAAATTGGAACATTAAATTTGATGGTTCATCAATAGAAGAATTTTTATATCGAATTAAATCGTTGACCAAGTATACATTTAGTGGTGATTTTTCAGTTATTTGTCGAAACTTACATATCCTTTTGACAGGAAAAGCTAGAGATTGGTACTGGAGGTATCATAAACAAGTCGAGACAATAAATTGGAATGTCTTTGTAACGCTCTTAGATGTCAATATTAATCGTATAAAAGCTCTTTTGACATAAGAGAAGAAATTAGAAATAGAAAACAAAAGTTAGGTGAAACTTTCGATTCCTTTTTCGATTCAATTTTAACTATTATGGATCATCTTCCTATGCCGATGGCCTTTATGTCCCCATACACTCTATTTCACATCTACGAAAGCTTGTGCAAATGCGAGAAAACATTTTAAATGATGAAACTGTGCGTAAAAATCTGCATGTCACTCGCAGTCAAAATTCAACTTTTGCAAGAAAATATATTTCAGAAATTGGGTGCCCTGGTGGTTTAGCGGGTAGTGCGCTAGACTCTTAGCGTGAGGGTCGTGGGTTCGATTCCCACCAGAGACTCTGGTCTGTGACACTGCACCGAGCAAATAGTCAAGTTACTTCGCTCGTATATAATTAGGATATAATTTGTAATTGTATTGTAATTAATAAATAAATAAATAAATATTTCAGAAATTGACGCGACAGAAGAAGTTAACGTCGATTTAAACGTAGATGCTGATTGTTCTATTGAAACAATTCATGGTAGCGAGATCAAGTCAAAATGTTGGAATTGTGACGAGATAGGCCACCATTGGGAAAATTGTCTTGAAAAAAGATCTATATTTGACTATGGATGTGGCACAAAAAATGTCTATAAACCAAATTGTGTGAAATGTGCTGCCAATAAACACCCACAATCAAAAAACTTACGAGCTATAGTAGCGAAACAGAAAACTTAGCGGAAAATATTACCCCAACTTCTAATAGATCATTACAACCTGATAACACTGAAAATAAAACTTTAAATCCTGATAAAACTAAAAAAATAGTATACTTAAACATGACGTAAATATAGAAAATTTTGAAAATGAGGACTTTTCCAAAATTATTATGCCAAAAATGCCCTATCATAGACAATGGGAATTATATTTGCAAAAACGTAAACAGATTTTCTGTCTGCCTTCACTTGATTATCAACGGAAAACAAAACCTAAACGTTCCACTTCCCGATTACGTAAATATTACAAAATTCGTAGAATTTGTAGGAAACTTCTCGTGTCGTCCATTTTATCTAATCCAAAAGACGCGATATTACGCAAAAGTTAAGTTTTTAAATTTCAATTAATTAGGATTAATTGATACAGCAGCAAATGTTAGCTGTAAAGGTTCATATTTAGCATCTTATGATTTTTCGAAGCTACAGAGCTTTACAAAGTGTAAAAATTTTGTAAAAACTGCAGATGGTCCGTCGCAGATAGTTTATGGATGGCTGGATGTTGAAGTAAACTTCAAAAATCAGTCTGAACAATTAAAATTATTTATCGTACCATCGTTAGCACAAAGATTAATTTTGGGAATTGATTCGTAGTCTTTTGCTATTTTTCCAGACTTAATTGGACGTACTGATATCAAACACGCTTCTTTCTGAGTTATCTGATATTTCCGACAAACATAAAACTCATTCTGAAAATGTAAAGCAATCCGAAACCACAAGAGAAAACTTCTACCCACTATCTCAAAGTCAGCAGTAACAGCTTAATGCTGTCATTGAACCTTTTCCTAAGTTTGAAAAGCAAGGTTTAGGGAGAACCAGTCTTATTACACATTCAATTGATGTAGGCACCGCAAAACCAATTAAATCAAGATTGTATCCGGTTTCTCCAGCAGTCGAGTAATTAATGTATGGTGAACTTGATCGAATGTTAGAACTGGGTGTAACAGAACCATCTACATCTTCTTGGAGTTCTCCGATGAGAATGGTGGTATAACCTAATAAAGTTCGTTTATGTTTAGTCAACGCAGTAACTAAAAAGGATGCCTATCCGCTTCCAAACATTGAGGGTATCGCAAGGCTTCCAAAAGCAAACCTCATAACGAAGTTGCATTTAAGGATGCATATTGGCAAATTCCTTTAGATGAAAATTGGAAAAGTCTTACTGCTTTTACAGTGCCAGGTAGACCACTTTATCAATTTGACAATGTGTAGATTAATGGATGAAATCATTCCTCCAGATCTAAAACATTCTGTTTTTGGTTACTTGGATGACTTAATAATTGTATCAGAGGATTTTCACAGTCATATTGAAATTCTGATTCGCATAGCATCACAATTTCGAAAAGCCAACTTAACGTTAAACATTTCCAAATCAAAATTTTGTGTAACAGAAGTAAATTATTTAGGTTAGATCCCGAGAAAATTAGAGCAATACATGATTGTCCTGTTCCTAAGACTATTAGGCAAGTTAGAGGTTTCCTTGGATTGGCAGGATGGTACCGACGTTTCATTGACAACTTCTCTACTGTAGTATTCCCCATCACAGAATTATTATCCCGCAAAAAGGTGTTCAAATGGACAGAAGAAGTACAAGAAGCATTTGACAAGGTTAAAACTTTGTTAACTTCAGCCCCCGTGTTGTCAAATCAAGAAATTTTTCTTTCATTGTGGCGCTAGTGATTTCGGAATAGGAGCAGTACTAGTCCAGTTAGATGATCAAGGACAAGAATGACCAATTGCTTACATGAGTATAAAGTTGAATTCCGAACAACGGAATTATAGTGTTACAGAGAAAGAATGTTTAGCAGCAGTAGAAGCAATCAAACGATTTCGTTGTTACTTGAAAATGCAAGAATTTGAGGTCATCACCGATCACTCAAGTTTATTGTGGTTAATGCGTCAACCCGATTTAATTGGGAGATTGGCACGATGGGTATTCAAGCTTCAACCTTTCAATTTTACTATTAGTCATCGGAAAGGTAAAGACCATGTAGTACCTGATGCTTTGTCCCGTATACCTTCGCATGAAGTTTTAAGTGTAGAAGAAACAGAACCAGAAATTGATATGAATTATCCTCATTTCTCTGACCAAGAGTATGAGCAGTTAAAGGAAAAGATACTGAAAAATGCAGCGTAAAAATTATGGATAAATATATTTATTACCGCGTGGATCATTATACCGGAGACGAAGATCAAGAAGAAGGATGCTGGAAACTGTGGGTACCTGTTAAATTAAGAGAACACACAATTGCTAGAGCACACGATAGTACGGTTACAGTTCATGGTGGAATGGCAAAAACGTTAGAATTTTTAAGAAGAAATTTCTTTTGGCCTGGATTGGTTCGAGATGTTCGTGATTACGTACGCCATTGCAAAGTATGCAAAACAACAAAAGCTCCTAACTTTATCATGAAACCTCCAATGGGAAACCAGACAAAGTAAATTCGACCATTTCAACGTCTGTAAAAATTGTTATATTGGTCTCCTTATAGTTTTGGATCATCTTAGTAAGTTTCACTGGATTTGTCCTTTACGAAAATTTACTTCAACTGGCATCATAGAATTTTTACAGAAACAAATATTTCATACATATCGAGTCCCCGAAAGTATTGTTAGTGATAATGGCAGTCAATTTCGTGCCAATGATTTCAATGCATTTTTGGCGTCATATGGTATCAAACACATATGTACCGCATTATACTCTGCACAATCTAATGCATTGAAAGAGTGAATCGTTCACTTATCGCTGGTATTAGAGGGTATTTAAAATCTGATCATCGATTATGGGACCAGAAGCTTAGTGATATTAGCTGTGCACTTCGCAATTCGTTCCATCAGTCCATAAACACTTCACATTTTATCAAGCTTTGTTTGGCTTTAACATGATAACTCATGCTTCTTCCTATGAGTTGTTACGTAATCTTAAACTTTTAGATGAGCCTTCGGCGAAGATAAATAGAGAAGATAGCCTGCAGTTAATAAGACAAAATCTTACAAAACACATAAGAGAAGCACACAAAACTAATCAACAGCAATACAATTTTCGTTCAAAAGTCCAGACTTTTAAAGAAGGTCAGGAAATCTATAGAAGAAATTTTACCCAAAGTAGTGCCGAGAAAAACTTCAATGCTAAATTATCATCTTTATTTGTCAAACATAGAATTCGTGAGAAAGTAGGTAACCACTATTACATTCTGGAAGACTTGGCAGGAAAGCTTATAGGTACATATCACGGAAAGGACATTGGACCCTAAACGACCTTTTCCTATAAATTTTGTATCGGATGCCCCCAAAATTTCTTGGTTTGTAATGGTCGTTTTGATTTCTAAATTATTTCATTTTTCATCAATATACATTCTCCTGACAAAGCAGAGAAATAATTGATTACTTTAATTTTTTTTGTTGGTTCATAATGGGTTAGGTATCTACATATAAATATAATCTTTCTCACCACACTTACTTTATAATGTACTAAATACCATTTAGAAAAAGAACCAAGTAGAAAAAACAGAAAATAAGATTGGGGTTTGCCATAGTCCAAATCTTTGAAACTTCACAAGGTCGTAATTTTGTTCACATAATGGAATTTCGAAATTGGAAGCTTCAAATGTCAATATTTACAGTTATTTTCGAATTTACAGTCATTAGAATGATCTAGAAGCACTTAATGTGGGTGATCACGCGTTCTTAATCGATCTCTTTTACTTTTAAACTTCAAAGTGTTTACATAGTGAACATCAAGATTAGTTAAATTTAATAATATATGACTCAAGTAAAGTTTTTTTGCTGTTAATTAAATAAGAGTTTGTTACAAGTGAAGTTTTTGTACGTTAAATAAAGATAGAATAAAATAGAAAATACACACTGAAAATAGAAGGAAGAATTTTAATTGGCGATCATAAAATTGTGAAGCGAAAAATCCTAACCTCCATAAAGTTTGGTAGTAGACCAGAAGAGCCTGAAGTCATCTTTAATATAACCGTAACTGAAGATCATGTGCATCATTTAATTCTGAAATATTCCGATTTGTCAAAGTGTTTCTCCATGGCAACATGGCTATATACTCTTATTCTTATTAAAGTTCTTGTTATTAAAGTATCCTAATTTCTGCTTATTTTCGATAAGAAATCACATAAATTGTTATAAAAGTGAATTAAATAAAGAAATTATGTATTTATATATAACCAAAGATTGCTCAAAACATTATTGTTGAACCGTGTTCAACAAGTTTAATTTTGTTTCTATTAATTTACTTTTTCTCTTAATTTAATTTTTCTCTTAATGTAATTATTTTTCTTCTCATGAAGAGATCTTGTTTTATTCCCTATGAATTCAATATCTTATATGTTTTAATTTGCCTTAAAATAACGGATATTTTGTAAACATTTACTTAGTTACATATTTTCACGTCTTTCTATTTATTAGTCGTCTTAAGTTTAGTTATAGATCAGAACTCAATAAAGTCACAAGCTTTCTAGCTCTAAGTTTTAAAGAAAACTTGTCTTGTGTTTTTTTGGAAACACACCCGTGTTGTTAGGTGGTTAATTAAGGAAACTACCCTAACATCGTACTTCGAAAAGTCTTAGAAGAGGCTAGGACAGGAATGAATCAGTGATCTCGAAGCCACTATTTCCTAAACCAAGGAAAACGCAAGATGTCTTCAGCGACGGCAACTGCAACATCAAGTTATTTCATCGTGCCTACGGCAGATGAATAAAATAAAGGTAATTCACTGTGCACTACGTGCTAGCGAAGATTTCAACAATAGAGGTACTCCATTGTGTATCCCGTGCCAGTGAAGGTTTCATCAACAAAGGTCTTATTTATGCAACCAATTCTGGGTTTATCATCATACAGGCTGATTATAAAGGTGAAGTAAGTTGCAGAAAATCACAAGGAGAAAAGGTATGTACTGTGTCTATTAGTTATTTTGTGCGACATATTTCCTCTCTAAATTAAATAAAAATCAAAAAGTGGGTGAATGTCAACATAAAAAGTGTCCATGTAATATAAGATTAATGTACATGGTAAACCTTACATGAAATATTTCTAGAAGAAAAAGATTAAAAGAATAATACAAAACCACTAATTAAACCACTAAATATACAGCTAATTACAACTCTAATAAAAGTACAATCACTAATAAAGAAGGAGACAACTATATATCTACTCTTCAAAACGAACTTTCAACTACCGTTATATTTCCAATTCTTTTCGTTCCCACAACATTAAATGCATTTAACAGAACAGTAAAAAAGAAATTACTTCAAGCAATTAAATACAAGCAGTGAAGTTGTAATTTACTAAACAGAAGAATGTTTAATTCGAAAAAAGCAATAAATATTACAAAATGAATTAAAGTGGACTGAATATAAAATAACCGCTACATAAAAGAACAAATTCAAACAGCCAACTCCAGTTGTTAATCTTATGTGTGACGTCATCAGATCGGTATTTTTTGTAAGTCAGAGGTTCCCAACCAAGAATACACGAGGGCCAGTATTGAGTGCCGGTGAGTTTGCATATAATTTCTTTGATGAAAAATATTAAATCTGGTGGATTTATAAGCATTTTTAATACAGATTAAATACGGTTAAAATATTCTCCACGAATTAATTCTTATATTTAGTGGTGAACAAAGATAAATTTTTTTTCGATTTTTTGGAAAAAACTTGAAAGCCATTTATTATACATTGGGAATAAAGGACATTTTTGGTGGATTATTTAAATATTTGGAAATATACTTCAAGTAAAGGAAAGGTTTTTACTATTTCGTATATTTGTTCTAATATTCAAAAGGTTAATTTTCGATCAAGGTTTTCATAATGGCAGCATCAAAAAGAAGGTGCAAATTTGATTTAAAGCAACTCGAAAGCTTTTGCGCCAGTTTTGATAGAAACTGTCATGCAATTTGCTCCACCGCATTTCTGGACGTAAAGCAAGAGGAATTGCAAAGGAGGTGGGGAAAGTTAATTGAGTCCTATGAGGAATATATGCTTGAAGACAAGGAACAACAAGAAGAAGATTCAAAATATGAGGTATCCTTAAGATATGATGGGGCTTGCGACTTATACGAGTCTACAAAAATGAAAATTCTGGAAACAAAAGCGTTTACATCAACCGAACATCAACAATCGAGTTTCAGGCCCACGTTAAAATTACCAGCACGCGAAATACAGGATTTTGAGGGTGTTTACTCCAAGTGGCCTGCTTTCCGAGATATGTTCCAGGCGGTGATCGGGAAAGATTCTTCCATAGTTCCAGCACAGAAACCATATTATTTGCGAAGCAAAGTAAGGGGCGAGGCCTACCAAGCCATAAAGAATTTTGACTTGGTAGATAGTAATTATAGTTTAGCTTGGGAGAAATTAAAGAATAGATTTGAAAATTAAAGGCTTTTGGTGTAGGACCAAGTAAAAAAGATTCATGCAGTTCAGTCCAGTACAAATGAATCGGTCAAATCGTTGAGGTATATCCTAAATACAGTTAACGATTGTTTGGCAATCTTGAAAAATTATAAAATCGAATTGCACGATAACGATCCCTTTTTGATTCATGCCATAGTTTCAAAGCTATTAGATGAAACAGTTAAGGAATGGGAGATGTCCTTGAAAAATCATCGTGAACTGCCTACTTGGTCACAATTAAATGACTTTCTTTTTGAACGAATAGAAATCTTAGAAACGATGTCAGATAGGAAAAAGCTTCCGCCAAAAGATAGCACTTCTTCAAGAGCACAATCATTTCACACTCAAAGTGAACAAATTTTCAGCTGCAGGAGATGCAAACAAAATCACCCATTAAGAGTTTGTAAATCGTTCAAATCTTTGTCCCCAAATGAGCGTATGAAATTTGTTTTTTCAAATAAATATTGCGTATATTGTTTATCGTCAACACACTTTAAGGCAAAGTGTTCAAGTAAAAATTCGTGTTCCATATGTCACAAAAGACATCATACAATGCTTCATTTATATAAAGAGGACACCAAGTCGAATAATTCGTCAGTGAACCAGTCCAGACCAAATCCAAATCATGAGGGAGAAAACTCTAATTCAAGTACTCAAACTGATGCTTCTGCATTCAATACCCAAGTACAGCACTCGGATAACATAACTGCTTATTTTATTCAACGTGAAAGAACTACATTATTGGCTACAGCGCTCATTCAAATCGAGAATGGGGGAGAATTATTTACTGTTCGTGCTCTGCTGGATGCCGGTGCAGAGAGAAGTTTTATTACTACAAGTATTCAACAAAGACTTGGTCTACCACTTGAGAAACATAGCAGTCAGATATCAGGGTTCGGTGGAAATGTTGTAGGAAGCTCAAAGGGAAAATGTTTCGTCAATATAAAATCTAGAATCTCAGATTTCAAAATAAAGATTTTGGTAATCGTAGCACCCAAAATCGCAAATTTTTTACCCTCACATCCTATTGAAATCGAAAATTACAAATCCTTTCAGAATTTAAATCTTGCTGATCCAAAATTTTACAACCCGCAGCCATAGATATTATAATAGGTAGTGATGTCTTACCGCTCATCAACCTTGAAGGTATACGACAAAATATTTCTGGAAATCTAGAAGCGAGAGAATCACATTTCGGTTGGTACTTATCGGGTCCAAACAAACCAAGTGAGATAAATACATTTTCTACTACTGTGTCGCCTTCAGAAGATTTGCTTCTCCTCGATCCAGATTAAGAAGTTCTGGGAACTTGAAGAGGTCGAGAAGGATTCGATAGTTAATGAAACGGACACATATTGTGAAACTTTTTTTCAGAACACTACTACACGTCAGGCGGACGGTCGATACGTAGTGCGGTTACCATTTAAAGAAAATTTTCCTCATGAAATATACTTGGGTCATTCAAGAAATAGTGCTTTGGCGCAATATCATCGGATGGAAAAAAACTCTTGAAAAATCGCCTGATTTAAAAGAAAAGTACCATAATGTTCTCCAGGAATATATCGATCTGGATCATATGGAACCCGTATTTCATTAATATATCAACAATTCAAAACAAGAATCATATTTTCTGCCACATCATGCGGTTATTCGACCGGAAAGTAAATCAACCAAAGAAAGGGTGGTCTTCTATGCATCAAAGAAAACAAATGTTGGATTTTCTTTAAACGATGTTTTGCACCAAGGTCCCACTCTTCAATCTGACTTAATGCAGACAGTGCTTAGTTGGCGCTATTACAGATACGTTTTTACAGGCGACATAGAGAAGATGTTCAGACAAATACGTGTCCATGAAGCTGATCGGCCGTATCAGCGAATTGTTTTCCGTAATCAGACGGACAATTTTATCAAATCCTATCAAATGAAAACAGTTACCTTTGGGGTCAACTCCGCACCTTTTTTGGCGTCACGAACTCTACAGCAGTTAAGCGAGGACTGCAAGAATTCTTGTCCTAAAGCATCCACAATTTTAAGGAACGTAATCTACGTGAATGACATTTTGTCAGGAGGACATAGTCTTGAGGAAGCAAAATCGAAACAAAGTGAATTAAAGCAGGCTTTAAATTCAGCAGGCTTTCCTATGAAGAAAATTACTGCCAATGACAGTTTCCTACTGAATAACTTGGCCCGGGAGGATCTTCTCGACGAAGATATATTAAAGTTTGGCGATTCCAGCACCGTTAAAACTCTAGGCATACGCTGTAACGCGATGACCGATGCTTTCTACTATGACGTAGAACCAAACCAAATTGTACCCCACCCTACAGAAAGACAAATATTATCAGTTATAGCGAAATTGTTTGATCCCCTAGGTTGGCTGGGTCCTATCGTAATTGTGGCTAAAATCCTAATGCAAGAATTATGGGAAACCAAAACGGACTGGGTTGAGAGTATTCCACCGTCCATGATTGTAAAATGGAACTTCTTTCTAATTCAAATTAAAATCTCAGGATTCCTAGATGGGTACAATTTTTACCAGCACTCAAAGTACAGATACATGGATTCTGTAACTCTTCAGAAAAGGCTTACTGCGGCACAACTTATATGCGAACTACAGCTTCTAATGAAGAAATAGCTTGTAATCTGCTTGTAACAAAAACTAAGGTGGCTCCAATAAAAAAGACTACAGCACCCAAACTCAAGTTGTGTGGAGCAGTCTTGCTGTCAAAATTAGTTAAAGGTATAATGGAAAATGCTAAGTTCTCCTATGAACTGTTTCTTTGGACGGACTCCTCTATAGTCCTAAGATGGCTACAAAAACCACCAAATAATCTCAAAACATCTTCAAACATTATAGCAAATCGTGCAGCTAAAATCATGAGTATGACCAGTAATAGTGACTGGAAACATGTGAAAACGGAAGACAACCCTGCGGATCTAGGTTCCCGTGGTTGTACTCCAGATGAACTCATTGAAAACGATTTATGGTGGCATGGACCCACCTGGTTATCACAATCCTGTGAACTTTGGCCGGAACATAGAGCTTTCGAGCCTACTGACTAGGAGACAAAGAAGGTCTCAACTTATCACTTGAAGGTATCTCTCAACGATACCGGTAAAAATAACACACTGTTTCAAGAAGAGAATGAGGACGTGTTAAAACGGTTTTCCTCTTTCGCTTGAGCCCTGAGAGTTATTAGTTATTGTTTCCGATTCTTCAATCGTATTCGGAAACGGCATTCCATTTCTCGATAAAGATGGTCTACTGCGAGTTGAAGATAGACTGAATAACTCGGGATTAAGTTATGAAGAACGTCATCCTGTACTCATTCCAGAAAAATCCCAATTTGCATCACTTCTTGTCGCTTATACTCACCAGATTTTGCTTCATGCGGAATATAATATAATGCTAAGAGCTATTAGACACGGGTTCTACATCATTCGGCTAAACAACTTAGTGCGCAAATGTATCCGAGATTGTAAAGCATGTACTATATATAAACATAAAGTACAACATCAACTAATGGCTGAACTTGAACCTGCAGAAAGATCAAAATTTTCGTTGCCATTTACTTATACAGGAGTTGATTTTGCGGGTCCTTTTAACATCAAACCGTCTAATTTACGAAATGCTAAAATCGTTAAAGGATACGCAGCAGTTTTTGTTTGCTTCTCCACAAGAGCAGTACACCTGGAAGCATGCTCCGATCTTTCAACAGACGCTTTCTTGGCGTGCTTTGATGGATTTACCGGACGTAGAGGTTTTCCATAAACCATGTACTCGGATAATTGTCGAAATTTCCTCGGCGCTAGCCTAACCCTTCTTAAAGCCCATAATGAATTTCTTAAAACTACAGAAAAGGCCTTAGCAGAAAAATACAACGCTCACGGATTCAAATGGTCGTTCATTCCGCTTTGCGCACCTCACATAGGTGGCCTCTGGGAGGCTGCCGTGAAAAGTATGAAATCGCATCTGAAAAAGGTAGCAGGTAATCTAGCATATACATTTGAAGAATTCGCTACAATGCCGATCAGAATTGAAGCTATACTTAATTCCCGACCAATGTCACCATTGACCGAAACCCTACAGAATTGCTGCCTTTGACCCTAGGTCATTTCTTACGAGGCGCACCAATGATAGCCCCACCCGAAGCTGAGGAAAAACTACCGATAGAGAATTTAAACTACATTAAACGATGGAGTCGTCTAAAATCCAGTCAACATATTTTTGCAAGTCGCTGGAAAAACGAGTATATCACTGAACTACAAAGAAGATTGAAATGGAAAACATAGTAGCAGAACATCAAGCCTAACGACTTCGTCATAGTGAAGGATGATTCGCTACCACCTACTGAGTGGCGTCTAGGACGCATAGTAAAAGTGGTATATGGTAGACAACAAAGTGCGAATAGCAGAAGTCAAAACTCAAAATGGCAACGTAATTCGTTCCAAAGCGAAATTATGTATTTTACCAATTCCTTCTCAGGATAATGCTAATAAAACCCACCTGAAACAAAATAAATTTTAATGTTTTTATAAAGAGAAAAGTCGCAAAACAAAATTTCTAATAACATAGTATATAACTTCTTTTCTTCCCATCCAAGCACACCATCAAACTTTACCTTTACGATATCCTGCAAACCATATGACATACCCATAAACATCACTCCCCAAGAAGTGTCGCCTTTAGAGAGTGAACTACCTAAGCTATCGCTTCCTGAGGCTAATTACATTGTTAGATGTCGCTCGTTAGATTAAATCTAATCCACCGAGGAAATCCAATGCCGTTAACCGAGAACATGGTTCTCGGAAATCCTCTACGTCCAACGAATCTGTCGAAACAAGCTAAGGACGCATCTGTCGAGAGATCTAAGCAAACTTCCAAATGCAGTGCTCTCGTGGAGAAGCATACAAATATGGCTGCATAGCCTTTTATTAGTTTAGCGTTTCGCAAATTGGATGTTTTTAGGTTAAACGGACCGGCGAAATCAACACCGGTTTATGTAAACGGCAACGAAAAGTTTACTCTTTCCGGGGGAGTGCGGCCATAATTTGATGTTGAGTTTTATGTTTAAAGATAGAGCAGGTTTTATAATTTCGAATACATTTTCGTACCAAATTCTTAAGTCGAAGCATATAAAATCCTTGCCTTATAGCTCGCAGCATAATGTAGTGCTCCGCGTGAAGCAAAATCTTATGCGTGTATTCGATAAATAGTTGAGCTAAGTATGATTTTTCAGGGATTATTACAGGATGACGTTCGTCGTAACTAAGTCCTGAATAATTTAATCTACCTCCAACACGTAATAAACCATCTTTATGCAGAAATGGATTCAGCGTTAGTAGTCTGCTCTTCCGGTTTATAGGCTGTTTATCTCGAAGACATGCGTATTCTTTAGAGAAGTAATTCATCTGAGCTATTAGGATCAAACGATTTTTCACATATTGAATTTCCTTTGTTGTAATGAAAGGTTCGGTTCCAAATGGACGTTTTCGTATGCGACCAATGAATCGAAAGCAATAACTAATAACTCTAAGTATTCTGGCAAAAGACGAAAATCTTTTTATTATGACTTCAGCATCAATTTCTTCGTGGGGAATGATATTATTACTGCTTATATCCCCAAGTTTAGCTTTCAGATGAAAAGTTGAAACCTTTTCTGTCTCCAAGTCGATTGAAACAAATTCTCGAGTTTTCGGCCAATATTCACAGGGCTGGATTAGTCAGGTGGGTCCATGCCACCACATCTTACTCTCAATTAGTTATAGGGGGATCAACCTCGGGTACCAAGATCCGCAGGGTTGTCTTCCGTTCTTACATGTTTCCAGTGACTATTACTGGTAATACTTATGATTTTTGTTACACGACTTGCAACAAATGTCTTTAGAGTTTGTGGTGGTTTTTGTAGCCAACCGAGGAATGTAGAGGAATCCGTCCACAAATTTAGTAAATAGGGGAATTTTGCACTTTCCATTAGCCCTTTTGCTAACTTTGAGAGTAATACCGCTCCACACAGTTCAAGTTTCGGGATTGTAGTATTTTTTATTGGGGCAACTTTAATTTTAGCTATTAGCAAATTACAGTTAATTTCTCCATGAGACGTCGATGTTCGCATGTAAATTGCACCACAATACGCCTTTTCTGATGAATCGCAGAAACCGTGGATTTATATTTTATGAGTCGGTGTGAAATATACCCATCTAGGAATCCTCAGTAAGGAGATTTGTGTTAAATTTTGTGAAAATGTGTTCCATTTTACAAGTATGTGTGGTGGGACACCCTCATCCCAATCTGTCTTAAGTTCCCATAACTCTTGCATCAAGAGCTTTGCTATTACCACAATTGGACCTAGCCAACCTAAAGGGTCAAATAACTTTGCAATAACCGATAAAATTTGCCTTTTTGTGGGGGTGGGTGAAATTTGGTTCGGCTCTACCACATAATAGAAAAAGTCTGACTTTGCATTCCAGCGTATTCCCAAGGTTTTAATGGTGTTAGAATCATCAAACTTTAAGAAATCTTCATCAAGAAGGTCCTCCCGGGCCAAATTATTCAGTAGATAACTGTCATTGGCTGTAACAAGGGGAAGCCAGCTGATTTTAAAGCCTGTTTTATTTGAGTTTTTTTTACTTCGCTTCCTCAAGACTATGTCCTCCAGACAATATATCATCCATTTATATCTCGTTCTTTAAAATCATGGATGCTAATGGATATGTATGTTTGCAGTCTTCACTTAACTGCTGTAGCGTTCTTATTGCCAGGAATGGCGCACAATTTACTCCAAAAGTCACTGTTTTCATTTGGAATGATTTCACAAAGCTATCCGTCTCATTACGGATTCATGCATCATAATTTGGCGGAACATTTCTTCGATGTCGCCGGTGAAGACGTGTTTGTAATAGCACCAACTAAGCATTATCTGCATCAAATCGGATTGAAGCGTTGGGTATTGGTGAAGAACGTCATTCAATGAACATCCACTATTCGTTTTCTTAGAGGCATTGAAAACTACCCTAACTTTCGTTGATTTGCTTTCCGGTCGAATAACAGCATGGTGTGGTGAAAAGTAAGAAAATTGTTTCCCCGAATTGTTCTCCTGGGGAAATACTGGTTCCATATGATCCAAGTCGATATATTCCTGGAGAACCTTTCGATAATTTTCCTTTAATTCGGGGGTTTTTTCGAGGGTTTTTTCCATTCTATAATATTGACCCAAAGCACTGTTCTTTGAAGGACCCAAAAAAATTTCGTTTGGAAACTGTTCCATAAATGGCAAACGTACAACCTAACGACCATCTGTTTATCTCGTAGTAGACGCTTGGTAAAAGTTTTCACAAAGTAAATCAGGTTCAGTTATTAAAATATCCTTATCGACCTCGTCAAGTTCCCAGAACCTTTTTATTTGATCATGAAGAAGAAAATTTTCTGATGTAGATACCGTGGTTGAAATAGCGTTTATTTCAGACATATAAACTGGTCCTGACAAGTACCAACCAAAATGAAGCTCTCCTGCTTCCAAATCACCAGATATATTTTGTCTCACGCCCTCAAGGTTAATGAATGGCAAAAAATCGCTTCCTATTATCATGTCTATCGCAGCAGACTGATAAAAATACGGGTCTACGAGAGTTAAATTCTGTATTTTGTCATAATTTTGGAGCTCAATAGGATGAGAGGGTAAAAAGTTTGCTGTTTTTGGTGCTACTACTGCCAATATTTTTAATTTGAAGTCCGAAACTCTCGATTATACAGTTACAACACACTTCCCTTTAGAATTTCCTACAATTGTTCCACCGAAACCTGATATTTGGCGTGGATGCTTTTCAAGTGGAATTCCAAGTTTTTGTTGAATTCGAGTGGCAAGGAAACTGTTTTCTGCACCAGCATCTAGAAGAGCTCTTACTGTAAATAACTCTTTTCTATGTGAATCAGTGCGGTAGGTAACACTGTAGTCATATCGGTCATAGTTTCTAGAATCTCTACTCTTTCCGAGATAAAACCATTTAATTGAGACCATGCGGGCAATTTCCGATGATTCTTTAAGGAAATTTCCCACTCTTTAATTGTCTCATCCGAAAGCTTTGAAACAACTACGTGAATTAAAAATGGTTCGTAATCGGGCAATTCGATCTTATAATTATTTAAAACCGATAAACAGTCGTTAACTCTATTCTGAATCTGCCGAAGAGATTTGATGTTTTCATTTTGACCTGGAGTGACCCCATTAAGCTTTTCAACTTGATCATGAACTAAGAGCCTTCTATTTTCGAATCTGTTTTTTTTAATTTATCCAAAGCCAGTTGAAAGTTCTCATCTACCAAGTCAAAATCCTCTATGGCTTGGTAGGCCTCCCCCTTCACTTTGCTCCGCAAGTAGTATAGTTTTTGGGCTGGGGCTAAGGATGGATCTTTCCCGATGACTGGCTGGATCATATCTCGGAACGCAGGCGTCTTCGAATAACCGCCTTCGAAATTTTGTATTTCACATGCTGGCAACTTCATTGTTGATCTGCTAGTAGAGGGCCTTTTATCTTCAACTGTAGTCTCTCTCATTTTTTCCAAAATTTTTGCTTTTAGGGTCTGACACAAATTGCTAGCTTCCTCGTACCTCAAGGAAACTTCGTCCTTGTGGTCATGACCTTCAGATTCCTCACCTTCTAAAATATATTCCTCGTATGACGCGACTAATTTTACCCATCTTCTTTCCAACTCTTGTTTTTTAACATCAAGAAAAGCGAACGAACAATCTACGGGACATGTTGCCTCAAAGTTCGTGCAGAACACCATCAATTGCGTTAAATCAAACTTGCATCTTCTTTTTGATGCCGCCATTTTTCCAACCCCAACCGAAAAAAATAACTCAGACAAATCTGAAAAAACAGCTAAATCGTTCACTACACTTCCTTAAAAGTCAACCCCTTTATGGAGCTACACGTCTTCTTTAAAAGACAATTGTTTTTGTTTGATAAAAAATCAAAAAGCACCAAAATATCGAATTTTGCAATCAGCAAACTTGTTATACAATTTTCCAATAATAACTGTCTCACACAGTTATTTTGTTTGGAAACCGTTGACTTCGATCACGTAGTGACGACACACAATGATGTTTTACGAAACAAAAAAAAATTGTTTTTATGGAATGTATTAACTTGCCAAAAATTCTAATTTCAAAAAATTTTCTAAAAATATTTTTCAATTTATGTAATTTTGCCACAAGTTGTTTAATTATCAACAAAAATTCTTTTTTATACCACTAAACCACAATTATATATTTTCCTCATTTAACCTTTAACTTATGACGTGAAATTGTTTGGCATATATGAAGAGGTGGTGTAAGTTATACACCCGAATTATTTTTCATATAATTTTTAATGTGTATATATTATAATAATATTATACTTATATTATTTGAATTTGATTGCTTCGAAGCGCATTCTTAACAAAAACAAGGAAACAAATTCAAATATATTTAAAAAAATTGTACTTTATTTCACAAGCCTCTTTTACACAAAAAAATAGGTGCATCATTTACTTGTACATCAAGAAAATGAAGGTTAAACAAAAACGATAAATGGCATTTTTCAACAGCCTAAGTTATATACTTATTAAAATAAAAAGGAACATTTCAATATCATATACACCCAAACCTGTTTTTACACGTTTTTTTTACGCGAATTTGAAATAACACGTTTTTTTTTCAATAACTGCCATGTTGATACTTGACGGCCTTCAAATGGCAAATAAGTTGGCAGAACACTTTTTGACATGTGATAACATAATTGAAAGAGCTGTGAAATTTCAATCAGGCCTACAAACATGTATGGCTACATACAGAGAGCTCTATAAAGAGCTTTCCAAAGTTGGATCACAACGCACTATAACAGAATTTGCTGTTAAAAGAAATAAACCAGCGCCAGAAGCAGGTTCTGAAGATGTAGGAGAAATAAGTATTTCTACTGACGAGACTGATATTGAGCCACCCCAGCAAAAGAGAATGCGCTTGGTATCAGAAACTGACTGCGAATAAAATAAAAAAAATTTTTTATTGAAAATAATTCCGTTCCTAATTTTCTTAAGAGTTTGATAACTAATTTTATTTTTGTAAATGGAGGAGAATTTTTAAGTTTTTTCTTTATTTTTTATAATCATAAAATTAAATAAAATAAAAACTCTGTATACTATTGAACTAAATCTGTGCGTTTTTATAAAGTTATTCAATTTTATAGGCATATGTAGGCTGCTGCATCAATCCTATGTATATACTTTCAGTTTGTTTATACACTTACATACATACATAATATTTGTCTTTTTTTACGCGTTTTTTTTTACACGGTATCCACTGGAACGTATCTACCGTGTAAAAAAAGGTTTGGGTGTATATAAAATATTAACAATGTCTTTTGAGGTAAAATTATCATTCGGCAAATTCAGTCTTAGTACAATTAATGTATAGCCGTTTGCTGCAGCCCATACACATTGGTTTATTACACTCTAAACATGTATGTGTAGTTTCCCCTTTTATTTTATTGGGACATATATAGCGTAATTTGCTCGTTTTTGTATGTTTTTGGATAACAGGCTGGGGAAGAGAATCAGACCGTATTTTTTGAATGTGCCATTTTCCACTATTTAATTGTACAATAATACAAAAAAAAGTTAAAAACTTTTCAGAAACTCAAAATAAAGTGAAAACAAAAATTACAAAAATACTTACGCTTACAGAGACGTGTAGTATTTTTTTATTTACTAACGTTAGATTAGACGTGGTAGTAAAATATTTTCCATTACAAATTAAAAACACACATAAATCTCCGCGATGCCGTAACAATCAAAAGACAAAACTATACCGTCAATAACAGCATAGTATAATATGAGGGTACTGGCAATATCAGCTTAAGAGAGTGCAACAAATCGAAGTTATTAGAAAAATAAAAAAGATAGCCTAAAATTTACTACCACGTCATAAATTAAAGGTTAATTTGCATAGCAAATATTTCTTGAATAAATTTTTTGTTTTATTATTTTTATTTTTTCGTAATACCGCTTATTATTTTTTTAATTAACCACCTGATTTATTAACAATTAATTTATTAACAATTAATTAAAATTGATTTCTCCAAATTAACTCACCACTGTTTTATAATAATCCTTAAATGTTGTGGTAGGGAACCTCTGACATCAAATAAAAAAATAAGTTCTTTTATACAACTTGTAGTTGGCAGTTGTTTTTGCAAATTTGTGGTATATTTTCTTTTCTGTGTTCTATTTCGTTTTCACAATTTGAACTATATTCTTTTTAAATATCTCTTTCCTTACTGTGTTCAATTTTTTGTTCCCTTTAATTATTAAATTTTCTATTTCTGTTGCTTTATTTTTTTAATTGCAATAACAATATTAATATTTCTGAATTATACTTTTTAATTTGCCTTAGCACCGCTAACGTTTAACTAAAGAAAATAAAGTATAAAGTATATTCATATTCTTTGGTTTAACTGATCACTTTTTATGATTGCCTTTCTTTTTCATTACTTCATTGGTGAAGTATGAAGGACCAAATTGGAATGAAACGTTTGCCGGTATTAAGTGGTGAGGATGACAATGCTATTGTTAATTAATTGTTTATACATATCTCTGTCTCTTTTTTCCTTATTATTCTTTTCGTATAGAAATTCTTTATTGGTGACAAATTTAGTGGTGTAAATTTTAGTGGTTGTCAGAGATGGTACAATTTAAATGTAATTTTAAATTGTAATAATTTTTCACGTATTTCTTAACAGGATAATTTTAGGTTACAATACATATATTTTTGTTGTAAATTTTTGTTCTTCTTTTATGTAGTTTTAATTATTATTTTGGTTGCGATTTTTTTTCAAATTAGCCAGCCATTAATTCTCATTATTTGAAATGTCGCACAAAGTAACTAATTAACACAGTACATACGTTTCTTCCTCCTGTGTTCCTGCCAATCTTCCTAAACCATGTATAGCTTCCGTTCAGTATGTTGCATTTTTCCAGGATGGGATGTACAAGTATACCTGTTGTTTGTTGACTGCTTCACTGACACTGGATGCACAATGAAGTGTCACCTTACTTCCTCTGCAGTAAGAACGATGAAGTACCCTTTTTTAGACAACCTATTGTATTTGTGTTGTTGGAGTTGCCGCCGGACCTGCAAGCTGCCAAAATTTTTTGAAATTAGTGGACTCCAAGTCACTAATTCTTTCCTGTCCTAGCCTATTCTGGGACTTAACGAAGAACCATATATTGGGGAGAAGTAACTACCTTTCCCAATAGAATAGGGTGTGTTTTCAATTAAAACACAAACAGATTTTTTTAATAAACCAAAATAAAAGCTTCTTGCTTTATTAAGTTATTTCTTACAACTAACTTATTATTTAAAAAAAAACAATATTCAATGATCACAGTTCTGACATACAAACCTAAGTATATAAAACATAGAAAACATTATAACATAGAAAAAAGACGCTAATTTTAAAGCGAATTAAGTGAGTTCATGAGGCACAATAACAATTATAAAAATAAAATACTCTCCAAGAGGTTATATAAAGATAATGAAAAAAAGAGAAAAAAGTAAAGTCAGTTACAAAAATTAAATACACTAAAAAATATTATTCATAAAAGGCAAATGTACTTGTTGAACGTATACTTGTTGAACAGGGTTCAACAATAATTAATAAAACAAAACAAAAATTTTAAGTCAAAAAACAGCAATAATATTAAAAATATAATAAAAGCTTTAATCTATATTGCAGCGCCCTCTGTTGCCAGTTTGCCATCGTTTAAACAATCCTCTTTATGTCGCCAAGGATGGGAAGTTTGGACTATCAGACATAAACAGCCTGGTTATATGGAGTGTGCCCGGAACTACCATCGAACTCCCATTTCGTATATAAACAGAAATTCTGTAAATTGTCATTATTTAATATGCCAGCTTATTTTCGAGAGATAAAATGCGCTCAACCGTATGGTCTAAAAGCTTGCAAACCAATTTTTGCTGAGGTTTTATAAACAGAAAGACACTCATTCTTCGGAACCAATTCTTTTTTGCTATTTGCACTCGCGAATATGACGGAAATCTGTCTGGAGCGGCGGAACTGAAAATGTTATATTGATGCCGTAACAATTTAGCTTCGACCAAAACGAATCTAAACAGTACTTATTGTTCTGAAGAAAAACGCTCAGAAACTCTATAAAACGCATTTCAGCGATTCTTAAATTGGGAAATAAAATATCTTAATGTTCCGTTAAAACTTTAATATTTTTTTTTATTGCTTGGCAATAAACGCATAAGCATTTTTTCTTTAAGAAATGCAATTTTTTCAGTAAAGGTTTCAAATCCAGAACATAAAGTTCTTTTCTAAAAATAAAAATTGTATTCACGTTTGTACCTATAATTAAATAAATATGGTCTTATAATTTTATAAAAAAAAATTTAATAGATAAAAATTATATAGGTGCAAAAATATATCTTCTTTTTTTAATCAGGTGCAAGAAAGTGCAACAATTTTTTTTCTATTGTTTCACAAGGTGTCTTAGGTTTAAGAAAAGAAAATTTTTTTTGCTTTACTTTGCTTAAGTCACAATCACTATTTTTCCACATATGCTAAAAAATTTCAAATTTATAGAACTTCACAAATTTTTTTTTAAATAACAAAACTATATAAACTTAAAAAACAACGAAGCAATCACCTGTTGCTGAAGGCTCTATATTTTTTTTATATTTTTACTTAAAAACTTGCCGAAAACTAGTTTTGAAAACACTGAAAATTTAGTTTTTTTCGAAAGATAAATAAATATAAAAAACTCACATTTCAAAAAGACGTAGTAGCGTAAGTTATGCTAAAGACGCATTCTTTAAGAAAGTGATGAAGAATTTTGTGCACTTTTAGCACATGTAAAAAAATATTTGGTACTCAAGAATTTCATTTTCCAATTAATTCCCATTTTAAATTTTAATCAACTTTTTCCGCTAAAGCGAACTTGTTACATGGGAAATATAAACGCATATCTTCAGCTGCGTTTACAGATTTACATACTTGTATTATTGTGTCATGGAGAAAACGAATCAAACGAACTAAAAAACGATTTAAAAATTCATTGACATGACTTAGGCCTTTTTTGAAATCGTTATAAATCTGTTATTTGCAATTGAATCCACCTGAAATTTTTAAGCAAGGTGCATCTGACCTTTATCTTCCAGAATAAACAAAAAAGGCTATTTTGAAAAAAATATATAAATATATTATATTATATTAAGCCATCGATATATACTGTTATATATATTAAAATAAGTGGTGACATTCTTAAAGTGCATTCTCTCGTGAAGAGATTGATACTTCGTTTGATAAAATCGAACAAAAATTACCGTAGTTATTATTTAAAGAGCATAACAGTCGTGTTATATTTTTCATATATAATTTTTTCATTCATTTGTTTCATTTTCAGTTACAAAATTTTCAGAATTTTTGATGGATCTTGATCGTGTATTTGAAAATGTGACATTTTCACGTTTGAGTTGCCACCATAAGTTGGCCAATGTTTGCGCAAAGCGAAATAATAATATTTGCAAAAAATGCAAATATTAGCTGACTTCTGGTAGTCGACCAAACGTGAAATTAAGACATTTTGCGGTAAACGATCCAGATCCGTCAAAAATGAGGATGAGATGACATATATAAGAAATATAAAACAACTGTTATACTATTTAAATAATAACTACGGTAATTTTTTCCAATTTTTATCAAACAAAATGTCATTCTCTACACAAGATAATGCACTTTCGGAATATCACCACTTACTTTATATTTTTAATTAAATTTTTCAATTAAGAATAGCTAAACTTGAAAAAATAAGAAAAATTTTATATTTTTCAAGTTTACCCGATCAAAACTCATAACATGTAAGTTTGAACCATATGTTTATGAATAAAGTCTTAAAGACTAATCTCTCCCCATTTCAGAAAAATTTGGATTTCAAAAATAGGTTAAAAAATATTTGAGTAAACAATAATTTTGTGTGAAAAGACAAAAATACAGTTTTTGTCAAATGAAACAGGTTTGGAAGATTCGTATAATAAAAAAAAATATTTTTGAATTCTACTCAACAAAACTCACAACCTACACAAGCTCATTAGCTGGGTGTATTTTGACTATCGCACCTTGTAATCTTTCATAAATAAATATGTAAATTTACTAAATTATTTCTTCGTTACAGCAGAAAGTAACGCAAAATAATATTATTAATATAAATAATAAATAAAAACTAAACTATGTGTGTAAATATGCATATTGTGGAATAAAAGCTTATCAAAAAAAAAAAGTAAATAAAAATACAAACAATGTTAGGCAATACCAATAGCACCTCCAAACCTTTTAATGTTTTAAAAACCAATGTGCTTAAACAGTTATGGCAAGTGTTACAAAAATTAATGCATTTATGATATCAGATGTTCTAGCAGCGCTTTAACGTTTTACGTTTATTTTGCTATTAAACGACAGGTGGCTTAAAGCACCTCCAAAACCTTTATGTATGTATGTGCTTACGACCATATAGGCTCTGAAAAAATAAAACGTAAACTTTCCTGAGAGTTTAGTGTTTATATACATATGTATGTATGTGCACATGATTTTCGCGTATAAGGGATTATTTACGTGCTTTTATGCAATATTTTCAATTATAGTATAGTATAGAAATTCCAATTAATTGATTTAGGTTTTCTTATTCCGACGTTTTATAAAAATAAATTATCAGATTATCAGGAGGTTTAGAAACTTTTAATTGTTCCGTTGCGCGCATCCGTTGTGCTGAGGAGAACATTCAATCTGATTTGCTTAAAATTATTTATTTTATTTAAACGTAGACGGCGTACAACAAGTTATCATTTTAATTAATATAGATAATGAGGTTGTTTAACAAAGATGATCTTATGTAGATATATAATGACGTGTTATGAAGTTTGTATGATCATTCAGATATCCTGCTATATCTTGTTCGACCATAAATATAGGAAAGTTTAAATTAAACGCGATTGAATTAGTTTAATAAAAATGATTTCAATGTTTGATTAAATTGTAATATAATACATATTAAAAGATATTCAAGTTTTAATAATAATAAAAAATGTCTGCAATATTTAATTTTACAAATTATCACCGGATTCGGGCTTTACAACTTTACACTTTTATTTTACAACTTTTTAAAACTGCTCAACTTTCTACTTCAAATGATAGTCAACAACTGCCTAATCCTTCACTGTCCGTTTTCAACTTCTATTCGTAAGCGCTGTATAAAAAAGTATGCAAGTACCATTAATATCAGTCCATCCGTTAGCTATACTGCTATCCTATATAAATATATCCGGCAATATTATTATATGTCATATTCAGTTTATTCTTAAGTGCCAGTTACCCAAACGCAACGTAACGTACCGTAGCTAACGTTCTCCTTTTAGCATATGGAGAGCAATGTGAACGCTCACCGAAATGTTCTCTCTCGTTAGCAGAACGGAACGATCTATATAAAACAAAATTCTCTCACATTTTACGTCACATTTGAACGTGTGTGATGGGGCTATAGTATGCAGAGTTGCATTCCGGCACAAATGACCTATTTGATACTTATAAAACTTTTAAATTGTTACATGTATATAATGTCATTTTTAAATTTTGATTAAAATAATAATAAAAAAAATTTATTTTATAAAAACAAAAACATATATATTCCTATGTTGACCAATAGTTGATTTACTGTAAGAAAAAAGAAATTTAAAATATGTTTGAAAGAAAAAGGCCTAACTCATATAAAGTTGAATAAATATTTTTGACTCTTTGTACCGAGTGAAGAGTTCAACTGTAGTATATACTTCCGTTACGCTTCTATATATCTTCTATGGTAGTATGATGTAAATATTTGTTTTTAAACAAAAAGGGAATCGAAGTGTCATTTTGTCAAATGCATTGCTCGCTTCAAAAGAAACCGATATATTGATTGAACAAAAGTGTTTCTCTTGAACGGTGAAAAAGCGGGACTACTTGCAACATTTAAAAAAGTTCCTTCCGGTAGACTTCTATGATAATTTGCCTTATAAAAACTAATTTTATTTAAAAGTACAATGGTTGTACTGCATTTAAACTTTTTTTTATAACATTTTTGTTTTAGATTTTATTTTTTTTATTTTTTTCCTTCTCCTGTAAAGTACTGAAAACTTATGATACGACCTTTATATATTAAGCCACCGATATTGTTATGTTTCTATTGTGCACACAAAAAAATTAACAAAAAAAATAAATAATATGTACGTATTTTGAGTGATGAAGTGGTACTAATTCTCCTTTTTGGTACTTCGCATATACACATTAATATTTAAAATTTGTATATAAAAAATGATTTTTCTCTAATTATTATTATGATTGTAATGTGTATAAAAAACTTTGAAACATAATAAATAAATAATATGTATTTTGAGTGGCAATGTAAAGCAAATACCCTTTTTGGTACTTTCCTATTTATACATACATACATATGTGTTTTTAATCTTTGAAATTTTTAAAAGCGTATTTCTATGATTCTAATGTGTAAATAATTATGAGAGTATTTTTATTATTACTATTCTAGCTAGAGGTATTGTTTTGCAAATTAAAAACAACAAAAAATGACTTTGAATAGAACAAAATTCGACTGTACTTAATCTGAATTCCATAAATATTGACTCAGATTAAGCCAACAATGTAATATTCTGTATTACAAGAATAAATATTTGTAATAACATAAAATTCAAGAAGCAAATATAACTTTTTCCGATTCAAAATACGCAATTGGTACTTTTTGAAATTTTCTTTAGCTTAACAACACTCATCACTGTGCTGAACAGCTGAGTTCGTGCAAAGAAATTGATATACAGACAAATTTCTTTGCATTGTGTCGTGTGCGTGTTGCTTTGTGTCCTGTTTCTTTTTTTTTTAATTAATCCTTGGCAGATTTCCCATTTTTAACGTTTCTATAATTACACAAACGTTCCTACGGAAATGTTGGCCACGTTTTTTCGTTTCTTACTCATAGCATCACAACTTGAAAAGAGTTGACATCCGTACAGCGAAGTGGGTATGAGCAAAGAATATGGATATAAAGAACACGCATCATGTAGAAGTAAAATTTCTTATGGCGGGTCGTAACATTACGACCCGCTCTCATCAAATTCATTTCTGGATGAGAGGGAGGAAGACAGAAGGAAAATAAACACAAACAAAGAGCGTAACTATGTGTTGCTCTCATTGTACGTATGTACATGCGTATGTATTCTTGTGTTTTTTGATTTAGTTGCCGATCAGACTGCGACAATAACACATGCTTCGCGGATGCTTTATCATTTTATTTCAGAATAACACTCGAAGAATATTTTGTGTTAAAAATGTTATGTCATTAGCTGGGCGTATTTCATTTTTTTATTTTGTCTCATAGTATAATTTTTTTAAATGCTTTGGAATGCTCGTTTTTTTTTCTTTTAATAAAAAATGGTTTTTTTATTCTTTTTATTTTTCTAAAAAACATGGCCTAATTTTTAAGCCAAAGATGGATACTGTATGTTCTTTTAATAATAAAATGGATTTTTTATTTTATATTTATTTATCTAAAATTCTTAAGCGAAAGATAGACAGCTTTATATATGTATGTTGATGAAATGAAAATAAAAATAGAGTATATTACTAACACTTTTATATGGCTGTAAATAAATAAATTCTGTCAACTTATTTTCTCTCTTTCACTCACTAATCTATAACCATAGGCATGTGTTAACCTAGAGGAAAATTGTTAGTAATAATTTCAAGTTTACTTATTAACCCAATGATATGTATATGTGATCGGAAAATATAGAAAAATTGTACTGCGCTAAATCCCTAAAGACACCGTATTTAACTTGGCAGGTATTCTTCCAAAAATCGAAATCATTTCTCATCGATATTAGTGAATACTACTGCGATATTTCTTTGGGCGTATAATTGAAGTCTGAAAAAAGCGACATGAACCTTCTTCTTTAAAAGCTGACAAGATGTTCTTCCCATGAGGGACATTGGTGCCGACGTTTGTTTTTAACACTAGAAAAATAAATAAAAAGTGGTCAAACAACAAAAACGCACGATGAGAACAACGCATTGTTACGCTCTTGGTTTCTGTAACCTTCCCTGCTATCTTTCCCCCCTCGTCATGAAATATTTTTGAAAAATATTCCAAGAAATGTTAAAATGCACATTCTTTATACTATATTTTCTTTGGTATGAGGTAGGCTTTTGAGAGTAGCATGTGCATATTGAATGAAGTAAAGTTTTGTGTTAGCCAAAGGTTTCGCAGCATGGTAAGGTGCGTGCCACAAATGGCATTTACATGGTTGGACCAGTTAAGGCTGTTGGAAAATAACTCCTGGATTCTTGACACTATGAACGACCTCAATAGTCATATTATCAAAACCTTTAATTTCCTCGGATTGAGGCAAATACCATTCCTCAATGCCTATTTAAACACATTATATAGATCACAGCTTACTTTGTTAACACAATTTATAATTTCAGAACGCAAACAACTAATGTATAGTTGAACGTCATCTGTACATTACATTATTATAATAATGAATCAAGTATGGTTAAAGTAGCCGTAGTCTAGTAGGTAGTGTGTTGGCTTATTAGACGTTAAACCAGGGTTCAAACCCAAGGTCAGACATCTAAACGAAATACAAAAAAGTATTTCTTCGGCGATTTCTTCTGAGCCAAAAGCTCTGAGGGTAAATAAAAAATTGCCATGCAAAGTTTCTCAAAAATCTGTCATTCGGAGTCGACTTTAAACTGTAGGTCCCGCCACACATGTATAAAATTAACACACACAACATAAGTGGTGTGAGAAACTAGGTCGTAATCCTGACTGAAGGGTTGTAATGACCGATTATGTATGTATGTATGAACCAATTATGGCACCTTGTGGTATACCTGTAAAAATTGACAAACTATTCGATTACAATCACAATGAAGATGTGCTTAACAGCGGTATCTGGGAAATGACACATGTGTTTGTGTTTCTAGCAAAGCAGCGCATAGTCAACGGTGTCAAATGAATTCGAATGGACAATTAAGACTAAAGCAGATATCATATTATTATCAGATCTTGATCGAAACTCCTCTGTAACATCATCAAGCGCAGAAATGCAGCTGTGATTAGGTCTACAATCAGATTGTTTCTCAGATAGCAAATCATTGTCATACAGATAGTGGGTCATTTGCATAAAAATTAATTTCTAGAAAATTTTCGATAAGTATGATAAAATTGCTATTAGGTTAGGTTAGGTTGGGGAACATTACATGTTAGATTGTAATTAAACGATGTTCGATGAAAACAAAAAAATATTTTTTTGTATTAATAAAGTGCAAAAATTTAATTGACTGAGGCTATTCGACATCAAATTTTTGGTTTCCGAAATTCGTATGCTAATTAAAAAGATTTCTACAATATATTAAACATGTACATATTGTATATTGAATAAAAAAAAATGGGCAAATAATATAACATTTCCTTGTAATTTTCAAAAAGCCGTCCCTATTTAATTGCGATATTTCCACGTAAGTTAAAACTATTTAATTGCACATTCTACGAAATTACCATTATAATTCGTTAATAAATTATAATACGTATGAATAATTACTTTTACGTAATTGTTCCGTATCACATATAATTGTTAACAACATGTATCAAAAGTTACAAAGCAAACAATTTCATAATAACAAAAAAGTATTTAATCTGAATAAAACTGATCAATGGACTGAAATGAACATAAATATATGTACATACAAGAAAACAAATTAAAAATAAATTTATACGAGAATGAATAATCATTTAACGTGCAATTTTAATTAACACCATACTTTTACTGGTAAAGAGAGACTACCGATATTAATGTCTAAATAATAATAAATATGGGTAATATAGTCACTTTCGATATAGTCAAGGAACTTATTTATCTTGGTTTCGCCGTTACCACCAAAACTGATGTCTGGTCATCAAGCGTAGGATCACTCTTGCCAACAGGTGCTACTATGGTCTCAATAGGCAATCGAGTACCAGACACATCTCTCGGACTAGAAAACTAGTACTCTATAAGACTTCTTTATGGCGCTAAAGCACTGATGCAGCAGCCTTGATAGTATTCGAGAGAAAAGTCCTACGTAAGATCTTCGGTCCAGTGCAAATTGGAAATGATTTCTGCATCCGGTTTAATAACGAGCTGTATGAGCCCCTCAACGACGTGGATGTTGTGCAGCATATTAACATCCAGCGGCTGCACTGACTCGGCTACTCGTTGGATTGGAGGTGGATGCTCCGGCGAGACGGCTACGCTTTTGCGGAAGTCGGCCAAGAGGACAACCTTCTTTGCGTTGGAAGGACCAAATCGAGGAATCCCTGTCATCGATTGGTGTGACCAACTGGCGAAGGCGCACAAGAAGCAGAGGCGAGTTAAGTAAGTAAGGAAGTAAATATATAATCAAGTAATATAGCCCAAAAGGTAGTTAGAAAGTGTAAAACTAGGTGTAGAAGACACACATGCGTTCATACATACATATACATATGTATATATATTTGTATACATTATAGAAACATTTTTTTGAAGGAAAAATCACAATCGTTTAGATAGACCTTGTTTTATACTCGTTTACTTTTTAAGATATTGATTTATAAAATTTTTTACTCATAAAAAAAGTAGAGGGCATTAAAATTGTATTCCAAATTAGATGGAATTTAATCTTCCTATTACTTCTGAATATTAAGCTAGACGAGAGATCCGAGATCAAACCTCAGATCGGACATCTTGTTAAAAGAAATAAGAAAAAATAATACATTGTGTTTCGTTTAAAAACCGGAATTTTCCGGAAAAAACTCTGATATGGCTAAAGATTTCACATTTGAAAGGGATACAGAATTGTGTGATATAGTTTATAACTCAAAGTGGCTATTTATCTTTCGCATTTAAGAAATGCTGTAGATGAATCTTCTGCATGATCACATGCAAATCAGTTAAATCAGTTAGACGTGAAATTGAAAGGTTTTTCAAAACTTGAAAAACTACTGTTCATAAATGGACCATCAAGATTAAAGCCTACGATTACTTCCAAAATGTGTCACAAAACTACACAATACGCTGCACAGTGGGGTTTTTGATACCAAAAGTGGGAATTAATTCAAGGTAACTTTCCCTGTTTCTAATTTTAACTTTTTTCAGTTAAATTCACTTTAAGAAGTAAAACTAATAAATTTTTTAATATTATTTAGTACAGATTTTAATTCCCATTAGTTTATTTAAAAAAAACTGCAATATTTCCAAAAAAATAAAAAGAATAATATTTATTCTCACATTTCTATTCCTTATCCGATTCTGTATAATCATCATCATCAATTATTATTATCATCATTATCACTATAATTAGTATAGGTATCATTATTATTGGCATCTTCTGCACCATCGACATTTGATTCAAATCTTATCAATTGAATTGCTTCCATAGAAAAATTATATACATTTTTTCTCTTTCCATTTTCTCATATTCCATATTACTGGATCTGAAGTATCTAATAGTCTTTTAAATATGTCTTCATTTGATTTTTCTCCAGGACATTTTCGCGAAAAATGCTCCCTCAAATTTTTGAAATCTTTTTTCCGAGCTTCTTGAGCTTCTTCCGTCAGCTGTCCAATTGGTAGTAAAGTATGGTTTATTATTTCTGGTTCATGTATTGAACATTTATGGATAGTTGGAGACATATAATACCAAGGATACAGTTGTACAAAATACCTTGCAGTATCAAGAGCGAAATCTCGAAAGGCATTAGTGTTTATTTGAAATCCACAAAAACGGTAACCATAATTAAACGCAGTTGTCTTAAGAAGCGCCGAGCTGTGATGCCGTCACTAGAATTTCCAAAGCAGGGTTTCGGATGGTCAATAATAAGAAAAGTTTTATTTTTGAACTCCTCTTGAATACGTGCTTTATTTTTTGCAACAACTTGTTTTTCGATATCCGATATAGCTTGCCGTTTCTTTATAGGAAGCTTAATGGAGCAGGCATTCAAAAAATCTGATCCATCCATGCAGAATCGGCAAACCGAACTCCAGATTTTGTCAATACTATTTAATTCTTTGGAAGTAGCACCATATAAAAAGCATTTTTGTGTACTAGTAGTTTCTGTGAGTGTATTACATATTTTTTCATCAATCATGGATAGGACCAACTCTATGATTGACTTTCAAGCGTTTTTCTCCATAAGAAATGACACTCTAAAGTTATTTAATTTTTTTTTTATTTTTTTTTTTTAATTTTTTATATGTAGGTGCCACAATATATTTAAATTTTATTTTAAAATGTGCAAAAAAGTGCAAACAAATTTTTCATAAATATTTTCAAAAGCGTTTATATTTTTAGAAACCAAAAGATTTTTTTCTTAATTTGGCTTTATTCACAACTATTTATCGACATATTTTCCGAAATCCCCTAATTTATAGGCTTATGCGTGAAAATTAATTAAAAATAATAACACAAATTGCACATAAAAACCAAAAACATAAATTAATCTAACTAACCTGAGGGTGAAGGTTCCATTAAAATATTTTTAATTATCACTTTAGAAAACACCCAAAAGTAATTTTTAAGACACCAAAAGTTTAAATTTATATTTCACGCGAGGAAAACTACAAATAATTCAAACTTTAAAATTATATTGAGACATAACGGTAGTTCTCAAAAAAAAAAAATTTGCACAAGTGATGTGGAATGTTGTGTACTTTTATCGACAACAAAAATTTATTCGGTTTTCCTAAATTTTATTTTGCAATTAATTCCCATTTTTGGTATCAAAAATCCCACTGTGCGCTGTCTTTATCGATTAAAACTTCCTTTAAACTTTTTATATAAATAATCGAATGGTTTTGGACGAAAATACTTTTGTAAGCCAACATACTGTGGGCAGCAGAAGCCTACGTACCACAGTATACGAGGTGTGATCAAAAAATAACCGTTATTTTAAATTTTTTCAAAAAGTATTTATTTATTTATCAATAACTATATTGTCCCCTTCAAAGTAACCCCGTCTAATATAAAAACTTATGCCAGCGTTTTTTCCAATCCTCGAAACACATCTGAAACGTGCTTTTTGGTATCGCCAACAGCTCCTATTTCGATTTTTCTTTTATCTCCTCAATCGTAGCAAAACGCTTTCTTTTCATCGGTGCCTTCAGTTTTGGGAAGAGGAAAAAGTCAGCGGGGCCGTATGTATTTTTGCAATTTTATGAATTTTGAGCAATAATATGAAAAAATAATTGATATTTTTTATATTTATTTATTTCTCAAACCATAAGGGAAACTTTCTGGTGACTATATATCTTTTGCATTGCAAAAGTGTAGGTACCTCCAAGAAGATTTCATAGTAAATTGAAAATTCAAAGGCCAAATGTATTAAAATGTTATATCCGCCTTATGTTGGTATTTGCCGCCATGCACTTTTGAACAAGTTTTTCAGTTGACTTTTGTTTGAGGTTTGGCGATTACGTAACCGGTCTTCCAAATTATATCTACATATTAGCACCAGTATGATTGGGTTCATTGACTTGCTGGAAGTAATAGCAATTACGAATTCGTAATTCTTCCGAAGTTTGGGTGAATTTTTTCTTTAGATTAATAGTGGTTTAAATACTCTCTTTTATTCATTGTTTCGTCAATAAATTCGAAACTGCCCGCACTTGACGCTGACAAGCATCCCCACAGCATTGTACTACCACCACCTTCATTTATCAAGGGTACTATAGAATCCTTCCTTGCTTTCAGGTTCAAAAGTGTGCGTTAGGACATAACCTTACGATTACAAACAGCTGATGTCTGTACTCTTCTACTTCCACTTTTCAAAGCAAGAATTTGTTGCAGGTTCCGAATTTGCCCGTTAGATGTAATAATTGCCAACCAATTCACTTTTTCGCTTCCAGTAACAGCTGTGGTCCAAGCCCATAACACTAAAAGTACTAATGTATAAGCTTTTTTTTAATCTAACGTAGAGCTGATAAAATAGGATTTTTATTATTAGGAAATTGGGCGCCAAACTCTAATGTCTCAACAACTGCAATGATAATATGTGCAGCTATGTTCAAACTTATATATATACATATGTAGACTTTGTGGAAATGTTGCCCTTATTGTGTTAAATATAAGATTAAGAAAAAGAGAAGAATGTTTGGAAGCTTACAGCAAATATCTTTCTCTTGAAATATTTTATCATAAAATTAATAATTTTGAAGTTATTTTTATTTTATTTTATTTATTTATTTTATTTATTTATTTATTTGTTTATTCAATTCCTGTACAACAAGATTTAATCTTATATTTAAAGTACAAGAAAGAAGTGTTCATAAACAACATTTGGAGATCAAACTTTTCTTTTGATTAAAGTAAAAGAGAAAAAATATAATAATAATAATAATAACAATAGTAATAAATTAAATTATGCAAATTATAAAAATTGTATTCTACTACGGTGCAAAATAATTAAATAAAAATTTCCTAAAACTAATTGCGTTGCTATTAAGTTGCTGAGAATGTGGAAGAGAATTCCAAAGCCGTGCACCATGAATAAAGAAATGCCATTCAGATACAAGGTAAGTGATCTAGCAAATCTTATTTTATCCCTAAGATATCCTGGAGACTCTGAATAAATTATCTTATGCAGAAGTAATAATACACGGATGCTCAAAAGATTGTCAAACGATACACCATAAAGCTTCAAGGAAAAACGGGACACATGGTCATATTTCCTTAAACTATAAACATATCTCACAATATTATTGTATAGGACGTTGAGCTTCTCCCTGCTGTACATTAAACCAGGAAGAAGATAACATTTCGCAGTCAACCGTCTTATGTCCAAAGGCGTAAAGTATCGTGTCGACCAAAGACACCTCAATTTCATATAAGTTTGACCCACGAGTGTGTTAACATGATTTGTCCATGTAAGAAGTCAACCCAAGATTTGAGGCAAGAGACAAGAAAATTAAATCTTATTGTTTCCTCCAAATTTGATTGGAGGAAAATTGATCCGAAAATTTGGCAGGATAATTTTGTCATCAATATTCAATAATTTCACCAACCATCTGTACCTACTTGTGCTATAACTGAACATATCAAACAATATTTATTATTACAAATTAGCTTATAAAAACAAAAATAACTAAGGGCTATTATTACAATTTGCCGTTAAACTTTGGTTTAGTTAAAGGTGACTTTAGCTAAAGTGAACTTTAAAGTCACCTTTAACTTATTTTCATTATTACAACCTATAGATAAAATAAATTAATTTTAATAACAATTAAAATTTTTTTAAACGCTGTGGCAACGACATGTTTGTTTTTGTTGTATTTGCTAATTTTGTTTATATTTGAAGTTACCATATTGAAAATAATATATAATATGGCAAGTTAAAACCTAACCTTAACTTTAAAAGTTAAAGGTAGGATGACCCTCCCCCTTTAATTTAACGCTGACTTCTACCTTAGTGTCCACTTATAATAATGAAACAATTTATCTGCCATTTAAAATCCTCCCTTTAGTTAACGGCAAGTTGTAATAATGGCCCTAAGTGTATAACAATTAATAAGAATTTCCTAATTAAATGGAAGTATTAACTATATACATATATTTATTATGAATAAAACTAAATCATTAAAATTGTATAGTTTACTGAAAGCGACTCTTTTTTGCCTTCAATTGGCATGAATTTATAACTAAAATTATTTTAAAGTGTACAATGTAAACTATATTACAAATAAATGAAGCAAAGTTAGCGTAGAGCATTTCAGGAAATATAAGACAAGTTCATGTTCGGCGTAAAGTTGTACGATTAAATATGCACGTTTGTATATTACTCTTAGGGCCATTATTACAACTTGCCGTTACTAAAGAGATAATTTTAACGGGCCGATAAATTGTTTTTCATTATTATACAATAAGGTAGAAGTGAGCGTTAAGCTAAAGGCAACTTGTAACTTTTAAAGTTAAGCTTACGCCTGAACTTGCCATACATATACGAGTATATCATTTTCAATATGGCAACTTCAAATATTAACAAAATGAGAAAACAACAAAAAAGCTTGTCATTGCCACTGAGCTCTAAAAAAACTTGTTTAATTTGACCATTATTATCGACATTGCTCCGGCACTGTTATATTTTTAAAAAAGGTAACTTTATTTTATCATTAGGTTTTAATAACGAACATAAGTTAAAGGTGACTTTAAAGTTGACTTTAGCTAGAGTTACCTTTTATTGAATTCAACTTTAACGGAAAGTTATAAAAATGGCCCTTACTTGTAGTAAAATTTATTAGAATAAATTAACATACACCATAAGATAAAAGCGAAAATATACTTTAAAAATTCATAATATTTGCTTGAAAACTTGAGTCTAAAATTGCCCAGCTGTCGAAACGCATGTAAAAAATATTTACATATATACATATACAGTACAGCTACTTATGTGTGAGTAAATATTAGTTTTTATGCCTAAAATTGCGATACGGCATGGGCGTTAAATTTTTAAGCTGAATTCATTATATAAGACAATAGAGGGTATATTTCTTTTCTTTTTCCCAACTGTATATGCATATTTCCCATCTACAAGTCTATTTAAGTCAATCTTTTAAAGAATAGTTAACTTGTATAATAATAGATTAAATTTTATTTTTCTTATAAATTGTTCATTTAATTTCCCCTTTGTTGTAGACAACGTCGCAAAATAATGTACTATTGTACATAATTTTATAATAACTCAATGCAACTTAGGACCATTATTACAACTTGACGTTAACTAAAGGAAGGATTTTAACAGGCAGATAAATTGTTTTTCGTTATTATGAGTACCCAATAAGATAGAAGTGATAGTTAAGCTAAAGGGAGGATCATCCTACCTTTAACATTTAAAGGTCAGTTTTTGCTTGAACTTGCCATATTATATATTATTTTCATTATGGCAACTTAAAATTTAAACAAAATAAGCATATACAACAAAAAAAAAACGAAGCCCGAGGTTGCCACTGCGTTAAAAAAAACTTGTATAATTGAACAGTTTTATCGACATTGCTCCGGCACTGCCATATTTTTTAAAAATTTTAACTGTAAGTTGTAATAACGAAAATAAGCTAAAGGAACTGTACTTTAACTAAACCCAAGTTTAACGGCAAGTTGTAATAATGACCCTTAAAGTCCTAACTGTAAAATTCATTTACTACTGTAAAAATGTAGCGATAAGTCCAACAAATAAGTCAGCAGTTGTCTAAAGGCTATTTTATACATTATGCCCTTAAATTTTTGATTGCAGATATTGGTTGTTCTTCTATTTCTTAATATATCGAAACTGATGTTTAATTTTGTTGAGAACACATACACTCTCAGTGTCTAATTTAGAAAAAGAACAAACAATTACGAAACAAAAAAGTAATAACGAGAATAAAAATAAACAAAGATTAAATAACAATAACGAAACTACATAAAAACATCAAGAAGTAGAGAAAGGAATAATAACACTATGCGACAAAATAAAAAAAGAAATTAAATACACTCAGCTAATGACATAGTGTAAGTTGTGAGTTTTTTTGAGTAGAACTCAAAAATATTTTTTTTCATATTTCTTGAACCCTCCAAACATGTTTTATTTGACAAAAACTTTTTTTTTGACTTTACTCACAAATTTATTGATTACACAAAGATTTCCGAACAGATGTCCAAAATTTAAGCCTTATTAGAAAGGAGAGCGATGGGCCTTAAAAACGGTATACATATATATATTATTGGACTTAAAATACTATGGCTTTTGATGAAGTAAACTTGACAAATTCGATTTTTTCATATCTTTGTCGGTTAATAGTAGCAAACTTTAATTAAAAAATATGAAATAAGTGACGACATTCTAAAACTGCATTATGTTCTGAAGAGATTGACACTTCGTTTGATAAAATCGAGCAAAAATTACCGTAGTTATTATTTAAGGAGTCTAATAATAGTGTTTTCACACCGAGTGGTTTTAACGCAAAAGTTGGTTTTAACGTTAAAACCAAAAATAAAACCTGTTTTTACCATACAAAATTATTGAGTTAAAACCAAAATAAAACCTTTTTTGAATTGGATTTAAGTAGGTTTTATGAAATACAACCTTGTTTTGATGTACTAAATCAGAGCTACCAGCTCTGAAATCTTAAAAACAGCTGATAAAAACAAAATAAAAACAAAAACAACTGTAAATAAATAAATAAATGTAAATAATCATTTATTTTTGTATTAAAAAAGGGAAATTTGGAATATTTTTAATTTCTTCAATGAAAATTTTAAAAATTTGGAAATATTTAATTATTAATCGAAATGTCACAATGAATATAGTTTCTTGGGCAAAAGGTAAGTCAGAAGCTAAATATATCAATATGAAATAAGGCATATTGCTTATAAAATTTTTTAATCGAAGTCATAAATGTCATGAATTTAAAACCAATTTTAATAAAACTTGCAGTGTGAACGCAAAAACAGCTGATTATGGTTTTAATGCTAAAATCAGATTTTAAATTTTGGTGTGAAAACACTATAACAGTCGAGTTATCCTTTTCATATATAATCGTATATTTTTTTAATTAAAAGTTCATTTGATAAGATGACATATATGAAAAATATAACGCGACTGTTATACAATTTAAATAATAACTACTTTTTGTCCGCAGTGTCAATCTCTTCACAAGATAATGCACTTTGAGAATGTCATCACTTATTTTATATTTTTTAATTAAATTTTGCAATTAAGAAAATTGACAAATATTGAGATTTAAATTTATTGATTTAAATCCATTTATTGATTTAAATTTACAATTAAAATAACAAAACAAATATTATTTAAAACAATTTAACAAATATTATTTTAAAACAACTCTATTTAATTTTAAACACAAAATTGAATTGCTTAGCTCGGCTGCCAAATATATAATAATTTTTATTTGCTTTTTTTTATATTGAAAAGCTATTTTTTCCAACTCGATCGAATATTTAAGTTTTTATCATGTTTAAGTTGTTCAGTCCGCTTACTATATTTATTTTAGTTCAGTTTTTTCTTTAACCCTACGGGATCGCCAGAATCCTTTCCAGTGCGATCCCACATTCGGCCCTCCTGACGAATCATTCGACTCGAATGATGTGCTTTTTATGTGCGATCCCACATGCGATCTCACATTCGGCCCTCCTGACGAATCATTCTACCCGAATGATGTGCTCCACGGCTTCATGTACTCGGCCACTGCGTTACATCTCCTAGACCCTTCACATTCTCCAACTTTCTCTACCTCATAACGGCCATGGTTAAGTTTCCTCACGACCCTATAGGGACCAAGATACTTCAGCTTTAACTTCTTACCAACACCAAATTGGGTGCGCTTGATTGCGACCAATTCCCCTACCTCATAAACTGTCTCTGGAACTCTGCCTTTATTAAAACTCTTCCTATTCTCTTCCTGAATGCGTAGTATATTTTTTCTAGCTTCCTTCCTCAATGCATCATGTTCCTTGTTTAACACTTTCATGAAAATTTCATCTAATAAAAGTTTTATATCAGGATTGTCGTTATCCTTCATGTTCAGCCCAGTCAGTAAACGGTTCAATACCAGTACTCCGTGGTGCGGTACTATAGTCCTCTGTACACGGTCAGCATATTTGTACCAATGGTCTGGTTTCTCTACACAGAGCTTGGTCAACATAGGAATAATTATCCTATGTATCCTTTCAACTAGGCCGTTCCCTCTTGGCACTACAGTTGCAATCATAAGATGCTGAATATTTTTGGATTCACAAAACTCTTGAAACTTGTTTGATGTAAACGCCGAACATCTGTCTGTAATAATTCTCTCCGGGTTTCCGAACACTGCAGCTTGTCTTCTGAGTCGTTCTATTACCTCTTCAGTCCCTGTGCTTTGTGTTGGATACAACCACACAAACTTCGAAAAAGCATCGATTACTATTAAAATATGATTGTATTTCTTATGTTTTGCTTCCATTGGTCCTACGTGATCTAGATGGTATGTTACTAAAGGTCTATCATTCTTATCTATGGGGTTCAAAAGTCCTTCCTCATAACCTCTCTTAGCTTTCGATACTATACATTCAACACAACTCTTCACTATCAGGTATATAAAAAGAGTTCTCCACTAAGTCTTGGGTTTTACGAGATGAAAAATGGCCTTAACGGTGCGCAGTTTGTATAATCTCTTTTCCCATGCTACTCTGTATAACTATTTCTATTCTCTATTAGGGTTCTTATATAATAAGTCATATTTTACGTAATAGTCGTCATCTGAGCTATGCTCCAAAACTTTTCTGATTACTTTTATCCATTCGTCCTGAAGTTGAGCCTCCCTAAGACGATATCTTAAAGAATCCGTCATTATAAGACACGAAATGCGACTTAAGGCATCCACTTGCTTCATTTCCTGATGGTCTATTTCGTATTCAAAGTCCTGTAAGAACACAGCCCATCTTGAGATTCTCGGTGGAACGTCCTGTTTCCTCATTGTTAATGCAAATGCGTTGCAGTCGGTCACTATTTTCACTTTCAATCCCAGTAAATAAATCCTCCACTTCTTCAATGCCTCAATAACAGCCAATACTTCTAGCTCGTATGAATGATATTTTTGATCCGCTGACGTTGTTTTTCTACTCCTGTATTCTATTGGATGTAGATGTAGGTCTTCATCATCTTGTTGTAGAAGCACAGCTCCATAACCATACATGCTTGCATCGGTGTGGATTTCAGTCACTGTCTTTGGATTAAATAATTTGAGTACGGGTGCCGTCACTAATGAATTTCGCTATAATGCTATAATTTCATTCTGTCCCATTTCAAATTTCACATTTTTCTTCAAAAGGTCCGACAATGGCTTTGCTATTATGGCATAATCAGGTATAAATCTACGAAAATATGATGTTAGTCCTAAAAATCTCTGAAGCGACTTGTGATTAAATGGCAACGGATATGTAGACACGGTTTTAGTTTTTTCCTCTGAATTCCTTATCATAGAGTTTTCTCTTATGTTTCCAAGAAATTAATCTTCTTCTTCAAAAATTGACATTGTGACCATTTGATATCAAGTCCGTTCATTCTCGCGACTTCCAATAACTTTCGTAACTTCGTGATTCCTTCCTCTTCATTCTCAGAAGGACTAATTATATAGTCCATATAGATCAATAAAGTACCATCAATGATAAGATCCCTAAGAACCGATGTTATATACCTACAGAACACTGCAGGAGAATTCGAGATACCGAATGGTATGTACAAGAATTCGTATACTCCATTATGTGTTACAAAAGCTGCATATTTCCTCGAGTCCGGCTCTACTGGAACATGAAAGAATCCATTTCTTAAGTCTAATGTAGTATACACTTTTGCGCCCTGACTTCTAATGAAAATTTTAACAGCCCCTGTTAGAAATTGTCTGGCGTAGATATATTTCTGCAAATCATTCCATTTCACTGTATATGCGCAATCTTCAAGCCTCTGGTCTATATCCGACTGACCCTCGCCTGAAAATTTCGAGATTGTATCTTCTATGTCCCTTAAGGAAAATGTTGATCCAGGCTATCCTGTAACATCAATCTGTCGAACAACTGAAGCTGCTTCACCATACTCGGAATCTGCATCGGCCTGTTGTGAAAATTTGTATAGTATTCTATTAAACGTGCCTGTAAAATTGTCTTAGTTCCGTCCGTTTGTAACCCTAGTAATGTCAGTTTTCCTTGTAAATCCTCTACAGTAAGCGCCAAAATGTCAAGCAATTCCATTTCGTTTACAATACTATTAAAAATTTTAAATACAAAATCAAATGCAACTTCTAAATAAAATTAAAATAATTGAATTATAAGACACAAATTCAATAAAATATTTCAATGTGAAGATATAAGATAAGATATAAGATATATAATAACGATATAAAGTAATGTTAACTTTTAAATAACGTTAAAATTACAATTTAATATTAATTTTAAATGACGTTAAAATTAATATAATTTTCAAAATATTTATAAATATTCTCTAGGTTTATAGTTTTTTTTTAATATTTCTACAAACTTCCATAAGATTATTCGGTCTTTTATGTTCTTCCATGTTTTTCTATATACTTCAATTTATTATCTTCTTCGATATTCTTCCACAAACAATTCTATTTTCTTCTATAAGCTTCAACCTCTATTCTCTTCTGTTGACTTCAACTCACTTTTCTAAACTTCTATTTTCTTCTATAAACGTCTAAGCGTTTCTTACATTTCATGCGTTTCTCTCGCAAAAAATGTATTTCTATAAATTATACATACATACATACATACTTCAGATAATTTCGTCTGCTTTCATTTCATCTTCACATGGATCTTAACATTGAGCAGACTTACAAAGATCGTCCTTCTTGAAATTCAATTTAATTCTACTGCACCGCACATTTTTCCTTAGAACTCTTTAATTTTTCTTGAAATTTTACTGCACCGCACGTTTTTCGTAGAACACTTTAATATTCTTGCATTTTGCTATTCACAGTTTGTGGGCATCTTTTGCTTTATATTTTAATTGTTGCAATTTGTCGATCCCGGTTGAGCCCCCATTTGTAATATTTAGATTTAAATTCATTGATTTTTGTAATATTTATATTTAAATTTATTGATTTAAATCCATTTATTGATTTAAATTTACAATTAAAATAACAAAACAAATACTGTTTAAAACAATTTAACAAATACTATTTTAAACACAAAATTGAATTGCTTAACTCGGCTGCCAAATATATAATCATTTTTATTTGCCTTTTTTTTATATTGAAAAACTATTTTTTCCAACTTGATCGAGTATTTAAGTTTTATCATGTTTATGTTTTTCAGTCCGCTTACTATATTTATTTTAGTTCAGTTTTTTCTTTAACCCTACGGGATCGCCTTAATCCTTTCGGGTGCGATTCCACATTAATAAGGCTTTTACTAAAAGCCTTCCATAACAGTAGAATGCCATAGGCAGGGATTAGCAAAACTACCAGGTTGTTTATCCAGAATATCATTTGCCCTTGCAGTCTCCATTATTGTCCTATCATGGACTGGCAGGAATAAAAAGCAATAAATTCAAAAAAGTATTATTATTAGTTAACTAATGACTTAATTCCAAAATCCATTCTGTTACCTCTGTATTAATAGATGTGAGGCCACGGTTGAAAATTCCAGGTCAGATATTTCCAACAAGACGAAATATATGAAAAAAATATTTCTCCGGCGACTTCCTCTCTTTGTCACGAATTGTTTCTGAAAAATCTGTCCTGCCACATGGATAAAATGGAGCGCTTTATGAGCTCTTCAATGATATGGAGGTTGTGCAGTGTATTAATATCCAGCGGCTGCGCTGGCTCGGCCATGTCATTCGAATATAGGAGGATATTCCAGCGGGACGGGTATTTGATGCGCGGATTTGCGGAAGTCGGCGAAGAGAAGGACCTTTTTTCCGTGAGAAGGACCAAATCGAGGAAGCGCTGTCATCGATTGGTGTGACCAAATAGCGTAGGCGCGCAAGAAGCAGTGGCACCTGAAAGGATATGTTACGGCAGGCCGAAATTTCCATCCTCCAAGCCTGTTTTATTTGACAAAAACGGTTTTTTTGATCTTTTTACACATAATTATTGATTACCCAAATATGTTTGAACATATTTTAAAAATCCAAAACATTTTGTTCAAACTTATACATATGTTAGTAGTTTTGATGGGATTAACTTGGAAAATATTATATTTTTCTTATTTTTTTCCAGTTTGGCCATTCTTAATTGGTAAATTTAATTAAAAAATATGAAATATTTAGGTGGTACCCATCAAACCTTATAAAGTACCATTTCTATTGTCCGGACTAGATCAAAAATATCATACAGTGGAGTTATGTTTTATTTCTCGCTACTGCATACACAAAAATCTTTTCGTATACATATCGTCAAGCATACTCTCTTTAAATTAAAAACTTACATGAACAAGTGAACATAATTAATCTGAAATACGAAGAAGTCCGTATTTTATGCAGCTGCAATTACAATGCAAATACAATGAATTACGAATGATTTAAGCTTCACAAATTACTTTTTGTGTTAAGTTATCTTCTTCATGTTGCTCGTAGGCAACATCAATGAACTAAGTTTAGAAAATGCAAATAAAAGAATATATTTTAATATCATTTTAAAACTGGTGGACAAACTTTTATTGTAGAAAGAAGGAGCCAAATGCTCATTTTAAATAAATTTGAACGTTCTCATTATTTCATGCTAAAGTAAATCGTTTCAATAAATATTTTTAGACAAATGCATCAGGACAACAGAATATGCTAAGAATTATGAAGATGTTTAATATAAACACATTTGGCGTCCATATACGGGAATCCTGTCTAAATACAAAACCAGCCATACAAAATTTTAATGTTTTGGAATTTATTTCAAAGTTGAGAGAGGAGAACAGTTTTCTATTTTTTACCGTTTTTATTTTTGCTTAAAAGATTTTAGCACAAGAAAAAATTTGACCATAAAAGTGAGGAAAGAAAAATGAAGAGCAAAAATTAATTGCTCAACTACCATTCTCTGGTAGACTTAACAAATTCACAATTTTCATTCATTATATACATACAGTGAGCGCCATAAGTGAGTCAACAATTCTGTTCTTAAGTATAAAACAGTTTTGTTCTTAAGTATAAAAAAAGTTCCTTTATCATGAATTGTTGTTTTTGTTTTAACATTTTATAAGTAACAAATAAACGTTTTTATTTTTGGAAATTTATTAGACTATTCTCATTTACTTTTGTCGCTATCCTAAGAAAATGAATTATTTCAGTGGTGTTTACTCACTTTTGGCGCTCAGTGTATATAAGATGTAGATGTCAAAACGACATAGAAGTGAGTAAAAACTGTGGAAAATCAAAAGAAAGTAGTTTGTAGGAAGATGCGTTCACGGTTAGTTGAACAGCAACTCCATTGGGCATATTTATAGTTTATTAGGGTAGTTAAAGATAAGCAATTCTATGGACTTAAATCCGTTCGTATTTCTACTGTTATTATCCTAAATTCATGGACTTCCCTAGTAAAAATATATGTATAATACATTCTAAAGAGAATTTCTTAAAATATCACTGCAATTGGTTGTAGTTTCTTTTTTAGTACATATTTTCTATTGTAGTTGGCGTTTTGCCCAATAACGAGCTGTTGAGATATTTTTTGTGTCATTTTCAGTGTGTTCCTTCATATTGCAATTAAAGTGGCTAAAAATCATTTGTTTTTGCACGTTCTTATGAAATCTTATGGTTGTGACTTGCGGACGCAATTTCAGCAGAATATAAACAGACAAAAACGACTGTAAACACAAACAAGCATCGTCTGAGTTTGTTTAAAATGGTTAGAAACAGTTTTCATGGTTTTCATCGAAAGCACATTTTAAATATTAAGCCACAACACTCACAGAATAAGAAAAATAACCAGATCATAACCAAACTAATGTAACAATGAACGCCTAATTACTTATTACATTAACACAAAACTTTACTTTGCCTAAAACGAATTTTAACTTTTTGTCATCTGTTGTGAAATTACTTTACTTTTACGTATTTATTAATACGAGTCAGGCAGTATAATTTGGTAATAAAGTCGGAAATTTTCATGGTAAGAAGAAGAGTACCGTTGAATTCAACATATTCTAATAGCATGACCTTGAATATTATTCACTGTACGTATTAAATGTATGCTCATAAATGTCAGTTCAACTCAACATAAGGTGTTCTAGTACTTGTATGTCAATAATTGTATGACCTTGATATTGGTACGAAAATGGAAATGGTGTTACATCGTTTAACACTAAAATGATAAACAAAAGCTACAAAAACAAAAACAATAGAATTTTTTACATGATCGACGAATAAACAAAAATATAGCAACAACATCAGTATAAAAAGAGGAGATAAACAAGTAAACAAAAAGCAACAACAAACATTACCAGAATAAATGTAAACAAAATGCAAGAACAACGGTGAAACAACGATGTTTACATTTACAGAGATTTCGAGAGCCATTCTTCTTCAAGAGCATACATCAGACTGTTTACCCTGCGATATAAAAGGCAAGACAAAGCATGCAACGGTGTCGGTAAAAATTCAGTCAGTCTTGTGTGAAGACGCGTTGCGTGTGAAGAGAATAATTGTGGTTTGAAGATCTGAGGAACATTTGTTAGTGTTTACGCAGAGTTTAAAGATGAATAGCAAACAACGCAAATTGTTGTCGTTTACCTCAAGTTGTGAACAGAATTGTGCGAACAATAAAGAATTTAATTAAAACTGAACATAAATTTATTTTTATTTGCGATCTACGAGCTCATATTTTAAACGTTTTTAAAAGGGTAAAAACGTAACAATATGTATGTAAGTACAAAATAAATTATGTTAACTCTAACAGGAATACTTACAATTGTTCGTAGACAAAAAAAAAAAAAAAAAACAAAGCGTATAATTAGCGTAAAAGCGTAATACAATAAGTACTGTCAAATACGGTAGAGGTAGTTTATGTGTTTATGTGTTCGTCAACTCGTAAAAATTCGTCAACTAATAATTCAACAATATCGCTAAAAAAAAATAGAAAATCAATACACATCAATGAGTTTCAGATTGACAGTTTTAAGCTCTCTAACGCTAACCCATCGTAATTAATGTTGCAGTAGCAAAACTGAAGCATTCCTCCACAAATTAATGACTGTTAATTAATAACACGGTGCGACCGTCAAAATACACCCAGCTAATGACATAGTGTAGGTTGTGAGTTTTGTTGAGTAGAACTCAAAAATATTTTTTTATATTTCTCTAACTCTCCAAACTTCTTTTATTTAACAAAAACGGTATTTTTGATCTTTTTTTACCTATTTCCAAAGTACAAAGTTTTTTCAAAAGGGGACATATGAGCCTTTAAAATTGTGTACATAAACGGGTAAACATGGAAAATATAATTTTTTCTCATTTTTTCAAGTTTAGCTAATCTTAATTGCAAAATTTAATTCAAAAATATAAAGTAAGTGATAACATATACAGTAAGAAAGTGCATTATCTTGTGAAGAGATTGACACTTCGTTTCATAAAATCTAACAAAAATTACAGTAGTTATTATAAATAGAATACCAGTCGTGTTATATTTTTTATATGTCATCTTGTCAAATGAACTTTAAGTTCAAAACTTTAAACATTTTTTGATGGATCTAGATTGCTTATCGCAAAATATGTTAATTTCACGTTTGCACGATTAACAGAAGTCAGCTAATATTTGTGTTCGTTGCAAATATTATTATTTCTCATTGCGCAAACATTGGCCAACTCTGGTGGTCGCTCAAACGTGATATGGACACATTTTCCAATAAACAATCAAGATCCATGAAAAATTTTTTAAGTAAAAGTTCATTTGAAAAAAATATATATTTGAAAAAAGATAACTCAACTGTTAAACTCTTTAAATAATAACGACGGTAATTTTTGTCCGATTTGACCAAAAGAAGTGTCACTATCTTCACGAGATAATGCACTTTCTCATATTCATATTGAATTAAAGTTTGCTACTATGAACGGACAAACTTTAAAAAATATGAAAAAAATTGGCATTTGTTAAGTTTACCTCATCAAACCTCATAGCATATAAGTTAAATAATATATATATGTACATCGTTTTTAAGGCCCATCCCTCTCCTTTCTAATGGGGACATCGGTTCAGAAATGTTTGTGTAATCAATAAATTTGTGGGTAAACTAAAAAAACAGTTTTAGTCAAATAAAACAAGTTTAGAGGGTTCAAGAAATATAAAAAAAAATATTTTTGAGTTCTACTCAACAAAACTCTCAACTTACACTATGTCATTACCTGGGTGCATTTAATTTTTTTATTTAGTCGCATAGTGTATTTGTGGTCGAGATTGTCTTGCACCTATTGGAAAGAACGCTTTTTTGTTGAACGGTTTTAAAGTAACAACGATGTTTTGATCTAACAGTTGTACCAAAGATGTAGTGTGATTCGGAAGAAAGCAGAATCAAACATTTAGGAGCACTTCAACGGGACGACAAAGTTCATTGTTTACGGTTAAAAGAACTTGAACTTCTAGCTTTTTTGCCTTCATGTAGCATCTAACTTCTGCAAAATCTGTTGAGCTATTCTGCAAAGATTACACTGTTGTATTGTAAATAAAAGAAATATCGATCAATTTTTTATGCCTAGTGTAGAAGTCCCGCACTTAGGCTCTTTATTTAAAGAGTATAAATAATTGATTTACAATTCATTTAGAATTGATGTCTTATTCTAAAATACTTCATTTATCCATATTCAGTGCTGATCAAGCGTTATGTTTACAGTGAAAGGTATAACGGTCTGATCATAACAACAAGTATGGTGACGTTACAATAATACGAGTGCTAATCGTACTTTAATGAACTTATATTCTACCCAAAGCGATTATTTGCTGTTGGACTCATTGCACAAGAGTGTAGCGTGCCACTGGAAACAAATATGCTTAACAAAAGGAGCGACAATGTATGTTATACAAACGAATACACAACACTTCCGTTTTACGGAAGAACGTTCACATAACTTTATGTTCTATGAACATTCAAGCAACTGTGAATTCTATGAACATTCTTTTACATTGAAGTATTATGATATTTAATAATAAATTTTTTGAATTGTTAATTAATTTAATACAATATTATTATAATTATAACAAGCGCGCTCTTATTTATCTTAATTAATTTTATTTAATATTGTACAACTTAAGTCTATTCTTATGAACTAGTTCTTCTTTTCCAAGTGTTGATACATTAAGGGCCATTATTACAACTTGCCGTTAAAGTTGGGTTGATTTAAAAGTAACTTTAGCTAAAGTGAACTTTAAAGTCACCTTTAATTTCTTTTCGTTATTACAACCAACTGATAAAATAAAGTTAACTTTTTCAAAAATATTGCAGTGCCGGAGCAATGTCGATAAAACTGCTCAATTAAACAAGTTTTTTTCAAACGCAGTGGCATCGAAAGGCCTGTTTTTTTATTGTATTTGCTCATTTTGTTTATGTTTGAAATTGCCATATTGAAAATAATATATAATATGGCAAGTTTACACATAAACTTAACTTTAAAAGTTACGGTTAGGATGATCCTCCCTTAAGGTTAACGCTCACTTCTACCTTATTGTCCACATATAACAATGAAAAACAATTTATCTGTCCGTTAAATTCCTCCCTTTAGTTAACGGCAAGTTATAACAATGGCCCTAAATCTTAATGTTAATCTTAAATGTATTTCCTTATTTTCAAAGGGTCCTTTATATTGAGGATCTAACTTGAGCCCTGTCTCATTCTCAAGTAAAACCAAATTTCTTATGTTGAAATTGTAATTATATTCTTTCTTATTATAAATTAAATTTCCCTAGCTCGTAATGTGTCGGCGGCATTGTTTTAAAACAATAGGTGAAATGCTTAAGCCACACATCCCAATCGCTTTTGTCAAGACCTATGTATATGTTCTATGGTTTCTTTTCATGGTACCTGACGTCTGGTGAACAGTTAATTTTAACTTGTCGATTTTAATGAGGTCACACAATTTGTATTCAGTACCTATGTCCGTCTTCATCAAACAGTAGGACCGTCTTAAATTTCGCAACTGTATTGCCACTAAATATTTTGTTCAGTCACACCTGTTTCGAATCCTTCACTCTATACTTCTGTTCACAAAAATTGTAATAGTTTCCGACTCCAATCCGAAAATATCGCTATATGCGACAAAAAGTTCTTATAGTGTATCTTTAAATTGTTGGAAGAAATCTATCTGCATAATTTTCAATACATCTGATTTTCTATGTATTTCTTTGGTTTGATTTGTTTTGATTATATCATATTCAGATGGTTCAAGTTATTGATTTATAATTACCTCTTCATCACAATCAATGAAGCTAAGTAAAATAAAATTATTGCTATTTATAATTCGTATTTCAATCGTTTGTGGGTTGGATTAAACGGGTGCAAGACTAGGCGATTATAATCCTATACAGTTATATTTTTTTAAGAAATCCACGCCAATGATGCCATGGCACGGCATATAGAAGTCATTATGCATTATTTGGAAATCATGAGGTGCATATAGATTTCATTTCACCACTTATTTTTGTTGTCCTCTTAGCATTTATCTGGTTCTGATCGAAGCCAGCATCTGTGTTAATTAGTAGTCTTGTTTTAGGGCTAATGATATAAAATTAATCTGAATGAAGAAACATAAGCTGAGGTCGAGATTATACACTTTGTTATTTATTGCTCTGATCTTAGGGGATGGTCGGAGTTTTCCGGACCATTTCTAGCTGAGCTTGCTGCTCGTACGTAACGTCTATTTCTGCGATTATTACTATATCTTTGTCTGTTCCTATTACTGCATTTGTTAGTGTTGTTGTTGCTATTATTATGACCCATGTTTCGTGGTAATTATATTTATTACGAAATCCTCTTTTATTTACATGACAATTGCTGTAGTGCTGTCTTTGCCTAAAATATAATGTGGCATTATGTTGATCGGTTGCGTCGGTGCAACTATTTGCAAATTTGGTGATTTAAAAAGTTTAACCTTATCATATTGCAGTTTTGAGAAAGGGCATTTACTGCTTCTTGTTTTGAATATTTGTTCGCCAGCTTTCCTATCAACCGTCCCTAATGTATTTTATAATGACTTTATTAGGGTTTGTATTTCAGGACATTAGCATTGACAGTTTTACTCATTTGTTTAATATTCATTATTTTGCTGTTAGGAACTATACAGATTCACCTTTAGTACCTCTTCAATTTGTTTGGTACATCTAAAATTGTAAACACCTACTGACCTAAGAGTGCACTTAAATGCACTTCTTTTATTATATACTTTGTTGGAGCTTCTTTCAATTCAATTATTTTACCCAAGGTCTGCTGAATTATTCTGTATGAACTGTTGCTACGACAGTGGTACGACAATCCAAGGGTCAATGTTCAATCAAAAAGGTAATGTTGACTGCAAGCACCCTTGTGGCTTCTAAATATGTTGTCCTCGGTGCGACTTAGAACACTGGCAGGATTGTCATGTAAATAAAAGAAATACCAATTGATTGCTTAGGCCTAGTGCATAAAGTTCCGGACTGAGGCTCTTTATTTAAAGTTGCTAAACAACTGATTTACAATTCATTTTCATTTTATTTCTTATTCTAAAATCCTTCAGCTTTTGTGTATATTATTATATATATATATTATATTTTGTGATCGGTACAACAGTCGTGGTCATGGTACAACACAACGAGATTATTTGCTGTTGAACCCAAGGCACAAGAGTGTCGCAAAAGCAACACTCTGTTAAGCAAAGGTGCTTAAAAAAAGAAAGGACAATGTATGTTATAAACACAAACAGACTACACTATATACTGATCCTACCAAGGTAAGTCTTGTACTTAAGACAATCTGCCCAAATGGATGCACCATACAGTGTAATGTTCCTGATTACTGCTGGCAGCTTTTTCCTTCTGAGAAATTTTGGTCCTCTCGTGTTAGCAACAAGCGCTTTACACGTTCCACTTGATTTCTCATCTGTGCTGTTTAAGAAAAACCATGAGAAAAATTAAGAATCAAAATGTGGGAAGGCAAAAAGATTTTAAATTTTTTCTTGACATTTTTTGCTTAATACTTCTATTGCACAAAAATTTACATTGTCGTTCTTTAGCCAAATTGCGTAATCTAATATAAGTTCGCCGTTCCATTTCATTACTGTTTGAATTTGATTTGGAAAATTTAATTTATATTGGCAACTAAATAACGAATAATGGCGGCACTAGAGAAAATATGTCCGCAAAAGCAAGACTAGTTCTAAGAACTATGACTAAGACTGTTCGGACAAAATATTTGTCCTGGTGGAAATGATTTGCCCATGTAAATCATGTAAAATTTGAATTTGTTTTAAAATTGTTGCCGGACAAATTATCCGAAAATTTGTTTTTGTTCGGAGCACATGAGTGATTCTAGCTTAAAGAGCTAATCCAATTCTGTTCTCTTTTCGTTAAGTTTCGGCAAAAAATAATTTCTTTAAGTTCATAACAAAACTGGCCGCAATTTACTTACCTGTTTATGTATATGTGTTCAACACTTATAACAAACAGCAATTTGTAATGGCTCCCTTTTATATATATACATACAGTAGCGAGCAAAAAAAATGCAACGCTAAGCCGATTGATCTTTATGTATGCCTCTTTCAAAAATACAGTACGGAAATTAAATACTTTTTTATTTTTATACTCCACAAACTTAGTTAACAATAACAGGTTACAATATCACAATTTTTCTATCCACTTATTTTTATTTTAACATTTAAGAAAAAAAGTGAAAAATTTCAGCGAGCTAAAAAATGTAACGCAGTGAATTATTTGTGAAAGTAAGAGGATAAAATTTATTTATACAAAATTTTCGTTAATAATTTTTACAATATTTATTAACCATTAGAAACAGTTATCAACTGATAGCAAGGTAGCCATTATTAAGCCTCTGGAAGAGGGTAAAAGCATGGGAGAAATTGGGCAAATATTCGGCGTAAACAAATCAAAGGTGTGCCGAATTGCGTCGAACAACAAATAGCGTATAAAGAAAGTCTGGCAACAGCGCGAAGATCGCCAAATGATTAGACTGGTTTAAGCTGATCCAAGAATGACAGCTGTGGACGCTAATGAGCAAATTCGATTTCCAGTGGAGTGCATACTGTTCACCGCAGATTTATTTACCAGACGTCCCGGAAAGAAACCGCTAATAAGTAAGGTCAATAAAATCAAGCGCCTTAATTTTGCAAAGCGTTATCAATATTTGTCAAGTGAACAGTGGGCAAAAGTGCTGTGGAGTGATGAGAATAAATTTACTCTTTTTGGTTCTGATTGGATAAAATATATTCGAAGACTACCTAAACAGAGATATTCTCCCAGATATCAGCTACCAACAGTAAAATATGGCGCAGATTCACTAATGGTGTGGGGTGAGTTACGTTTGTTTTTCAGTGAATTTCTTTATTTTATGTAATTTATTGGTAGGTGTGTTTTCTCGGTACGGAGTTGGTCCGTTGGTGAAAAGTGATGGTATTATGAATCCCACTAAATAATGTGAAATCCTAGAAGAAAATATGCTCCCACATCTTGTGGAAAAAATGCCCCCAAACAGCATATTCCAACAAGGCAATTACCTGAAGTACTCTAGTCGCTTGTTTCGTAACTACCTAAGCGACCATGATGCGCAAGTTTTGGATTGGCCGTCACAATCTCCCGATCTAAGCCCCATAGAAAACCAATGGGAGGTTCTAGATCGGAAAGTTAAGAAAAAAAATCCTTCAAATTTGGGGAAATTAGAAAATGAATGGGTAAAATACTCTTGTGGATTTTATGCCCTCCAGACTGCAAGCGGTAATAGAAATAAAGGCTACGCAACCAAGTATTAGTTTTAAGTATATTTTCAACCAACATATTGTAAGAATTGGCATTTAATTTAAACAAAGTTATTTAATAACATAGCGTTGCATTTTTTTGCTCGCTGATATTTTTCACTTTTTTCTTAAATGTTGAAATAAAAATAGGTGGATGGAAAAATTGTGATATTGTAACCTGCATTTGTTAACTAAGTTTGTGGAGCATAAAAATAAAAAAAAGTATTTAATTTCCGTACTGTATTTTTGAAAGAGGCATACATAAAGATCAATCGGCTTAGCGTTGCATTTCTTTTGCTCGCTACTGTACATAAGAGCATAATAAAATGCATAGTAAACAATGCAGTGGTATTTACAATATATGGTGGTAAACAACACAACATTCGTATTAATTCTACAGCACCATTATAAAAAATTATGGTTTATTAAAAATATGTTTAGATTTACATATTTACGGTGTCTACCATTTAAATTTAAAAAAAAAATACAAATGATTACTAAAGGTTTTAAAAATATTTCCTAATTATGTATTTGACAGACTTTTCGTTAAATTTTAAATAGTAGGATTTGCATAACCTAGTTAGGTTAAGTGTGCCGGAAGTTAAAAAATGTCTTTGGTGAATGTTTCAATTAAAATCTACTTGGTATAGTCATAACATACTGAGGTTAAATAAATAAATTGTCTCAAAATAAACACTATTTTACTATTACATTATGTAGGTAGTGTTTATTTTTATTTTAAATTAGAAAAATATAGTTATAGATTTTGACTAATTAAAGCATTTCACTTTACTTTTATTAGAGAAGATAATTACGTTTTAACGTTCGTACAAAATTTGGTTTCCGAAATACTAGACCTGTTTCTGTAAAATAAACGATTTCACTTGCTTGTCTATTTATATGTAAAAATACAATCAAAATTTTGGGTGTTTTCCTCAACACAAACTAAATTGAGTGTTTGAGTGAAAATGGAATTGTTTGGCTTACAGAAACAGTACATAAAACTTTTAATAAGTACCTTTAAATAAATATAAAATCGTTGAAATAAACCTAAAAACTCTGTAGTGATAACACTGGTTAACAGCTCAATTAAAGCAAAACAAAAGGCGCCATATTAAAAGTGATAAAAAGAGTTGTTAATTCGTGGACTGTATGGGGGGAAACCAAAGACCAAAAAAAGGTATCCAATAGTTCACCTGATGAGTTGAATGCTGTTAGAGTTGGTGGCGACTTCTGGTAATAAAATTCCTGATGTGATTTCTGGCAAAAAAGGACGAAAGATGAGAACAAATTCTTTCGAAGTATATCAAAAATAACAACACTTTCCTGTTTCTTTTGTTAAACACACAAACGAAATCTCCTTTTTTTTTATTCACCCCCTTAAGGTTTCTACCATGGATAATCACAAACTCAGTTGCAGTTTTTTTTTTTTTTTGTATCTATATTTTGTCTTTAATTTTTTATTTCAAATAGATTTTTTTTATAATATTTTTCGAATTATCACACAACATTATCATTGAACTTTTTAAGCAAAGTATTGAATTAGAATTATTGCACAAAACTTAAAACTTTAACAAATTGGACAAATTATGTTGCATCCCTTTGGATGTTACAAAGAAGAATGAGAAAAAATTAACAAAACAAAATTTTAATTCCAAAAACAACAGTAATATTAAAATACCAAAAAGCTTTATTTTACACTGCAGCGGCCTCTGTTGCCAATTTGCCATCGTTTAAACAATCCTGTTTATGTCAGCAGGAATGGGAACTATTGATCGTCAGACATAAACAAGAGTGAAAACGAATTTTTTTAAATGTGAAATTAATATTAAGTTTGTTTAAAAAATAATATTAAATACAATAAAATAAAAACTCAAACCCAAAAACATGTCTTCTGTATCCATATCTGAATTTTTGTCTTTTAGTTGCAATTTTTTTCTTTATTTGTTTTTGTTTATTTCTTTTATTGTTTTGTTTACCTAAAAACATATGATTACGTTTTTACGTTCTATGATTGCTCTTACATTTTTACATTCCGTGAACACAATGTATCACAATCAGTGATGCCAACTTAGCCCTTTTCGGGCTAGATTTAGCCCTTTTTGAAGTATCTTTAACGCGACAAATTTTTTTTAGCCCTAAACTAAAAAACGTGCAATTTCAGCCCTTTTCAGTATTTTTGTTTAGCCCTTTTTGCCCGTTTTTCCTTTAATTCTGTATGGCAATATTATCTTATGGCAATGTCGAATTGTAAGCCAATGTGACAACGCTTTTTTGTTCTATTTTTTTGTTTTCTTCTTTGTCATTTACATCGAATTAACAAAAGTATCGAGAAACACAAGCTTTGCTGAAAGTTTAAAATTGTATTTACCTAATAATTAGGCATTGATAAAAAACATTTTAATAAGTATATGAGTGTATAAGTCATAATTTAATATTCTTGGATGTTTCTTTAAAGTAAATGTTATGCTATGTTTAGATGGAGAGCTACACGCAAAGATATCGTAAAATTTGGGGAACAGATCCCCTTTTTAAGAAATGGATAAAGCCTTGTAAAGATGAATCTAAAGCAGTATGTATTTACTGCAACACGCAAATCGCCGCTAAACACTATGACCTGGTCAGACATTCAGAAACGAAAAAACGATTAAGAATTGTGGTGTTTTTATCTGAAAAGACTATTTTAATTTTAGCCCCATTTTTGCTCTTTTTTCAAAAACATGAAATTGTATTGTACTAAAAACGTATTTTTTCAATTTAGCCCGTTTTAGCCCTTTTTTCATTTTTGTTCACGCGTTTGGTGTCCTAAGAGTTGGCATCACTGATCACAATGTATGTATGAACAATGTAAACGCTTACCCAAACGTACTCTCTCGGAACGATCTGTATAAAACAGAATTCTCTTACGTTTTTACGTGACATTTGAACATAAGAGAGAGAACATGAGAGAAAGAGCCCTGTTGCCACGAAAAAAAATATTGTAAACATTTGTAAAAAAATCACAAAATAAGGGAAAATATGATCAAAATTAAATTTGCAGTTTTTATTTTTTTTTCAAATTTAAATTATAATTGAGAAAAAAGAAACAAAAAATAAGAAAACAAAATTTTAGTCTTATAATTAATTAATTTTAACAAACAAAACAAAAGCTATTTTTATAAGAAAAATAACCAAATCCGGGATAATCTCCACATTGAACAAAAAACGACAACACTGATGATGAGTCTGTATACCAATTCCTTTGCATTGTGTTGTGTTTGTTTGTGTGTTGCTTTGTGTTCTGTTTCGTTTTTATTTACATTCTTCGTTGACATATGTCCCGTTTTGAACGTTTCGTAACTACACAAACGTTTTTAAGGCTACGTACGTTACGATTTTACGATTCTTACGCTTGGGTAACCAAGGCATAACGGATATTTTCAAACCACGAGTATTCTCTTTAAACACGACGCGTCTTCACACAAGACTGACTGAACTTTTACTGACTCCGTTGCATGCTTTGCCTTGCCTTTCATATGGCAACGTACACAGTCTGATGAATGTCCGCGGCTTCGCCTTCTCGAGATCTCTATAAATGTAAACGTCGTTGTTTATTATTGTTGTTTGTGTATTTTTGTTTACATTTAATTTGCAGTGTTTGTTATTGCATTTTTGTTTACTTGTTTATCCTTTTTTGTACTGGTGTTTATTGGTATATTTTTGTTTACTTGTTTATCATTTTAAATGATAAATGATTTTCGTAACAATATTATTCTTTCATTTTTTATTTATTATTAATGAATTTAAGGTTAAATTTAACTGAAGAAGAGGATTTTAGATTAGGTCAAACCTTGGTGAGCACTCTCTGATAGTGCAATTAATCTCTACCTCTTATCCCGGAGTTATCCCGAACTATGATAAAGACACTGAATTTCCCATTTCATCTATGGCATAACTGATCAATTCACTGTAGGCTAACTCTATTAACATGGAGCATCTGCATAATTTTTATGTGCTGGTTGTGCTGATTTAACAATACTGAGTTTTAATCAAATACCAAATAAATGACTTATAATCGTACTTTAGATTTATTTTTTGGTATACACCCCCCACCATGTTAAAATGTTATTTATTTTTGAAGCCAATCATTCACTTGCGAAGTTTTGAAAAATGCCCTTCTAATGGCTTGCGCCAATCTGCGGTTTAGGATTTAGTAAGAGTTTATGAATTACGACCTAGTTTCGGTCAAAACATATTAGACAAAATTCAGGTTATAATATTTTGTACGATTTAAAAGAAAAAAAAAAAAAAGAAAATTTAATTTCAGTATTTATTATGATATTATTAAAAATTAAACAAAAAGGTAAATAAAGATAAAAAATTCATACGACAAAACATATTGGATTATGCAGCATGATCTAATATTTTCAAAACTTCAGCACATTTTTTCGGCATAGTACTAATAAGATTCTCTATTATATTCATTGGAATAGCTGGCCATGCCTCATTTATAGCTTGATATAATTTATTTGGATCCCGATGTGCCGATTCCCGATTTACCTTCCCATTTACTATTTTCCATAAATTTTCTATAGGGTTAAGGTCGGGTGACTGTGAAGGCCACTGCATGACATTAACGCCTTGTTCCAAAAACCATTTCACCAATTTGGATGTGTGTTTCGGGTCGTTGTCGTGTTGAAATATCCATTGGCGTGGCATTTTATCACGGGCATGTGGCAACATCTTCTCCAGCAATATATTTTTATACATTTGTTCGTCCATAATACCATCGATTTTGTGTAAAGGTCCTAAGCTTTCCGCAGAAAAGCAACCCCACACCATAACATTGCCACCTCCAATGTTATGTCCCGGAACAATATTTCGGATTTAGTCTGCTACTGACAGGTCTTCGAACTCTTCTTATTCCATCAGAATCCACAAAATTAAATTTGGATTCATCGGAAAACAAAACAGTGTCCCATTGTCCAATTGTCTAGTTCAAGTGTTCTCGAGCAAATTTTAGGCGCGCCTTGCGGTTTTTCTGTGATGTAAATGGCTTTTTTGCTCCTTTATAGCTTTTGAGCCCAACTGAAACTGCTCTTCTCTGGACAGTCCGTACACTTAACTTCAGATTAAGAGAATCTATCACTCTAGAAGCTGATGTGTATGGATCTTTCTTGAACTCTCTTACAACCCGTGCGTCATCCCTGGCGGTTGTGCATCTTGGTCGACCGTTTCCACAGTTTTTGTTTTTTTATATTTATTAGTTATGTGTATTCTTTATATTGTTTTATAATATTTTTAATATTTGTGCAATATTTTGTTCCAGCCATTTTTATTTTATGGAAATAAAAAAATTTTATTTTAGTATAAAATCGCAAATAATTTAATACTATAACTTAATAACTCCAGTTATTTTTGATATTAATTTAAAGTGAAGTTAAGAATGATGTTCAAGTATTTTTTATTGAAAAATTGCAACGGTATTTTATTTTTGATTTCTTTTTCATATGTACATAACAAGTCCAATATGTTTTGTCGCTTGCTTATTATATGTCATTTATTGTTCAATTCATTTTTTCTTTTTATGCACAAATATACTTATCATGTGGTGTCTTTATTTAAACCAGGGATGCAACTTTTTATATAATGAATTTTTTGTGTCAAAAGGCAATCAGTATTGATTTCTCTGAAGACATAGTATATAACCACCAGCATATTTTAGTATAATTACCATCTACGAAACCACGAAAAATATAAGTCCTGCGGACTAATTCGTCCGCGTCAGTTTCCCATCCCATTTCATCATGACAAGCTAGTATCCGGGTTTTATAATCTCCGGAGATCCAGCCACTACAGTATCGGTTTCACTCTGTAGTCATTTGTATGGTACGAAACTCCGGTTAGAGGAGTAGCCAAAATCAAAAACAGTTAGGCCTAAAGGCTATTGAAAACTCGGCCTAGTATATGGTTCTTCGAAACCGAGTACCCCTGAGGCTAATAAGGCCCAGATGGGATGTAATCCCACCGAATTTCATATTTCGGTGGTACTGACTAAGTCTGCCAGTGGGCCAAAAATGTGCTTGAGTCCTATTCTGCTGTGAACTATGTTCAGTCTAAACGTTACGGCTGTTGAATATAGTGCCGAAGCGGCAACAGTCGGAAGAGCTACAACTTCCAGGTATAAAACATACCAGAAATATGTCGATAAGATTTCAAACAGTATCGTTCAAGAGTAGTCGCCGTAGTCTAGTAGGTAGTGTGTCAGCTTATTAGACGCAAGGTCACGGTTCAAACTCCAGGTCAGACATCAAAACGAAATTATGAAAAAAATATTTCTTCGGTGACTGCCTCTCAGCAGATTTCTGGCAAAAACTCTGAGAGTAAAAAAAAATGCCATGAGGAGCTTCTCAAAAATCTGTCGTTCGGAGTCGACTTTAAACTATAGGTCTCGCCACTCACACACAACATAAGTGGTGTGAGAAACAAGGTCGTAATCCCGACTGAAGGGTTATAATGACCAATTATGAATGTAAACCTTCAAATGTCTTAAAAAATTACTTTTTAAACAAAAATGGAAATATGTATATAATATTAAATTTTTATTATTTTATTAACAAACTCTCCTTTTTCAGAAAAACCCTTTCACGTTCAACGGAAGTAGGACATATCGTTAGTATAATTCGCAAAGACGCTAAGTCCACTTTTTTCCCAAATTGAGATTTTAATGCAAAACGATAACCCTATACCAAATACATATTTTACAACAAAAAAATGTCAGTATGTAGTTTAAAGTTGTTGTAATTTTGTGGTTTGTAAAAACGCAAAAAAGTCCACAAAACTACGAAAAATATTAACAGCACGCGCTAACTCCACGAATATTAATTATTCTTAATTTTTGATCTAGGTCATTTAAAGAGAGCTATTTTGTAAAAATAATTGTGTTTAAAAAGTTTAAAAACTTCAAAAACTTAAGCAGCCGCAATGTTTTTTGTGTCTCCTGTAAAATTTGAAAAAAGGGACTTAACACATTTGCGAATTAGACTAACGATATGTTTAAAAGTACAATAAACAATTGTTCAATATTTTGAGTTTATTATCCCTTACTTCAAAAAATTTTAAATCTTTCTTAGTATAGTAGTTTTGAGTATTTCTGCAGCTAGATTTGTTACAACAATAGCTGCGTCACTAAAAGCTGCATTTATGATTTCTTCATATTTTTTTGACGTTATTTACAATTACAACCTGCTTAGTACTATATTCGCGAAAAAGATGATCACGAAGCTTTTCAGCATAATCTACGATCTTAAAAAGTTTAAACATCATCTGCTCTTTAATACAGAGCTTAAAACATTTCTTCACAGAGAAAGAAAGGAATCTACTGAACATCTTTCTAGCTGGAATTCCGGAAAAATCATAGAAAGGCGGGAAATTTCAAAAATAGCAAAACCCAGAAATTCCCGGGACGGGCAAATCCCCTAACCAACATTCAAAATTTCATATTTTGGAAAATAATAATGACTGCACCACAAGAGTTTATTTTCTGAAGTGTAAATTTGTCTATAAATAAATGTTTTGAAAACGTAGACGGAGTATAAAGTCCATTACCTAAAAAAAAAAATTTACGATTATTAATATTAAAGTACGACAGTTAACTTATAAATTTTAATGAGGACACTCCCAACTTACATACCATCCTCTGAACACCTGGCGCAGCAACTGTGTGCTCAAAATAGATCTTTTGTTTACGAGTTTGTGAAATGTAAGAATAAATTTTTTTTTTAAGAATTATGTTCCCAAATGAAAAATGTGAACAAAAAAGTTTAATAGTAATTATTTAATTTCAGAAATCGTTGCCAATTATGGACAACAGACAACAAAACACACAACATACGGTACAAAGGACTCCAAAACTAAAAAGGTATAAAAATATTAACGAAATTAAGATCAAAAAAAGAAAACAAAACATAGTAAAATCTCGAATTTGCCAGACAAATAATAAGGCAGTGCAAATAGACGGAAGGACAACATTGTCGATAGTAGAATTGAATTTATTAAATAGCATTTTAGATTTGGTCATTTAAAAGTGCCTAAACATTTTTAACGCGCTACTTATGATAATGGAAACTAGGTCGTAATTCTGACTGAAGGGTTGTAATGAGCAATTATGTATGTATGATAATGGAAAAATTATTACAAGACGGTTTAACAACCATTCAATAAATTCGAGAGCAGTTGTGGTGTTAGTACAAACAGACTTGAGTGTAAAACCAAGTGGCGCTGCATTACATATGATGACGGTTGATCAACACTCAACAACTCAAAAACTCACTCACTTACTGAAGGAAAAAGAAAAAATTCATCGAAGATCTTCATATCTATTGAATGCTTAAATAAACAAATAAAATTGTCGGATTTGGGACCAATCCAATTCAGATATAACTTCTTTAGAAGATAGGCCGGACATCACTGACACCGAAGATTACCAACTTCTTTTGTTCTGAAATGTATGATCTAAATGCTTTTTCTGCACGATTTCACTACATTGTATAAAACTTATGCCACATTGGATATTCTTTACGAGCGATTTGAAGACATGGTCATCTCACAGGAGGTGATATCAGGTGGTCACCGAGAATTTGCTTTTTGTTTAAGTGGCACACAGAATTGTATGAACAATAAAGAATTTAATTAAAACTAAACACAAACTTATTTTTATTTTATTTACAATCTACGAGCTGAGAGATAAGGAACAAGATGACTGCATTTACCGTAACTTTTTACAATCCGTAAATAATTTTAAAGACCTACTATTTTTATAGTTTTGATCATTCATTAGTAGGTGATGAACCATGCAGATGAAGGTTCTTTTACACTTTTATTAAACAAGCACAGTTCCATGTTACTATTTCTATTAATTTTGAATGTGAGCCATTTATTGTAGAAAATGTTCACATTTACACAAAAATGCTGTTCGTTTTTTACGTATATACCAAATTTTGTGCAAAATAGAAGCATATTCACAGTATATTTTTTAAATATCAATCGCCGCTTAGTTGGAGTGGATATTATAATATTGTTACGCAAATCGAAACGACCTACTATCGTTTAACAACAAAAACTAACTAACTAACACTAAGAATACAATTAACGTGTTGATTATCTAAAGCTGCACACACATATATGTACAACGAACCTAGTTGCGCCTGGTACCAACAACAACAAGTATGTGACAAAAAGGGATAGACAACATAAGCAAAGTACACAAACAACAATGTATTAGCAATAGAGCTCTCGAGAAGGCGAGATCACGAACATTCCACTTCAAGAATGTTCGTTAGACTGGTTGTGTCGGACTATAAAAGGGCTGAACAAAGCAGGCAGGAGTCAGTAAGAATTCAGTCAGCCTTGTGTGAAGTTGCGTGTAAATAACAGAAGTCGTGATTGTAAAGATCCAGTGAATACTTGTGTGAACTAGTAAAGTGAGTAAACAGATTATTATTGTATCGTTAAGTTGTATCCGGTGGCACATAAAAGTGGTGTAAAGAATAAAGAGTTTAACTGAAATTAAATTAAGCACATTTGTTTTTACTTTGTTGGCAATTAACGAACTCATATTTAAACGTTTTTAAAAAGGTAAAAACGTAACAATTGGTGTCAGAAGTGGGATTGAAAAAATCCAAAAGTAAAAATAAATAAAAAGGAAATTAATAAATAAAATGATGCTCACCGAACTAAGAGTGGAACGACTGAAGCGAGAGTTAGGTGAACTAGAGCTGCCAACAACGGGCACGAACAAAGAAACTGCAAAGCGCCACTCAAGAGATCAAGATCCGCCTCACCATCAAGGAATAAGAAGCGGGCGAAATACCAACCATCTTCATAACAGTCCCCGTTAAACTAAAACGAGCTAGCACTGAGGGGCAAGTGCTGGCTTCCACAATCGAGGCTCCCACAGTCTCAATATCAGTGATGCAACAAAACAACAACAACCTTACGGCATGCGTGTGGAACCAGCAGAAATACAGACGGATTTATTATGAGCGAAGTCCCTCGTCAAATCCACCGAACAGAGAATAGTCCCAGTGAGAGTGCTAAATCTATCGGGCCACGAAAAAGTCATCTGTAAAAACTCAGAGGTGGGCCAATGTGCTCTAGTTGAGGCGGTAGTAAACACCGAACAATCGCCGGAACCTGCCAATGATCAAAAGGAATTTGGTGAAAATGTGGAGAAATGGATAGCAGGTTTAGCAGCTGCAGAGAAAAACAAATCCAAAAAGCTGCTAAAGAGGTATGCTTTCGCTTTCGCCACGAACAATAGAAGACAAGGAAGAACAGCTATGGTCAAGCATGAAATTGATACAGGCGAAGCGAGACCGATAAAACAGGCACCCAGAAGCATATCACTGGCGAAGCGTAATAAGGTTAAGGAGTTAGTCGACGAAATGCGGAGAAGCGGTGTAATCGAACCATCATCGGGTACGTGAAGCTCACCTGTAGTCTTAGTCAAAAATATAGATGGCAGTACAAGATTCTGCGTAGACTACAGGAAGCTGAATGATGTCACCAAAAAGGGTAGTTACCCACTACCAACAATTGACGACACACTCGATACGCTAGCCGGAACGAAGTGGTTCTCCACATTGGATCTACAAAGCGGGTATTGGCAGGTGTAGATTGCAGACAAGGGCAAGGAGAAAACCGTAGTCAGTGCGAACGGAGGCTTATGGCAGTTTAAAGTTATACCATTTGGACTCTGTAATGCTCCGGCCACATTCGAGCGGCGTATGGAACGTGTGCTAAAGGGACTGCATTGGAAGACTTGCCTGGTGTATCTCGACGACATAATAGTGATGGACAGAACTTTTGACGAACACCTCAAGAACCTGGGAGAAGTTCTGCAACGAATAACAATGGCTGGACTAAAATTAAGCGTAAAGAAATGTGTATTTTTCCAAAAGCAGGTGAAATATTTGGGGCATCTTGTCACAGCAGATGGCATATCCACCGATGAAGATAAAATACGAGCAGTAAAGGACTGGCCTCATCCCCAGAATCTTCATGAACTACGCAGCTATTTGGGACTATGTACATACTACAGACGCTTTGTGCCTAAATTTGCCAGCGTGGCTTCAAGCTTGCATGAGCTCACCAAGAAGTCAAATGTCTATCAATGGGGTGAGCCACAGGAGAAGGCGTTCCAGACATTAAAAGACCTATTGTGTGCTGCACCAGTTTTGGCATATACAGTCCCAGGAGAAAAATTCATTTTGGACGGTGATGCTAGCGGATATGGTATTGGTGGTGTACTTTCCCAAGTGGTTAATGGAACAGAGAAAGTCGTAGGCTACTATAGTCGTAGTCGTAGTGTCAAAGCCTGAACGGAACTACTGTGTGACCCGGCGAGAGCTACTGGCAGTGCTGGAGTGCAGAAAACATTACCATAAGTACCTGTTTGGCCAAAATTTTCTGCTAAGGACTGATCACTCCGCACTGAGATGGCTGCTACAATTCAAGAACCCCGAAGGACAGTTAGCACGTTGGATTGAACGCCTCCAGACTTACGACTTCAGCATTGAACACCGAAGGGGCATAAAACATGTAAATGCTGACGCTCTTTCACGGCGACCTTGTAATTTGAAGTGTAAACATTGCGTGAAAGCTGAGCAGAAAGAATACATCGCTAATGCCCAATATTGGCGAAAATAATAGCAGCTAAGGAAGAGGACAAACGACCCACCAGAAATGAAATACCCGCAGAAGGTCCTCTTACAAAAGCATATTGGGCACTATGGGACAGCTTAAAGATCATAAATGGATGCCTATATCGATATTGGGAAAGCGCTTATCGCAAGACCTCATCCAACCTTTTAGTAGTGTCTTCCTCCAAAATGAAGGAAGTGTTAAAGAAGTTCTACAATGGAGCTAGAGGAGGACATCTTGCAGTGACAAAGACACTGGAAAGGCTAAAATAACGTTTTTATTGGGTTGGATGTCCACAAGCAGTGGCGGATTGGATAGCAAACTGCACCCAGTGTATTGAAGCTAAAGGTCCAACAAGAAGAAGTCGAGGTCAGATGCAGCAGTATAACTTAGGCGCACCTTTCGAGCGGATAGCGATGGACGTTGCAGGCTCTTTTCCAGTCAGCAATGCCGGAAACCGATATGTTCTCGTTGTAATGGACTACTTCAGCAAATGGCCGGAAGTATATGCCATACCCAATCAAGAGGCGAACACAATAGTTAACGTTTTTGTGAACAACTGGGTATGCCGCTACGGGGTTGCATTCCGATCAAAGCAGAAATTTTGAGTCAGCTGTATTCAAGGAAATGTGCGAAGTATATGGCATTAAGAAGACTCGAACGACGCCTCTTCACCCACAGTCAGACGGAATAGTAGAGCGATTTAACCGAACCCTGGAGGAATACTTGCGAAAAGTAGTGAGCGAGCAACAGAAAGACTGGGACGAACACATTGCGAGGTTTCTACTGGCGTACCGATCCGCGGTCCATGATTCAACATCTAGATCACCCGCCAAGGTTATCTTTGCCCGGTGACTTAGAGTTTGGTGTTAAGCCCGGCATAAAGAGGGATGCCACATACACTGGAAAAGACGAAAGCCTAAATGAACTTCGTGAGTTTGTGCGCACCCGTATAAAAATGGTCAGTGATAGAATGAAAGCCAGGTATGATCGTGCAACGCAAAGCGAAACGACCTAATATCGTTTAACAATAAAAACGATAAACAGAAGCTACCAGCTACACCAACACAAAGCCACACGATACAAACGCACACTAACACTAAGTATACAATGAACGAGTTGGTTATCTAAAGCTGCACACACACATATGTAGTTCTCGAGAAGGCGCGACCGAGAACCTTCTACATCGATAACGTTCATCATATGATTGATACGCGTGTGTGCGGACTATAAAAGGGCTGGACAAAGCAAGCAGCAGTCAGAGTTAATTCAGTCAGCCTTGTGTGAAGTTGCGTGTGTATAAAATAAGTCGTGGAGCTAGCGAATAGTTGTGTGAACTAGTGAATAAAAGAGATTATTATTGTTGTATCGTTAAGTTCTATACGGTGGCACACAAAAGTAGTGTAAATAATAAAGAGAGTTAAGAAAAACTAAAGACATATTTGTTTTTACTTTGTTCCAATTAACGAACTCATATTTAAACGTTTTTAAAAAGGTAAAAACGTAACAATATACACAAATACTTCGGAATACAATTTTGCGTTGTATTCGTTCTTCTCAAGTGTTGTCTTGTCTTAAAACAATAGTGAGAATTGTCGACAATGTACTACATTGTTGTGAATGTATACATAACTCTGAATAAGACGTTCAAGTCGTTCACCAGTACGAAGTACAAAAAGTTATGAATAACATACAATTTTATTGTAAATGCAACAGTTATAAAGTAGCGTTACCTAGGTTTTTGGAACATAACATAAGATTCTACTAAATTTTTTCCAAAGTTTAATTTCCAACTAACGAACAAAGTTTATATGCTATCCAAAGTGTTTCACAATTGTTTACAGAACTTTGGAGTTGTTCGAAAACATGTTTGGAGGTACTTGTAGAATCACAATAATAAAGTTTTACATACAGTCACCTTGAATGCAAAATGGTGTAACAAGAAAAAAATTCAATACCGAGTTATTGTTTGAGTATGAACAAAGAATATGGATATAAAGAATACGCATCATGTAGAAGTAAAATTTCTTATGGCGGGTCGTAACATTACGACCCGCTCTCATCAAATTCATTTCTAGATGAGAGGGAGGAAGACAGAAGGAAAATAAACACAAACAAAGAGCGTAACAATGTGTCGCTCTCATTGTACGTATGTGCATGTGTATGTATTCTTGTGTTTTTGATTTAGTTGTCGATCAGACTGCGACAAGAACACATGTTTCGTGGATGTTTTATCATTTTATTTCAGAATAACACTCGAAGAATATTTTGTGTTAAAAATGTTCTGTCATTAGCTGGGCGTATTTAATTTTTTAATTTTATCTCATAGTATAATTTTTTTAAATGCTTTGGAATGCTCGTTTTTTCTTCTTTTAATAAAAAATGCGTTTTTTATTCTTTTTATTTTTTTAAAAAACATATCCTAATTTTTAAGCCAAAGATGGACTTTATGTTCTTTTAATAATAAAATTGATTTTTTATTTTATATTTATTTATCTAAAATTATTAAGCGAAAGGTAGACAGCCTTACATATGTATGTTGATGAAATAAAAATAAAAATAGCGTATATTACTAACACTTTTATATGGCTGTAAATAAATAAATTCTCTCAACTTATTTTCTCTCTTACTCACAAATCCATAACCAAAGGCATGTGTTAACCTAGAGGAAAATTGTTAGTAATAATTTCAAGTATACTTATTAACCCAATGATATGTATATGTGATCGGAAAATATAGAAAAATTGTACTGCGCTAAGTCCCTAAAGACAACGTATTTAACTTGGCAAGTATTCTTCCAAAAATCGAAATCATTTCTCATCGATATTAGTGAATACTACTATGATATTTCTTTGGGCGTATAATTGAAGTCTGAAAAAAGCGACATGAACCTTCTTCTTTAAAAGCTGACAAGATTTTTACGCTCTTTTTAACGAACATTCTTGATGTTCGTGTCCTACGTGTGTAAAAAGCCGAAGATGTTCTTCCCCAGAGGGACATTGGTGCCGACGTCTGTTTTTAACACCAGAAAAATAAATAAAAAGTGGTCAAACAACAAAAACGCACGATGAGAACAACGCATTGTTACGCTCTTGGTTTCTGTATCCTTCCCTTCTATCTTCCCCCCGCGTCCTGAAATATTTTTGAAAAATATTCCAAAATATGTTAAAATGCACATTCTTTATACTTTATTTTCTTTGGTAGATCTCAAAAATATTTTTTTTAAACTTGATGACAATAACCGTATTTTTGATCTTTTCATACAAAATTATTGATTACCCAAAACTTTTTAACCTATTTTCAAAATCCAAAGTTTTTTATAAGGTACACATAACATGTGGTTGGAACTTACATTTTATGAGTTTTGATCGGGTAAACTTGGAAAATATAAAATTTTTCTCATTTTTTCAAGTTTAGCCATTCTTAATTGCAAAATTTAATTAAAGAATATAAAATAAGTGATGCCATTCTGAGAATGCTTTATCCTGTGAAGAGATTGACAATATCGGACAAAAATTACCTCAGTTATTATTTAAATAGTATAACAGTCGTTTTATATTTTTTATATATGTATGTCACCTTCTCAAACGAAGTTTCAGGTCAAAAAATCTAGTAGGTGATGAAAAGCCAGGGTTCGAGACAGGCCAGACATCAAAATAAAATGCAAAAAGTATTTCTTCGACGACTTCCTCTCAGTAGATTTCTGGAAAAAACTCTGAGTAAATAAAATTGCCATAAAAAGTTTCTCATATATCCGTCGTTCGGAGTCGACTTTAAACTGTAAGTCCCGCCACACATGTATAAAATTAACACACACAACATAAGTGGTGTGAGAAACTAAGTCGTAATCCTGACTGAAGGGTTGTAATGACCAATTATGTATGTATGTCATTCTCTTCACGAGAGAATGTTCTATGTTATATTTTTAAAGTTTGCTACTATGAATGGACAAGCTTGGAAAAATATGAAAAAAATTCGCATTTGCCAAGTTTACCTCATCAAAGAATATTAAGTCGAATAATATTTATATATTATATACACCGTTTTTAAGGCCCATCCCTTCCTTTTCTAAGAAAGTTAAAATTTTTAACATTGGTTCAGAAATATTTGTGCACTCAATAAATTTACGCGTAAAGTTAAAAAACAAATAAAACTAGTTTGGAAGTTTGAAGAAATATAAAAAAGAGCTCACAACCTACACTATGTCATTAGCTGGGTCTACATCATTATTTTTATTTTGTCGCATAGTGTTATTTAACGTCCCATACTGAATTGTTTGCTCGTTTTATTTAATGAATTCTTACATAAATAATTAACAAGTTTATTATTATTTTTTGATTTTCTATTATTTGAAATATTAAATGAATAAATATTTTAGAATATTTATGCACCCACTATGTAAATATAATAATTTTTCATATTGAATAATAAATTATTTATATAATAAATTTTATTATAATATTTGAATTTAATAATAAATTTTTTGCTTTTTAAATATGCTAATTTACAAAGTTACAAATCACAATTTTGAGTTATACCCCATTTCTCATGTTCAAAATTGTGATCATAGCTGCCAGATTTGACGGTTTTGTGTTCCAAAAAGGTAATGTTGACGGTCTGACAATGTATGTCCTTATTTTGATGATTTGTAAATATAAAAAATGCACAAAATTTTCTTTATTAGTACTTTAAGGGCCATTATTAGAACTTTCCGTTAAAATTGGGTTTAGTTAAAGGTAACTTTAGCTAAAGTGAACTTTAAAGTCACCTTTAACATATTTTAGTTGTTACAACTTACATGTAGAATAAAGTTAACATTTTCAAAAATATGGCAGTGCCGGAGCAATGTCGATAACACTACACAATTAAACAACTTTTTTTAAAATGTAGTGGCAACGACGGTCTTCTTTTTTTTCTGTTGTATATGCTCATTTTGTTTATATTTGAAGTTGCCGTATTGAAAATAATATATAATATGGCAAGTTCAAACACAAACTTAAATTTAAAAGTTACCAGTAGGATGATCTTCCGTTTAACTTAACGCTCACTTCTACCCTATTACATACATACATACATAATTGGCCATTACAACCCTTCAGTCAGGATTACGGCCTAGCTTCTCACACCACTCATGTTGTGTGCGTTAATTTTATACGTGAGTGGCGGGACCTACAATTTAACGTCGACTCCGAACGACAGAATTTTTGAGAAACTTTTCATGGCAGGTTTATTTTACTCTCAGAGTTTTGCCAGAAATCTGCTGAGAGGAAGTCGCCGAAGAAATATTTTTTTTTTTTTTATATTTCATTTTTGATGTCTGACCTGGGATACGAACCCGGGCTTTACGAATAGTAAGCCAACACACTACCTACTACACCACGGCGACTTCCGACTTCTACCCTATTGTCCACCTAAAATAATGAAAAATAATTTATCTGCCCGTTAAAATCCTCCCTTTAATTAATGGCAAGTTGTAATAATGACCCTTAAAGTGCTAAAGGTGTAGAGTTGTTCCAGTATACTTGATTTTTTAATTAATAATTAAAACTAAAGCATGTGCAGTTAATCAGCTTTTTACGTTTTGTTACTTTTAAAAGAAAACGTTTTATTTATTTATTTTTACTGAAGATATTTTACGATTTCCATGAACCACTTTTTGACAATTTTGTTGATTTTTTTTAATATTCGACGATTCGAATCGTTAATTATCTGGTAGCTATGGTTGTGATGTCTTTTTGTTTCAGAAAAAAAAAAATATCAAAACCATATCGATCATAACTCGAAGAATATTGACAAAAAAATATTATTCTGCGTTTGAGGCAAGAGAAAACATATGTCCTTTGAAACTGAAGTATCTCTAAAATTTAGAGTCTACATCAACAAAGTTTTAGTTAAAAAGTTTTTAGGTGACGATATGCATGTATTTACATATATGTATGTATGTATGTACACAGACGTATGTAGTTGTATTCGCCTGTGGTAGCACATGGTAAACTATAGTTATATTTTCATATTTGTTAACCCAAACAACTTCATTGTCAAAGGAGTAACTGAGACTATAATCTCTTGAGATTTTTTGCTTTATAGTTTTTAATATTAACTTAAATATTTTTATCCCTAACGAAACTTGAAAGCACAAGTTAAAGAATTTAAGTTGCAAAAAGTTGAATTTAAGTTAAAAAAAGTAAAAAATAAAACACAAGGGTAAAGTCCTGTAGATAATACGATGGAAAGCTCAGAAAACTTGCAGATTGCCATTTTTAATCAAACGGGCAGTGAATTTCTCATTTAACCTTTTTGATATGGAATGTAAAACGTAAATCTCGTACATTAAGTTGCCAATTTTCAAGTACGCTCGAATAGGGAGCCAACTGACAAGTTGACAACTTTTGTGGTTGACGAAATTTTTTTACAGGCTTTGCTATAAATCATTGAGAATTAAAAGTTATCATAAAAGTTCCGAACGAAGAATAAAATCTGAACAAAAAACATTTTTAATTAGAGAGGTTATATATAGAAAGGAACGTATGTACTATATGTACATATATGTATAAGTGAATAAAATTAAGAATCTCTTTTTGTAATATACAGCAGTTTATGAAGTCCTATTTACTTATTCTATTTTATAACTATTCTAATAAAGTATTTAATAATTTAAATTTCAGTTTAGATGGATTCTAATGATATTTATTTATTACAATATAATTACAAATTGTATCTTATTAGAAAGAGCTGAGTAATATAGACCTTATGCTCGATGTAGTGTAACAGACCAGAGTCTCTAGTGGGAATCGAAACGAAACGATCCTCACGGTAGTAGTCTAGCACACTGCCCCACTAGGGCAGTCAATTCTATTTACAAATAGTCTGATTTGTTACAAAATTTTATATGTCGACATTCTAGTCTGCCAAAACAGCATTTACAGCACAACTCTTTATCATTTATTTAATAAAAATAGTCATGAAACATTTTATTTTTGGTTTTGAAACTTCCTAAACTCCTCTAGACTTTATATGTATAATTATTACCCGAATACCAAAAAGGCAGTGTGTTCTTTGTAATTTTATATAAAAGCAATAAATTCTATGTAGAGGATTTGTTTCCTCAATGACCCCGATGCATCATACAAGCCTCTATGTTGGGCCTTCAAATCAGAGCAAAGTGGCATGAATGATTGACCGAAGAGATCAGTGTAAATTATAAATTAAATAAAAAATATTCGATAAAACTTAACTAGAACCGTTTTAATCGAAAAAAATATTTTTTTATTATTTGTTATATTTTTTATTATTTATTTAAATAAAACAATTACTTATTTCATATTTCGTTCTGTTGGAGATCGCTGACCTGGGGTTTGAACTGAGGCGTCATGTCTAATAAGTCAACACACTACCTACTAGACAATGGCGACAATTTGGTCGGTGTTGAAGAGCAAATCGAAAAATTGCTTGAGAATATGTTTTTGGAAGACAACGCATTGTATCTGAAGCACATTACAGCTATTCTATAAAATCAAGGCTTCAGTTATTGTTTGTATTGTATTAAGGGCCAATATTACAACTTGCCGGTAAAGTTGGATTTAGTAAAAGTAACTTTAGCAAAAGTCGTCTTGAACTTTTTTCGTTATTACAACTACTGATACTGCCGGAGCAATATCGATAGCTTTTGCTCAATTAAACAAATTTTTTCAAAACACAGTAGCAACGTCGAGGTTCTTTTTTGTTGTGTTTGCTCATTTTGTTTATATTTGCAGTTGCCATATTGAAAATAGTATATAAGTGTGGCAAGCTATATAATATGACAAGTTCAAACATAAACTTAACTTTAAAAGTTACAGGTAGGATGGTCTTCCATTCAGCTTAACGCTCACTTCTACTTTATTGTAGGTTTATAATAATGAACCGTTAAAATCCTGCCTTTATTTGAAGGCATGTTGTAATAATGGCCCTAAAGAGAGAGAAAATAAGTTGAGAGAATTTTTTTATTTTACAGTTTTACGCTATTTTGATTTTCATTTTATCAACATTTATCTTTGGCTTAATAATTTTAGATAAATATAAATAAAATACAAAAATCCATTTTTTATTAAAAGTACATTAAACTATCCATATTTGGCTTAAAAAAAATTAGTCCATGTTTTTTAGATAAATAAAAAACAAAAAAAACATTTTTATTCATAGAAAAAAACAAGCATTCCAAAGCATTTAAAAAATTATACTATGCGACAAAATAAAAAAAAAATATGAAATACGCCAGTTAATGACATAGAACATTTTTAACGTAAAATATTTTTTGAGTGTTATTCTGAAATAAAATGATAAAGCATCCACATGTGTTCTTGTCGCAGTCTGATCGACAACTAAATCAAAGAATGCAAGAGTGGGTGTGAGTTCTCTCTGCACAATTGTGAAGGGTTTCATCAAAATTTTCTAGTATTATAGTTTTACCGGCCTTCTGGATTTTCAATTACAAAATACTAATGGAGAAACGGTAGTCGCCGTAATCCGTATGAATGGTGGCCTCGCGTCTTATTAGAACCGTGGTTCAAACCCTATGTCAGACATCTTCAACACAACGAAATATGAAAAAAATATCTCTTCGTTGACTGCTCTCAGCAGATTTCTGGCGAAACTCTGAAATAAAATTTCCGTTAAAAGTGTCTCTAAAATCTGTCTTTTGGAGTCTTCTTTAACCTGTTTGTCCCGTCACTTATGGATAAAATTAACATACACAACATACATAAGTGGTTTGAGAAGCTAGGTCGCAATCGTGACTGAAGATTTGTAATGACCAATTATGAGTGTATGGAATGGCGAAGTTTTTAGTACCACGTCTTCCGTTTACCCACGATTACTATGCCAAACAAACTGTCCGGAGAAATTTTTAAAGACTCTATAGTCAAGGTATCATGTTCAAATTACGGCAAATGTATTATAGATCAAACAAAAAAAAAAATAAAAACAGCCAACGCTTTAGGAACTATTTCATTTAAATTCTCTTCTTTGTTAATAGAATTTTACAACATATTTGGATGAGTTTATCACTATTTTCCAGAAGCACTGCCTAGTATTCAGGCCACTTGTACTCCTTAACTAATAACGAAATTTTGTGGGACACAAATATCAGACTGGAATTTCTAATGGGATTTTTTATCATTTTGAAAGGGTTTGTTCAAAATTTATTCAAATATATCAGTTATGTGCATTTATGAAGGCGTACCAATATGTAATTAAAAGTTTCTATGTGCGATAAAATTACGGGTAAACTTATAGACGTAAAACAATTGAGGAATTAAGGGCAATGTGTAGACTATCCTGTTCTTGTCAAGTAGCTATTTCCAGAAAACTGCATACAAACTGTGAAGGCAAGCTTCCTCAAAATCTTCAACAACTATCTCGAACTGCTATAATTTTGTGCAGTGTTTTGGACAAAATATTATTTCCATATTTCTTTGAATTTGAAAGTGATTTCGGGGTCTTGTTACAGAACAATGGTCGACAATTTGTTTGCTTACAGAGGTAGAACACTATAAATTGTGGTTTAATAAGTCAGCAATATTGGGTGAAGTATGATGAAATTTTTGATCGGTTGAAATGAAATATTTGCGATCAATTATGAATTTAGATACATTGAGTAAAATTAGTAATAAGAAAATTTGAATTAAGTTTGGTAATAAGAGAATAGGAGTGATAAGGATTAGAATAAAATTAATGATAAGAAGAACTGAAGTAAAGATAGAATTACCCAAACGTTCACGAAGGTAGGTTACATACATACATACATAATTGGTCATTACAATCCCTCAGTCACGATTACGGCCTAGCTTCTCACACTTCCTATGTTGTGTATGTTAATTTTATACATGAGTGGCGAGACCTGCAGTTTAAAGTCAACTCCGAACGACTGATTTTTGATCAACTTTTCAGGGCAGAGTTTTTGCCAGAAAGCTGCTGAGAAGAAATCTCCAAAGAAATATTCGAATTTCGTTTTGTTGGATATATCGCAGCTAGGGCTTGAACCGTGGCTTCGCCTCTACTAAACCAACACACGTAGATTAGTCAAGCATAAATAGGTTTAGCAGTATGAAAAAAATTCTCATTTTTGGAGACAGGATTAAAGTAAAAAACAAAACTTTAAAGTAATTACACTTTTAATATTGTGAAAAGAGTATTCTACGGCCCATTATTACTACTTCCCGTTAAAGTTGGGTTAGTTAAAGGCAACTTTAGCTAAAGTGAACTTTAAAGTTAACTTTTTCAAAAATATGGCAGTGCCGGAGCATTGTCGACAACACTGCTTATTAAACAAGTTTTTTTAACCGCAGAGGCAACGACGGGCTTCGTTTGTTTGTTGTATATGCTCATTTTGTTTATATTTGAAGTTGCCGTATTGAAATTAATATATAATATGGCAAGTTCAAACATAAACTTAACTTTAAAAGTTACCGGTAGGATGATCATCCATTTAACTTAACGCTCACTTCTACCCTATTGTCCGCCTAAAATAATGAAAAACAATTTATCTACCCGTTAAAATCCTCCCTTTAGTTAACGGCAAGTTGTAATAATGGCCCTGACCAGAAAATGATATCTTAAATAAATATGTTAAAAGTGGACATAATTGTGAAAAATGAAATGTGACTCTAATAAGGCCACTACTAAATTTATCAAAAAGATAACAATGACAACAGTGTTATTATTGAATAAAAAGGAAAGGTCAATCTAATTTCATTAAACCTGATCGTGACCTCTGCCGTAGTCATCATGTATAATAATTACAACAATTACAACTTTATTTGTTTTAACCTATGCATGCTCAATAACAGATTAAAGGTTAACAAAAAATTTTTATGATACGAATTGAAAAACACAAATTAGTTTTAAAATTTTTATTTAACAAAAATAAAGTCAACTTTTTTAAGACACATTGGAACCAGAGATTAGCAATGACTATTTAAAAAGATGAGTAGAATCGAATCATACTCATAATTTCTGATTTCTGCATTCGTACTTATTTTAATATCATGAAACCTCTACTCAAAGTCTGAAGTCTATTCAAAGTCTGAAGTACTCATCGTACTCATACTTAACAACACGTATGATGTTGTTAATTTCGACTCTCCATAATTCAACATTTGCAAGGATCACAACATAAGTATGATTCGCATACGAACACTAAGATGCTCCGAAAACGTCCTACATTGCACATTATATAAGTCGAAAAAAACCGACTGAGAAATGAGGTTTCCATTTTTAAGTCAAAGTTATTGGGCAAAGAAAAAAGTATGTACTACAAAAAATAATTACTAAAAATGCTTTAATTATTTTGGGAAAGTAATTGAAACGTGCGTCAAAGTTTTCCCATTTTTTAACTTATTTTCTTTAATTAAAGAATATTTATAATTAATATGATGGAGAATCACAGAAAGTCAAATTTTTGTACCATTAAATTTCGATACAACCTAAAAAATGATGACACTACCACTCCTCAAATAGCGAAACTAATTTAATTAAAGAATATGCTGCTGAGGGCTTGCCGTTATGTAGGAAATATTTCAATTTTAATTTTAACATATAAAAGAAGTGGTTGCCAGGAGAGAGGATTTCCATTGTAAGACGGAGCTTATTAGGTATGATGACAATTTAAAATGAAACTGTTTAAAATGGCAATAGACATTTTTAGAAAAAAAAGAAAAAAATTTAAATGAAACATGTAGCTTAAAGCACGTTTAAAAAACGCTCAAAGCAGCAGCTTAAACTTCCTCGTAGAGGGAGAAAAAAAAATATTATAATGAATCAAATTTTAGACGTAACAGATATGCAGGATAAAAACTGGCGGTTAAAGTAGAAAAACTAAATGTAAACAAAGATTTATTTTGTGTTAAAAAAGGGAAAATTAGGCATATATTTTTTAATTTCTTCAATGAAAAGTTTAAAGATTATTAAATATTTAAATATTAATCGAAATGTGTGTGATTTTCGTTCACAGTGAATATAGCTTCTTGTGCAGGAGGTAATTAAGAAGCTAAATATTACAAGATTAAAATGAGACGTACTGCTCATAATTTTTCATGCTGAAAGAAGCCAATATTTTTTAATTTCTTGAAAGAAAAAGTTAAAAATTGTTATTGTTATTAGTTGTTTTTATTATTTATTAATAGTTTTAGACAAAAATTACATTTTTTATTAACTCTCGCCAATATAAGAAAAACCTACCCCGAAAACTAAAAAACATAAATAAACAATCAGAGAGGGACAGAAATACTTTGTGGTAATATTTGCTGTCCCTTTCTCATTACAAGGTTAACTGTCAAATCCCGTTTAGTCTCTGTGTACCTTGTGGTTCCATATGTATAAGATCACTTCTATTTTTTTCATTTATCTGAACATATGGATTTAATCGATTAGGTAATTTTGAAGATTTATTTAACAGGAAATTCTACAAATTCGCAATGCCGTATTAAACGCATTGGTTGTCAGATTGAAATCTTTTCAAAATCTAGGAAGGACATGAATGAATATCGGGTCAATATAATTGCAATGTCTAGAATGCTTAGATTCGTCATTTAGGGTAATTCGAATTTTCCTTGATTGTCTAGCTTTCACCTGTGATATTCCCCCCATAAAACTTTAGCATAATCGCGAGTTTTTCATCTGTACTCGCAAAAGACATCATTTATCATTTTCTAAAATAAGGCGGGGCATTTTTTAAACCAAAGAACAGCCTCAGATACACGAATTTACCATTCAATGTTGTAAACGCTGCTCTCGGGATATCTTTTAGGTTCATTGCTATTTGGTGAATAGTAATATATTTGACATTCCATAAGCTGGCAGATATTGATTTGTTTAAAAGTGCGAAAGCCATAGACAAAAGAGGTATACAGAAGTTCTTATTCGAGCCCGTGTCAATCAGGAATTCTAACATTTCGTTATTTTCAGTTTAAAATTCTACGTAAGGTAAGTTTGACGGCCTGCACCATTAAAATTTATGTCATCCACTAAATTCTCCTACTGAGCAGAATCATCATGTACCTCATTGGCACTATCCTCTTTCTCTAAGCCTTTTCGCTAAATTGTAATATTGACAGTTTTTTGTTTGAAGAATTACTTTGGGTGTAAAGTATCCAAGCATTATGCATAAACATTTCGAAAAATTGATACCCAATTTCGTTGGACCATTGCTCAGATTTCCTTAATGATGAATAAAATGAAATGTTTTCACCGTTACGATCTATTCAAGCCATTCCCAATGTGTAGTCCCGAAGAAAACATATCCGGTTTTATGGAGATTTTTTATTTTTATTCATTACTTCCACCATGTTTCCATAGTATGTGTTGAACATGGTGAAGTACGTCCCGTTTGTCTTTCCACTTACAAACTACGACCGTACCTAACCGAGCCCACGTTGACTTCCCTTTTTTAAGCTTTTTTTGAATTACGTTCTACGGATTATCTTTTCTATTGGCTCTCGAAATACCACGTATATTGGAAAAGGTTTTTGTTAAACCCACGGAATTATAAAAATTATCCATGTAAAGATTATATCCTTTGTCAAGAAAACCTTCCATTAAGCTCCTAACATGACTGACATGATTTTACTACCGTCAACTCGTTTTCCTTCATACATTTTCACCCTCAATATCATTCCTTTTGATTCACAGAGTTCAAATAATTTTATCCCATATTTATGTCTTCTGTTTTTAATATATTGGCGAAAAATTAATCGGCTTTTCCAGAGAACCATGTACTAATCAATACATAAGTCCTGCTATGGTTGGTATATGTGATCCATATGATCATTGAAATGTAGGATTGCCTTTAACTTTACTAAAGTGAACTTAAACTTTAGCTAAATTGCACTTTAACGTCACTGTTTAAGGGTCTGCCTTAAATATTAATAAAACACGGTTCCTTTGATTTTTGTTAAGTTCAAAATATATGTATTTTATTTCTGTTTCAATTCACTGAAGCTTTTTTCTTTCCATTATTTCATAAAATATGTATAATGTATTTCCTTTTATGTCCTTTAATTTTTGTTCACCTTTTTTGTATTTAACTTATAATTTTAATTTAACAAATTTTAATTTTGATTATTTTTTTGTTCTGCTTGTAAGTCACAAATCAAAAAAAAGAAGAAATCAAAGAAAAAAGAAATGTCATATAAGAAAGAAAATAAGTGCGCGATATTTACAAACAATATTGTCACTTTGGCGTGTTTCTAAACATACCGCCCCCCTTGATTGGGTGCAGGCTAATATAACCTCCTGGTGGGTCCTATGAACGTGTAGCCATGACTCGTCTTTTGCGCTACAACTTTACCCATTTCTAATTCGATGGTGCCATCACTTCGTATATCAGGGTATATGTCAGAACCTAGCTCCATTTCGATCATGGTATTTGATCTTGGGTCCATATCAGCTAGAGTATCCTCACAAAACTCTTCACAGGGATTGTCATTAATTGGGGTCACATAGGGTCGACGAGGCAGATCATCAGTGATAAGTGCCATGATTTTCTTATTAAATTTGTTCTTGTTGTTTCTGGCACGCATGTAAACCTTTGCAAAATTATGTCCTTGATGTCTGATTCTTGCCAACTTGTCTATTTTTATTGTGGAGGAGGCTATCTTAGTTGTGGTGCTGGATGGGTTCATCAAACTGCGTATTAATACCCAATTGTCGCTTCTCTCTTCAGATGAGATTTGAACTGATGCCGTTGGTACAAAAACATGTGGCCATGAATGTGGGTCATCTTGGGTGGTGTGGGTCATTTGGTTCTTCATAGTCGGTAGTTTTTTTGACGGTTGCTTCGGATCTTTGGATTTGTGGAACTGCGGAGCGTCGTGCAAGAGGGTGTTATGACGTTTTGTGCAAACACGGCATCCATATTCATTGTTACATTCTTGTAAGCGATGGGATCTTGCTAAGCAATTAATGCAATACCCTTGCATGACCACTAAGTTATAACGTTCGTCTGCGCTGGCGTTTAGAAATTTGCGGCACGTTCGGAGCGCATGATCCTGTTTGAAAAGACCACATGACCATTGCCAATGAGAGGATTGTGGGTGGAGGTTGGCTGCCATGTCTGCAAATAGAATTTAATTAGTAAAGTAATTTTAATTATGAAATAATATGACGAGTTTAGTAATGGGTCGTGTACATATATCAGCTGCGGTTTTAATGTCTACCACTCTAACGTTGCTGTTATGTCCTGGATAGGTTTTGATGACTCGACCTAATTTCCACTCATTGAAAGACAAGTTATCGTCCTTTACCACCACTAGGTCATTGACTTTTATATTTTCTTTTGGAAACTTTATATCTGCGATGTAGTTCAGCCAGATATTCAGACTTCCATCTTTATCAAAACGATTGGTAAATGATTTTTATGCATTTCCAACGGTTCGCGAGAGTCACATTTTCATCTGTAAGATCTCTTTCAAGTGGAGCCATTATTGGAGTACCAATAAGGAAGTATCCAGGGGTCAATGGGGTCAAATCATTAGGGTCCTCGCTAGCAGTAATTAGGGGTCTAGAATTGAGGCATGCTTCGATGCGGGCAAGAATTGTCGATAGTTCTTCAAATGTGAATTTCATATTGGGGATCATTTTCTTTAAGTGAGTTTTAAATGACTTTACTCCAGCTTCCCAGAGTCCACCCATATGTGGGGCACCGGGTGGTATGAATTTCCATTCGATGGTTTGATTACTTTGTTGCTGAAGACCTTGATTTTGTAGAATTTTCATGAATTCTATACGCTCTTTTTTGATGAGTTCTGCTGCTCCGACGAAATTTCTTCCATTATCTGAATAGATACAGGCAGGGCATCCACGTCTTCCAATGAAGCGTGAAAATGCTGCTAGAAACGCTAGGGTCGTCAAATCGCTTGCTGCTTCTAAATGTATGGCTTTTGTTGCAAAACATACAAAAACACAGACGTAGCCTTTTGTGATGAGGCAAGCACGCCCTGTGAAGTAACGGATGTTAAAGGGTCTGTCGTAATCGACACCAGTTATAGTGAAGGGTCTAGAAATTTTCGTGCGCTCAGGTGGCAGGGACGCGATTATTTGAGTTTGTCTCAGTTTTCCGTATAGCATGCAAGTTTTACGGTTAGAAATTGTTGTTTTTACCAGTTGCTTTAATTTAAAGATCCAGAATTCTGCTCTGATACTGCGAATCACGAGTTGGTTTCCTCCATGTAGCGTTATTCGATGTGTGAATTCAGTAATCAATTTTGCCATTCTTGATTCATAGGGACAATATCGAACAGCGTTCGTTATATGTAAGTGCTGCCGATTTTGACAATCTGTCATTTGCTCTTATGACTCGACATTTGTCCAAAAATGGTGTTAGGGTTAACAATTTGCTTCTAAAAGATATGGGCAATTTTCTTTCTAATTGTCTATATTTTTCGGAAAAAAACGCTTTCTGTGTCCAAATTATGAGTTGTGTCTTTGTATATTGGATTTCATCCGGGTTAATATCAAGAGACGAGATTCTTAGATGTCTTCGACTAGTACCTGTATTTCGCCAAAATCGTAAAACGTATGAGATAACTCGAAAAACTCGGGGTAATGATGAAAATCTGCTTAAAAGGTCTTCCTCAATGCTAACGGTGAAAGCCTTGATGGTTTTTGATTCTAACTTCGTATCCTGAGTCTCATTTGATGAAGGCCACAGCTGTTGAGGTAATTCTAACTATGGGGGTCCTGTCCACCACAGAGTGTTTTTCTCTAGTTCGGTAGGTGAGCATCCTCTGCTGGCAGTGTCCGCTGGATTAAATTTGGATTCTATGTGCCTCCAATTTTTTGTACCCACTTTTCGAAGAATCTCTGACACTCGATTTCCAACAAATGTCTTCCATGTACAAGGAGGTTTGTTGAGCCATGATAAGACGATTGTGGAATCGGTCCAAAAATGAGTCTTAAAATTTGGGATTTCAAGTTTTTCCAATACACCTGCCGATAAGTGTGCTAACAGTACAGCTCCACAAAGCTCCAGGCGGGGAAGAGATAACTTTTTAGCGGGGCCACACGAGTCTTAGATGCCAGTAAAGAAGTTTTTGCTGGGCTGTCTCTATCGCATACTCTTATGTATAGTACGGCTGCGTATGCTTTCTCAGACGCGTCGCTGAATCCATGTATTTCAGCAACGCATGAAGGCTTGTAGTGAATCCAACGTGGAATTTTTAAAGCGTAGACTTGGAGACAGTTTTTCACAAACTCTTTCCATTTTGGTTTTAAAGGATCGTCCCAACCTATTTTCTCTAACCAAATTTGTTGCATAATGAGCTTGGCATCAATTATGATGGGCGCAAGCCAACCGCATGGGTCGAAAAATCTGGCAATGATTGACAAAACTTCTCGTTTTGTGTAGACTTCCCTTAATTTGACATCTGGGGCAGTAAATGTGAAGGTGTCTGACGAAATATTACATTTGATCCCAAGAGTTTTAGTGCCATCGTCTTCTGAAAGATTTAACCAATCGAGGGGCAATAGCTTTTCCCTGGGTAAATCCTGAATGATTCTTGGATCATTAGATGTCCATTTCATAAGATCAAACCCTGCCATTGCTAGGACAATCTTTTCGGGATTTAATAGTTTCTTCGAAAGTATGGCCGCATGCTAAAACGTCGTCTACATACATGTGTTGCTGTAGTATTTTAGACGCTAACGGGTGTGTTGATTTTACTTCTTATTGTAGAAGTGTTCTTATGGCTAAGAATGGTGCGCAGTTCACTTCAAACGTTACGGTTAAGAGCTCATAATCCTCAATAGGATTTTTCGGTGTTTTACGAAACAATATTCGTTATTAAGGGGTCTGAGATGGGTCGATGAGTATTTGACGGTACATTTTGGTAATGTCCGCGTTTAATACAAATCGGAAAAATCTCCATTTTGCAATCAGAAGAACAAGATCTTGCTGAAGAATGGGTCCTGTATATAAAATGTCGTTAAGACTATTCTTATTCGACGTTGGGCTTGAGGCATTAAAAACTACCCTAAGTTTAGTAGTAAGCCGGTCTGGTTTTATTACTGCGTGATACTGCAGGTAATAATTTATTTCCGAGGGGGAGATCTTTCTCATGTGTCCCAACTCTAGATATTTGAGTATTACTTGACTATATAGCTTTTCCACTTTTTTTTGCTAAGCATCTTCTCCATTCTTAAATTTTGAGCCATAGCTATGTTGCGGGAGGATCCTATTTCCTCCTCTTTTTTGAAGGGCAGGGTAACGATGTACCTCCCTGTGTCGTTTCTACGCGTAGTAGATTTAAAGCTGTCTTCGCAAAACGTGTCCTCGTCAGACCTCAAAATCTGTTTTGGGGTCTCCTCCACCTCCCAAAAGCGTGTGAGGATTTGGTCAAGGGACGTAGTGTTGTGTAGCGACATCGTTGTTCGCGTCTGCGTTTCCTTCGTAATTGGTCCCCCCACAATCCAGCCAAAGGCCGTCTTTTGTACCAAAAGGAATCCATATGAGCGCATTGGTGTCTCCATATAATAAATGGATGGGCCCAAGTCAAGACCTATTAGTAGATAGATGGGCCGGCTTTTATAGAAGTGAGGGTCTGCTAAGTACAATTTAGCCGCCTCGTTGAAAATTTCTAAATGTAAAATTTGTGCGGGTAAGTTCGACGGGAGAGTGTTGAGTACTGGTGCAATCGTTTTTGCAATTTGTCCGATATAAATGTTGATTGTGATTAGTGTTTTTCACGAGAAATCCCGGGACGGGAATTCCGCAAATTTTTCAATCCCGAAATCCCGGGAAATTTGTTCGGGAATTCCCGGGAATTATTGTGAATGAAATTTTTTTACTATTTGGCAACATTTATCAATACTAATTACAAATTGCTATTAGAACAAACTCGTCGTGTTATTAAATTGTTTAGAAAGAGTCCAGCAAAAAATTGTGTGTTACAAAAATATGTATTGGCCGAATTTAATAAGGAAATCTGCCTTGTATTGGATATAATAACCAGATGGAATTCTCTAGTTCCAATGATCGCAAAAATTTTACTTATAAAAATGCAATAAAGAAAAGCCTCATTGATTTGGAAATGGGTGATGTATGGATAGAATCCAATATAAATAATTTGCAGAATTTTTTGGACGTTTTAAACCCAATAAAATTAGCTGTGGAAGCTTTATGTCGGCGTGAAGTTAATATTATAACAGCTGATGTGATAGTGAATACTTTATGCCAACAAATGTTCTCAATTAATACTTCACTAGGAAAGACAATGTTTGAAACTCGTATATACCGAATTGGAGAAAGACGAGATATAAAATTGTATACCTTGACCAAATACTTGAAAGATCCTGAACTTTTTAATAAAATAAATTTTTTCCGAATGCTTCAAAACACTCAATTTTTTTATATGCAGAACAAATTTATAACCGTCTTTTTACTGAAAAAAATATAGAATTAGAAGAAATAGAAAGAGACGGTAATGATATTTTAGAAGATAAAAATTTTGATGACATTTTAAACGATGAAATAAATATCATTAGTGAAATATCTACATCAAACACTAATGTACCTAACGGTTCGATAAAAGAAAACTTAAACTTTTTTGGAGAACCTAGTAAGCAAACGGAAAACAAGTTTCTTCTTATCCATTGGTTTATCACCTTCCATTTCTATATCTCTACATTCCTCATAGGACCTTTTCACCTGGGTCCAGAGCAAGTCTAATTCTATACGTAGAACTTGTAATGCGTGAACATTCTCCTCAGCATGACTTGCAGAGAAAACACCCTCAAATTCGATTAAATCGTTAGTGCAATTGGAAAATTTTTTAAGAGCCATCTTGAAATATTTATTTAAGGAGAGGTGATAAAATTTGGTCAAAAAATGGTGTTGTTGTTGGGTTTTATTATTTGCTGTTGTTATTGTTGTACAATTGATGAATTTTGTTAACTGCTGGGTCTGTGTCAAATGTTGTTGATATTTTAACGGCACTGATCTTCTTTTTTTGTTGTTTGCAAAATGTTTGTCCCGTTAGTGAATTTTTGAGATTTGGAAATTTTATTTCTTTTGTATTTATTAAAAAAATTGTTTTTGTACTAATCCGGCTCGAAGTGACCAAATGTTTAAGGGTCTGCCTTAAATATTAATAAAACACGGTTTCTTTGATTTTTGTTAAGTTCAAAATATATGTATTTTATTTCTGTTCCAATTCACTGATGCTTTTTTCTTTTCCATTATTTAATAAAATATGTATAATGTATTTCCTTTTTTGTCCTTTAATTTTTGTTCACCTTTTTTGTATTTAACTTATAATTTTAATTTTGATTATTTTTTTGCCGCTGTTGTTTGTTCTGCTTGTAAGTAACAAATCAAAAAAAAGAAGAAATGATCAAAGAAAAAAATTTACATGAACTGTCATATAAGAAGTAATAAGTGCGCGAAATTTACAAACAATATTGCCACTTTGGCATGTTTCTAAACAGTCACCTTTAAATTCTTTTGTTATTACAACCTAATGATAAAATAAACTAAACTTTTTCAAAAATACAGCCCTGCCAGTGTTGGAGCAATACCGATAAAACTGCTCGATTAAACAAGTTTTTTTTAAAACGCATTGGCAACGACAGGCTTCGTTTTTTTGTTGTATATGCTCATTTTGTTTATATTTGAAGTTGCCATATTGAAAATAGTATATAATATGGCAAGTTCAAATATAAACTTAACTTTAAAAGTTACCGGTAGGATGATCTTCCCTTTAATTTAACGCTCACTTCTCCCATATTGTCCACTTATAAAAATGAAAAACAATTTATTTTCCCGTTAAAAGCCTCCCTCTAGTTAACGGCAAGTTGTAATGCTATGTTCATATATTTTATTGAGTCAATATTCGTTTAATTGAGTACAATATTTTAATATTTTTTAATTTACGCAGTTCAGCTGCTTTTTCAATATTCATTTGACAGCTGGTAAACAAAACAGCTGATTGTTTCAACAATATTGTTTCTATTTTGTTTTGTTGTTGCGTTTTTTTGTTTTTCGTTTTTGACATTTAAGTTGTCAAATATCAAGAAAAAATGTTCTGTTAATTGTAATATGCTAACTAAACACACTTATGACAGTGCTGTATTTTAAGTTTTACTCAATATTATAACAATTTGCATATTTATTGCGCAATTATAAGAGAATCTTTGTATTAAATATTGATCTCAATAATGGCGTTTATTGAGATTTTCGCAATAAAGTTGGATATCTGAACACCGTATAATAAGGGCAATTAAAATTTTATGAACACAAGAAGTAATTATTTTCAAGGCAGAGCGACAACAAATAACAATTCGAATGCCATGCATTTAGTCTAATTTTTATTTGCAGCAATGAGAGAATTAGTGCTGACAGTGCGAGTATTTGTGCTAGCGTTAGAGCTGTCAATATAATAACTTTCATGAAACAGAGGTTTTAAAAATACGATGTTTGAAATATAACGCGAAAAAACGTTTACTGGCATCATTGCTCAGTAATTGTTGCGCATGCAGCTTACCTAAGGCTGTAATTACAAAATTGTTGTGCTTGCAGCGTTGCGTTTGTTGTGTTCATAGCATTACGCTCATTTCTTTAAATTTTGGAAAAGCATACTACGAAATAAGTACCCACTCTATTGTTCACCCACTAAGATTATGGAAAGTTGGACCAAATATAATATTGTTACGTTTTTACCTTTTTAAAAATGTTTAGAATATGATTGCAAACAAAAATAAAACCAAATATGTGTTTAATTTCAATGAAACTCTTCATTGTTCGCACTACTTTTGTGTGCCACCGTATACAATTTGACGATACAACAACAATTTGTTTATTCGGTATTCTTTGCTTACAACACAGATCTTTACGCCTTCGCGAGAATTCTATCGCGACTGCATTGTTGTTTGTGTATTTTGTTCACGTTGTTTGTTGTTGCGTTCTTTCTTCCTTGTCTGTCTCCTTTTCTTCCACGCTGTTTTTGTTGGTATATGCAACCAAGTTCGTTGTATTTGTTTGTGTAGCTTTTGTTTATCGCCAATGTTAAACGACGTTTTCATTTTCGTAACAATATATAATGAATACATATACTATTATAAATTTTACGATGAATAGAAGGCTTGTTGTAAGGATTGGTATACAGCATTCCAATATTTTCCCTTACATAATGTCATACCTCAAGGAACCGTCCTCTCTTTAATTCCGTTTTTAACGCATATAATAAATTGTGCACTACAATGTCTTTACTCAAGGAAAGCTAGTTTACTGCCTTCGCTGATGACTTTAACGAAAAGTAATGATATAATTAATGTAAACTGTGTTTTCTAGGATATTACGGATTGCCGTCCTCAACATGCGATTATATTAATTTTTGTAGATTCTCTTAGGATTACCAAAAATGGAAGATTGTCGCTCCAACCACTTAACCACAGTCTTGGTTTCGGTAGACTTCATCTGATAGAGCGAAACAAATTTCATAAGCCCATCAACCACAACAGGCAGGTAATTGTAAGCTTTCTTCGTGAATTTCATAGGACCAACACGATCAACATGATAAGTCAATAGTGATCGATCGTACTTATCTATAGGATTGCCAGCCTTTGGCTTGGTGATAATGCGCTCCATGCAACTCTTTATAATCTTTGGGAACTTTGTAGCTAACCTCGATGTATGATATTGTCTCTCAATTAGTTCATTAGTTTTAGAAACGCCAAAATGAAACTGATTCTGTGCCAGACACATTATCCCCTCTTTCAACTGCGCCGGAATTACTATCAGATCATTTCCCGAATCCTTGTACAAAACGCAATTTTGCATGTAGTAGTACGCATATTCTCTGCACTCCAAAACCGTTATGATTTCCTTAGTATACTCATCACTTTCTTGTGCGGTGAGGATACTCTCCAGACTGGTAATTAGGTTTAGTGGATACACAAGTTTCATCCATGTATTTGGCCCATGCTCGAAAGGAACTCCTGGAGAAACAAGGCACACCTCGATATTCTTGCTGGTACATCGTCTTTACAGAGTTTCATCCTAAACGCTTTGAAGACTGTCTCGATTTTAAACGGTAAGCCAAGCAAGTACACTCTCCATTTTCCAAGCTTCCGCAATAGCGAGTACCTTCAGCTCGTAGGAATGATATTGCACCTCGTGCGGCTTCGTTCTATAGCTCATGTATTGTACTAGATGTGAGTTATGTATGTACCTTAGTTAAAGCGTCCGGATCGTACAATTTCACAACTGGGGCACTAATAAGGACTTCCTTCAACTGTTACTGCCTCATCACAAATGGGACATCTTCCTTAAGAGCACGGTTAACGGTTTCATTATCGCATAGTCCTAATAAACGCGATGTACATATATACATAATTAGTCATTACAACCCCTTAGTCAAGATTATGTCCTAGCTTCTCACACTACTTATGTGTTGTGCGTTAATTTTATACATGAGTGGCGGGACCTACAGTTTAAAGTCGACTCCGAACTACAGATTTTTTTCACTACAATTTTATTTACTCCCAGAGTTTTTGCTAGAAATCTGTTGAGAGGAAGTCGCGAAGATATATTTCATATTTCGTTTTCATGTCTGACCTGGAGTTTGAACAGTGACCTTACATCAAATAAGCCGACACCTGGAAAATCCATTTCGCAAATCCAATGTAGTGTAAAGGACAGCACTCAGTAACTCTGTAGTTAGATGATGTATGTACATCTATGTACATCTAAGATAACTGAAACATTCGCTTTGGTAATGCGCTAATAGGGAGTAATGAACAATTTACACCTATTACACCTTTTTGAAAAATGAGGTGAAGCTCTGTCAGCTTTTTATAATTTTCGTCCACCGAAATTTAATTGAACGTTTTAGATTCAAGAACATACTACGTGTGTAGCAAGTACACACATCCGTACTTGGGAAAACCTGTATCCGGGAATCCAGAGAAGGTAAATACGAAAAGAAGGAGATTACGTGCACTAATTTTTATGTAAATCTTTTTTGAAATTTTAAAATTAGGTAGACATATTGGATCCGTCATTTTTAATTTGAAAAATTTTAGCTCAGATTCGAAATTAGCACCTTCAAAAACCCCCTTTCTCTGATTTTATTGTAAATCAGTAGAAATTTTAAAATTTAAGTCGCCATATTGTTTACGTCATAATGAATTCAAAAAATTTTACCTCAGAATCGAAAATCATTTTATTTATAGTGCAATGGGCGGTTCCAGCCAGCCCTCAATTGAGGGCGTTACTGATGCAAGTGACAATAAGCTGTCATATCTAAACAATTTAAGGCTTACATACATATAAGTCGCCGAAGAGTAGGGGTGCTCTTCACAGTGTTACCATTTAGAAAAAAATAAAACTAAGCTGACATAAAGTGTTTGGTTTTTATGTAAAAAATCATGCTAATAATGTATGCGTACATTAAATAGATGTGATTATTAAATGTAACAGAGAAAAGTTTTATTAAAATGAATTAACATAAATAAAAATATTTACAGTATTTATAAAATCTATCAATAATTGCTGCAATTTCATGTACTGAAGCTATTTATTTTCAGGAGGGTGTGCCCTGGTAGTCTAGTGGATAGTGTGCTAGACTATTAGCGTGAGGGTCGTGGGTTCGATTACCACCAGAAGCTCTGGCCTGTGACACTACATCGAGCATATGGTCAAAGTTACTCAACTCGTATATAATTAGAATATAATTTGTAATTGTATTGTAATAAATAAATAAATACATAACATATTTTCAGGAGGAACCTTTGAGAAGTTTTTTTTCAGTTTTTCAACTTTAACGACTTCTATATGGAATATTCTTTTTCGTTCTTAAACCTTCATAATTGGTCATTACAACCCTTTTGTCAGGATTACGATCTAGTTTCTCACACAACTTATGTTGTATATGTTCCTTTTTTATACATGAGTGGCGGGACCTACAGTTTAAAGGAGGGATTACCATTACATGGCACAATTGTGCAGAGAAAACTCACACGCATTCTTTTGTTCTTTGATTTAGTTGTCGATCAGACTGCGACAAAAGCATTATCATTTTATTTCAGAATAACACTCAAAAAATATTTTATGTTATAAATGGTCTATGCCATTAGCTGGGCGTATTTAATTTTTTTGTCGCGTAGTATAATTTTTTAAATGTTTTGGAATGCTCGCTTTTTTTCTATTAAAAAATGGGTTTTTTATTTTTATGTACCTAAAAAGCATGGACTAATTTTTAAGCCGAAGATGGATATCTTTATGTTCTTTTATTTAATTTTTTATCTAAAATTATTAAGCCAAATATAGATAGTTTTATGTACATATGCTGATGAAATGAAAAGCAAAATAGCGTATGAAAAGCGTAAATAGGTAACACTTTCCTGTGGATGTAAATAAATAAATTCTCTCAACTTATTTTCTCTCTCTTACTCACTAATAAATAAAAAAAACATAACCTGCTCACTAAAACACAACCAAAAATTTTTTAGTAACCCCTGGTTTAAGGTCAACTCCGAACGAAAGATTTTTGAGAAACTTTTCGTGGCAATTTTATTTACTCTCAGAGTTTTTGCCAGAAATCTACTGAGAGGAAGTCGCCGAAGAAATATATTTTCATATTTCGTTTTGTTGGAGTTGCCTGGGGTTTGAACCATGGCCCCACTTCTAATAAGCCGACACACTACCTACTAGACTCCGCGACTACAGTCTTCACCGGAATTTTAAAATTTAAATTGAATTTGATATTTTCTTTCTATTATTTTTAGTTTCAGTCTTTTTGGGTGTGTTCGTTATCTCTTTCATTGCGTTCTTATATTTATTCGAAAGGAATTATTCTCAATACTGAATTGATCTAATGCTTATTCTAAGTTAGATTTAAATTGCTGACGGTTTTATTTTACTGTTAATTTGTTTTACCGCCGAACCACTTCTCAACACAGTCGCACACACTTTTCACATAAAAACAACTTTAGTTTTCTGAACTTTCGTTTTCCCATTTGAGCCCCAAACATTTTTGAGATTAATAAAAATGCATTTATTTATTTATGGAAATAAAGCACAGTTTATTTTTTTATTTTTAAAAAATTAAATTATTTTGTTTTGTTTTAAGAAAAGTTTTCAACACTTTTGAATCATTAATGATGGATTGATTTTCTACTTGCCTTATCCGTTATTTGAGTATATTCCATAGTCTTATAATATAATACATAATATAATAAAATATGTAAATATAATAAAAAATAAAAAATATAAATACAATAGAATCCTCAAAATTTGTTTAACCCTCTTTGGAATCTCCTTTGAAAATCCGCTTTTATGCTAAAGAACACCTACTGAGGTGCGAGTTACTTCACTTTCGCATTTTGTAAACATATTTTATCACCAGGAATACCAATTTTCCGGGTCCCGTAATACCCGCGAAACTTCTTTTAAGAACACCGTTTTTTATTTTTCAGCGGGTCAGTGCTCTGGCGCCAGTTAAAAGATCTTGAACCGTTTGATAATGGAAATTAAAGATTACCTGTTGCACTTTTAGTGCCATTATTACAACTTGCCTTTAAACTTGGGTTTAGTTAAAGGTACCTTTAGCTAAAGAGAACTGTAAAGTTATCTTTCACTTATTTTTGTTATTATAAAATTTTTCAAAAATATGCCAGTGCCGGAGCAATGTCGATAAAACTGTTCAATTAAACAAGTTCTTTTAACGCAGTGGCAATGAAGGGCTTCGTTTTTTTTGTTGTACATGCTCATTGTGTTTAAATTTGAAGTTGCCGTAATGAAAATAATATATAGTATGGCAAGTTCAAACATAAAGTGACCTTTAAGTGTTAAAGGTAGGATGATCCTCCCTTTAGCTTAACGATCACTTCTATCTTATTGGGTACTCATAATAACGAAAAACAATTTATCTGCTCGTTAAAATCCTCCCTTTAGTTAACGGCAAGTCGTAATAATGTCCCTTAATATTAAATTTTAAGTAGACTGGTTAAAGAAATTGATTACGATTACAAGGATTAATTAATATAACAAACTTAGATTACAATTAAAAAATTGAATCGATTTCACAAATCAAAAGGAGGTATAGCAGCAGGTTCAGTCCAGATTGCCTGCTTGCAGTCAACTCAATCGACTCATCAATTCTCCAGGCACGTTTTACCTCCATACACTTGTTTGAAGACGCTGATTCAGTCCGCCGCTACGCGAGTCGTTGTTGAGAACCATAGAGAAAGGGGAAAGGGATGAGAGACGCCTTTTCAGACGCAAGAAGAGGGTACATCAAAGGTGAGAACGTAAGGAAGTCGACAGGTACAAATATGGGAATGACGTTCGAAAATTCTATCAAAAAGTTAAGCATCTAATTGAAGGTTTTAAGCCCAGAGCGTCTTCCTGGAAATATGATAACGGGAACCTGGGAACACATTCGCAGGTGGTGCTGAGGTTATGGAGGAAAAGCTTCTCTACTCTTCTACGAGGCGATGAGGGCATTGACATCTCGCCGCCTAGCCATGAAGAGGTCAAAGTCGCGATTATGCATCCTAAGAACAATAAAACCGCAGGTCCTGATGGCCTGCCCGCTGATTTGTGTAAGACCGGAGGTAATGAGTTGGTAGGGCGCAAACACCAGCTTATTTACAAAATATGGCTAGAGAAAAGTATGCACAACGAATCTCAGTGCCCTCTGTCCTGTTCTGAAAAGGGGAGACCCTTCGATATGTATCAAATACAGGGGTATAAGCCTTCTCCCTATCGCATATAAGATTCTTACAGGTGTATTGTGTGAACGACTGAAGCCACTCGTTAAAACACTGATTGGACCTTATCAGTGCGGCTTCAGCTACGGCAAGTTCACCACTAACCAGATCTTCACACTAAGTCAAATCCTGGAGAGGACCTACGAAAAACAAGTCAAAGCACACCAAGGCGATCCCTTATCATGCGACCTCTTCAACTTCGTCATAGTGAGTATTTTGCGGAAATCGGAAGTGCATCGCAATGGTACTATTTTCCAAAAAAGAGTACAGGTGCTTACGTATGCTGACGACGTTGATATAATAGGGCGTACCAAGCGAGATGTTTCTGCTGCCATTAGTGCTATTGAACGGGAGTGTAATAAGATAAGTCTGACAGTAAATGAGGGCAGAACGAAGTATATGTTGTCGACATGTAGACGCATGGGGCATATTGGATCCCAGATTACGGCCGATAATCGTATTTTCGATATAGTCGAATAATTTGTTTATCTTGGCTTCGCCGTTACCACCAAAAAGGATTTCAGTCTGAAGATCAAGCACGTGATCACTTCTGCCAGCAGGTGCTACTTTGGTCTCAATAGGGAATTGAGTAGCAGGGACCTCTCTCGTACGACAAACCTAATACTCTACAAGACGCTTATCCTTCCCGTGCTTCTTTATGGCGCAGAGGCATGAGCACTATTAAGTACTGATGTTGCAGCCTAGAGATTATTCGAGAGAAAAGTTCTACTTAAGATCTTCGTCCCAGTGAGAGTTGACGATGATTTCCGCATCCGATCCAACACTGAGCTGTATGACATGGACGTTGTGCAGCGTAGTAACATCTAGAGGTTGCGCTGGCTGGGTCATGTCGTTCGAATGGAAAAGGACGCTCCTACGGAGCAGTTACTAAATGCGGCTATTGGAGTAAATCGGCGGAGAGGACGACCTTGCTTGCGTTGGAAGGACCAAATCGACGAATCCCTGTCGTCCATTGGAGTGACCAAACGCCGATGGCGCGCAAGAAGTAGAAGTGCCTGGAAAGATGTTTTAAGGTAGGCCGAAACCATTAATTGGGTTGTTAATACCGATACAAGTAAGCAAGTAAGAAGGTCGCACAAGATAGCCGTTATCAACTATTAAAGTTCGGAGTAATTTGTTAGAAGACCCCATATATAAATAGAATAAAAAAATTCTGTTTTTTATTTCTTCTTAATTTTAATTTTAAAATTATTATAAAAATTGCAACTCTTTGTATTAAGTGTTTTAATTAACATTAAATTAAATGTGAAGAACTTTAATTGAGTGTAGATAAACTATTACATAGGTGACCAGGCAACCCGGGTTATTACTTATGTACGAGAACACATAAACACAAAATGTTTATTCATTACGAACTATTATGCAATGGTACGGCAATTCATGGTTCTTTAAATTTTAATGTATTCCAAAAAGATAAAATATTTGTTTCAGGTTATAATGGAAATTTAAATTCATTTACGCAGAATTTATTTAAAAGGAACATAAACCTGAGATTTTATATTTAAATTCATAGTGTCGTTAAATTAATTAAAACATTAATTCGAATGAATTTCGATAGGTATTTTTCACATAATGGTTGATTCTCATTTGTATTAAAACATTATTTACACACCTAAAAATGTGCCCGATTTTAATTAATCTTTCAACCATACATACATCCGCCTACATCATGAAGGACATTATTCATGAACCCAACATTAATTGTTATTTAAATCAAAGGGTACTTCAATTGTGAAGCAGGAAATTGTATATATGTACACTTATGGGTACACAATTAAGTTAATGACGAAATATATATGTTTACAAGTGTAAAAATAACGGTTAATTTCTGTTAACAATTTAAAACTTGTATATAAGCATTGCAATGTGAAGTACTTTTAATAATCTGGATGCCCTGGTAGTGTAATGCGTAGTGTGCAGGCTATTTGTGTGTGGGTCGGGCATGTGAGGATCTGGTCTGTTATACTATTATATTATACCAAGCACATGGTCCAAAAAAAAAATTGTATTCTTTCTCTGAAAATATTTAAGACACCTTTAAGACACATTTGTAGGCAAGGAATCCGCCAAAGAGAGATAAAAAATAATGCCGATTAAAAAAAAAAGAATTTAAACACAATTTTTTAGTCTATTACATGAATTGAAGTTGGAGGACTGAATTTAGTCCTGTGAAGAAAAATATTTTATTAGTAAATATTTAAGATTTTGTTATCAATTGTCTATCAAAATATTAAAAGCCCATATCACTGACAGTAAGTTTTCAAATATGACTTTAAATAAAAATTATTTATTCCAGAACACTAAATATTACTTACTTACTTAATTGGATATTAACAACCCGATTAACGGATTTCGGCCTGTCGGAAGACATCCTTCCAGGCGCCTCTGTGCCATAAAGAAGAACGGGTGGGATGAGCGTCTTGTAGAGTATTGGTTTTGTCGTACGACAGATGTCTCTGCTACTCAATTGCCTATTCAGACCGTAGTACCACCTGTTAGCAAAAGTGATCCTGCGCTTGATCTCCAGACGGACATCATTTTTAGTGGCAACAGTGGAGCCAAGATAAATAAATTCCTTGACTATATCAAAAGTATAGTTAGCACGTCTCTACTTGTCGATAATATATAGTTTGCTTTGCCCTGCCAGACTCATCGTAGTAGTCTTTCGTTCAATACCACAAAAGGCAGCAGTAACATCTCGCTTGGTACGGCCTATGATGTCAATGTCGTCAGAGTACGCAAGCAACTGGACACTTTTTTGAAAAATAGTGCCATTGCGATGCACTGAAGTTGAAGATGTCGCATGATAAGGGATTGCCTTGTCTGAAACCTCGCACGGTATCAAAATATATCCAGAATAAATGAATTCAGCTTTTATTTTGTTTTTATTGTATAATCCGCATGGTGATGATGTCTCCCTCCGTTTTTAGACAATTGTGATAATGAATTGCACAGTCTCCAAATTCAAGCATGACTTTCTACGAATTAATCAGTATGTATATCCAAAGCGTTTCAATTCAAATTTGTTGGCAATTTTGCTTCAATGTAAATTGTCCAAATTAGTCGTATGTGAACATAATTTATATGCGAGTGTTTAGGTGACTTATGTATTTAAATCTCTGCAGATTTCTAAAAAAACTCTGAGAACAAATAAAATTGCCATGAAAACGTTTCTCAGAAATATGTCGTTCGGAGTCGACTTTAAACTGTAGGTCCCGCCACTCATGTGCAAAATTAACACACCCAACATAGGCGTTGAGAGAAACAATATCGTAATTCTGATTGTAATGACCAATTATATACATATGTTTGTATTTATTTAAACATGAAAGCTAGTGGTCATACTTTTATTTTATAACTTTTATATTTTGTACACGTTTAATCAGATCTCTAACTGAAAAATTTATTTCAGTAGATGCAGAGAAGTTATTGCGTACTAATAAAAACAAATAAACAAAGGTGGAAGTATGAGTATTTTCATTTTAACTAGAGTGACTTGCCTTTAAGTTGTCAGGCAGCATTGTAAATAAACAGAACAATCCTCTGAAAAACTTATGTTATTTATTTTCTATAACGTATACACCGTTTTTGTTTCAGCACAATAAACTTTTAAAATTCCGCCATTTTTATAGTGATCCCTATCCAGACCTTTACTTCTTGTAGAGGTCGGCAGAGGCCAAGGATATTCCGTATTAATTGTGAATCATAAGTTGATAAAGTTCAGAAGGGAATGCAGGTAAAGTTACGTCCTTAATTAGAATAAAATTTGCTCCCACCATTAGTCTAAGTCTTTTTCTGTCTTTGTTTATTGAAAACGGTATGGGAATTAATCCCGAGCACACTGAAGTGTGAGAACAGTCTCTATCTACGCTACTTTTGTCTGGTGAAAGGTGATGACAACATTTTGAATAAGGTTGTGCTATTGTCGAATCCATGATCCTATCACGGCCGAATGTATATATTTGAGAATACCAAACCTCAGGGAGTGAGACCGCGTAATGCTATGTTTAGGTATGCACTTTTATTAAGTCTATATTCGGTTAATTGAGTACAATATTTTTAGTGTTCGGGCATAATATACGCAGTTCAGCTTATTCAATATTTATTTGACAGCTGGTAGACAAAACAGCTGGTTGTTTCAACAACGTTGTTTTTATATTGGTCGTCATTTTTTGTTCGTCGTTGTTGACATTTGAGTTGTTAAATATGAACAAAAGGTGATCGGTTAATTGTAATATGCTCACTAAACACACCTATGACAGTGCTGTTTTTTAAGTTTTACTCAACATTATAACAATTTGCGTATTTATTGCGCAATTATTAATTGAAACTTTATATTAAATGTTGAGCTCAATAATGGCGTTTATTGCGATTTGCACAATAAAGGTGCATATCTAAATACCGTGTAAGACATTTGAGTATCGATCACAACAACGTTCTACAAGAAGTCCTTTTTTGTAAATGGAAAGAACAAAAAATCTTTTGTTTTTTGTGATGGAGTTGAATATGCTTTCAACGGGCGCAGTTACTGAACACTGTATAGTTTGGCATATGTCTGAACCTGTGTGTTAACATCGTATTCAAAAGCCGCGGCCTTGGGTTCGATTTCCACCAGAGAGTCTGGGTGTTTGTAATTGTTTTTCTGATATTATATGTTTATGATTGCTTACAATAGAAAAAATAATGTAAGAATTATTACAATTCATTGCAGGCAGCGTTACCGTTGGAAATTTTAAAGAAGTCGCACAAAAACGGGATTTTTGAAAAAAAAAGTCGCACATAAAGGGTATTTTGGCAGTAAAAAGGGGCAACATTTTTAAAGGAAAAGAAAATGAACTAATATAGATAAAAAAAATTAATTTTTATTGGATTTTGTAATGTACATTAGCCAACATATAATAAGTTTATTTTTTAATAATTTTCCCAATTTTTATAATAGAAACAAATTTTTAACCAAAAATTAATAAGCCTAAACAAAAATTCTAATTTTTTTTAAATTATTTGTTCTGTTTTATTTCTTGATTGAATTTCATTCAAATTTATGAACGTTAGGACATTTAAACTTCAAAAATAAAAAATGCATTTTTAAATTTATAAAAATTCCATTAAATAAATCTTTTTTTTGCTAACCCACTATGTAATAATACAAAACACAAAACAAAACTATTATTATAACTAAAAAACAGTTCATTAAAGATAAATAAAAAATTATACAAAATTGCGTATTTTGTAACAAATTAAAAAAAAATAACAAAAAATATAATATATATTTTAAAATAAAAATACAATTCAAAATTATACAAAATTACTAATTACATTTCAAATAATTAATATGATAAGACTTAGAGTACATAGTATTTGGAATTTTTGTATTAAACAAACTGAGATCAAAAAGTTAAACATAAATACTAATTTTGTTGCAACGGTTCGTTTTAGAAGTAAATAGGAACATTTTGTAATAAGTTAAATATGATGTATAGCTTTACATTTTATATTATGTTATTTATTTATAAGTCATAATATATCACAATTTTATGAAAAAATATATCATAATGGAAGGCACATTTTTTATAACTTTATTGTTCAGGTATGGAAAAAAAAAATTCCGAAATTTAGTTTTTTTTCACAACAAAACAACAAAAATAATCAAATTACACAAACTAGTTTATAGATTATTCAATACACTAATCAATAGAATAGTTTATAAGTTATTTAATACACCGATCCATAGACTAGTAGTAGTCTATAAAATAGTCGATCGAATAAACCATTGACTAATACAGTTGATTAATTCATGGTCTATTTAAAAAACTAGTTCAAATGCTATTTAAAAGACCACAGAAGTCAATAGACTGGTCAATATATTATATCATATACTAGTATAATATATTTACTACTCTATAGACTACTATACATATATGTGGACTGGTCTATTAAATAGCCTTTGAACTAGTTTTTTAAATAGTCTATGAACTAGTCTACTTGTCTTTGAACTGGTGTATTAAATAACCTATAAATCTACTCTATATTGACTAATCTATTAACAAGTCTATAAACTAGTCTTCGTAATTTATTTGTAGTTCTATGAAATACTTAGAAATTAGGATGCAGCCATATTTCTCAATGTCAAAAAGGACTATATTACTTAATTTTCCATGATTGTTTTGGTTTATGTATTTTACAAAATGAGTTTTTATATATATTTCACAGTTATATTAGTATATTTACATTCGATTAAATTATTTTTTTGATAAAGTAATTCTGTACTTTTTTATAAGTTCATCGTCAGGCACCCAATTTTCCAGGTCCATGTGTCCACTTTTAACCTATTCGATAACTTATTTTTCATTAATGTTAGTTTCGAAAAAATTCTTTCTGCCGACGCACTACTATGTGGCAGAGTAAATACGTAAGTAACAAATTCATATAAATTCGGATACAAGTAATTATAAAGCCTATTTTTTAAATTACCAATTTTATGCCCAAATTCTTCTGGATTTGTAATTTTAAAGATATTTTCATATGATATATCATTCATTTTGGTTTCTAATATTTTTAATTCTTATATAAATATATCAGGTTTACTTTTTCTAAAAAGGGGAAAAAAGGGTCAAAAATCTTGAAAAGTGTCAGATTTAGTTCATTTTAGTAAGGGGGCACAAAAAGTGGCGGGGTCGCTGAAAAAGTGCAAATTGCGACTTTAGTCGCTCAACGGTAACGCTGATTGCAGGCGTTGGCTGAATGTTGGTCTCAAAACAACAAAAAAGAAGAGAATTATTTAAATCTGTTTATATTGCTTTAATCGGGAAAATAAAAATAAATTAAATTGTTGAATTATTTAATTTTATCTTTAATTTTATTGTCTTAATTAACCGATTTTCACGATGGCTCCTGCGACGTCTCATTTTGTTTGGAGGGTAACAGAAAAGAAGGAGACTTAACAAAATGTTATGATTCCTGTTTTTCATGACCTTTCTATATTCCTGTTTACAATAATTTTCTTTATTTACGTTACCTTTTGGTATTTTTCTTTCTTTGATGTAGTGGAGTAAAGCTGCATTAACTGATTAATTCGACGTTTTTGCGATTGCTTTGGTTAACAGAAGAGTTTATTCAACTATAAAATAAAGTTTGAAGACACAATTTTGATATAATGCTGTGTTAGAATACAAAGACAAATGTTTGATCATTTAAATCGATGTGTGGCTGTGCTGCATAAAATCAATTATGAATACAAATAAAAAGCCATATCGTTGATATCAATGAATGATAACTCCGTTAAGCTAACAAGAAATGGAGAGCCAAATAACCTAAATCTGCACCTCACAAACGGATAACAGTTTCCTCCTCTTCAGCAGAACCGCAACCTCGGCAAAGGTCGTTTGATTGCAGCTGCGGTCTTTCCATGACCCAATGACCTGTAAGCATGGCCACTGTGATCGCGATGACCTTGCGATGAAGTTTGAGTAGTTGGTTACTATGTCTACTATCTATCGTAGGCCAAGTGAGTCTGGCAATGGAGCTAGATTCCTCATTGAACCACGATAGGTTTGCTTAAAGGCCAATTTAAGTGAGGTAAGAGTAAGAAAAAAGGTGTCAAAATAAAACAGATTCTATTTCACGACTGTTTTTGTCGATGATATTTACGTAATTTTTTCTACTCTATCTCATACTCCTATTTCTTTCTCTCCGCTGATTATGTGTTTTTTCAACGATAAAATTTTATTAGGAACTTTCTTTGGCAATTTTATTTACTTAGGGCCATTATTACAACCTGCCGTTAACTAAAGGGAGGATTTTAACGGGCAGATAAATTGTTTTTCGTTATTATGACTACCCAATAAGATAGAAGTAATCGTTAAGCTAAAGAGATGATCATCCTACCTTTAACATTTAAAGGTCACTTTATGTTTGAACTTGCCATATTATATATTATTTTCATTATGGCAACTTCAAATTTAAACAAAATGAACATATACAACAACAAAAAACGAAGCCGACGGTTGCCACTGCTTTAAAAAAAACTTGTATATTTGAGCAGTTTTATCGACATTGCTCCGGCACTGGTATATTTTTGAAAAATTTTATCTGTAAGTTCTAATAGCGAAAATAAGTTAAATGTAACTTTACAGTTCCCTTAAGCTAAAGGTACCTTTAACTAACCCAAAGTTTAACGACAAGTTGTAATAATGGCCTTTAAAGTTTTTGTCCGAAATCTGCTGAGATTAAGTCGCCGAAGAAATGTTTCTTATATTTTCTTTTGTTCGAGATGCCTGAGCTCGGGTCTACAAAAATCTCTTGCAAGTTGAGTTCGGAAAATATAAGTCCGTTGGTGAAAAAAAATTAAGGGCTATTATTACAACTTGCCGTTAACTAAGGGGAGGATTTTAACGGGCAGATAAATTGTTTTTCGTTATTATGAGTACGCAATAAGATAGAAGTAATCGTTAAGCTAAAGGGAGGATCATCCTACCTTTAACATTTAAAGGTCACTTTATGTTTGAACTTGTCATATTTTATATTATTTTCATTATTGCACCTTCAAATTTAAACAAAATGAGCATATACAACAAAATAACGAAGCCCGCGGTTGCCACTGCGTTAAAAAAACTTATATAATTGAGCAGTTTTATCGACATTGCTCCGGCACTGCCATATTTTTGAAAAATTTTATCTGTAAGTTGTAATAACGATACATATAACGATAATAATAAAGGGAACTATAAAGTTACCTTTAACTAACCCCAAGTTTAACGACAAGTTGTAATAATTGCCCTAAGAGTATTGAGTTTTTTGCACATACACTTGCATATGTAAACGCCGGGTTCGTTTCTGCGCTACCAGTGCATATCAACTTATATTGATACTGTCGATAAAACATTTTAATCACAAAAAATAAGTTTTTTAGCAATCGTGTAGCAGCATAAGAGAGGAGCACAAATTGAATAAAGACGATTCTTCTATATGCTAGTCTCGCAGAAATCAATTCTTAATTTTTAAAACTAAAAAAAAATTAATTATGAAAGAAATAAAAATAACACGGTGTAACAGTCAAAATAGAACCAGCTGATGACATAGTGTAGGTTGTGAGTTTTGTTGAGTAGAACTCAAAAAAATATTTTTTTATATTTCTCTCTCGCACCCTCCGAACTTATTCTATTTGACAAAAACGGTATTTTTTATATTTTCACACAAAATTATTGATTAACCAAATATTTTTTAACCTATTATCAAATTCAAATGTTTTTTCAAAAGGGGACATATGAGCCTTTAAAATGGTATACATAAACATATGGTTCAAACTTACATGTATGTATTTTTCTTAATAAGCTTAATAAAAGCTGCTTTTATCTAATACAAATAATTTTAGAATAAAAACAACCACAAGGAACCAATTTGCAAAAATGGTAGAGTTGCTGAAAAAAAGCCGAAATTGGCGCAATCTTACCACAGTGGCATACACAAAGTCGACACAATGGCAGAATGGTGGAAATATCCTTTTGCATAATTCACTATTCATCGTATTTATACATTCTTTAAATACTTTGCTGACAGAGGACTGGGAAAGTCCTACATTGTGGTTATTACCAGCTCCTTTTCGGTAAATTCCTTCCGCAAATATGCGCAGTGTTGCTGCCAGTTTTAGTATATTTGGTACTGCGGATGTTATTTTCGATTCTTGCAATTTGGGCTCAATCATGTTCAAAACGTACTGAAAAGTCGATTTGTTTAATCTAAAATAACTAACGAATCTAAAAAGGAATATTATTAAACCTTATTTTTTCAATACTTCTACTTACCTTAAATCTGGCAATGAAAATATCTTTGATGAATTTCTCATTTCTCTTCGTAAAGTATTTAGCTCTGCCACTGTATATTCATTTTCATATTCAGAGAACGAATATACATATGTAAGGCAAAACTCAGCATTTTCAACAATTAAATAATCTACTACTCTAAAATACTCGAACATTTGTAAATATTCAGTTTTCCAGCCTTTAGTTTCTAATCATAAGAACTCATTGCAAAAATTCATAAGGCTTCATTAAAACAACGCTTTAATTGGAAATATGAACTAGTATTGCGATATTACTTTAATCAAGCAGCGTCATAATGTCAACATACATTTCTAAAAAGGGGAAAAAAGGGTCAAAAATCTTGAAAAGTGTCAGATTTAGTTCATTTTAGTAAGGGGGCACAAAAAGTGGCGGGGTCGCTGAAAAAGTGCAAATTGCGACTTTAGTCGCTCAACGGTAACGCTGATTGCAGGCGTTGGCTGAATGTTGGTCTCAAAACAACAAAAAAGAAGAGAATTATTTAAATCTGTTTATATTGCTTTAATCGGGAAAATAAAAATAAATTAAATTGTTGAATTATTTAATTTTATCTTTAATTTTATTGTCTTAATTAACCGATTTTCACGATGGCTCCTGCGACGTCTCATTTTGTTTGGAGGGTAACAGAAAAGAAGGAGACTTAACAAAATGTTATGATTCCTGTTTTTCATGACCTTTCTATATTCCTGTTTACAATAATTTTCTTTATTTACGTTACCTTTTGGTATTTTTCTTTCTTTGATGTAGTGGAGTAAAGCTGCATTAACTGATTAATTCGACGTTTTTGCGATTGCTTTGGTTAACAGAAGAGTTTATTCAACTATAAAATAAAGTTTGAAGACACAATTTTGATATAATGCTGTGTTAGAATACAAAGACAAATGTTTGATCATTTAAATCGATGTGTGGCTGTGCTGCATAAAATCAATTATGAATACAAATAAAAAGCCATATCGTTGATATCAATGAATGATAACTCCGTTAAGCTAACAAGAAATGGAGAGCCAAATAACCTAAATCTGCACCTCACAAACGGATAACAGCTTCATTAAAACAACGCTTTAATTGGAAATATGAACTAGTATTGCGATATTACTTTAATCAAGCAGCGTCATAATGTCAACATACGTACATCCTGCAATAGGTTTTTAAATGATGCCAGTCACTAAGACGATTAAACGAAGGCTATTTGAAAATTGACTATGAATTTTAAGTTCTTTTTTTGTGCTTTGGTACTCAGTATTTCACCAAATGTACGTGTTTTAGTATTCAGTTTGCCTAACAAGTATGTAGGATGTGCGTGCATGTGCATGGTCAACTATGGTATTTAGATTTGTCAACGCAAATTTGTGAATGCAAGTTCAGTAATTACATGTTTCCGAATTAAATTTTCTCTACTGCAATGTTGCATACACTCCTTCCTGTTCACACTAGTTAACTGTCGAAGGTTCGAAAAATCGTCCTATTAAGTTTGCGATTTTAAAAAATCGTTTATATTTACACGTTAATCGTATGGAAAACAATAAAACATAGCTATTACGGAACATTATTTGAATAACATTTAAACACAATATACTTTGTATATACACATATATAACTTACATGAAACCTTTCTGGCAATATACAGTGTTGGGAAAAATAATAGGGACACTTAAATTTTTCAATATATTCTTATATTTTTGTTTACTTTTCCATAAATATTACAAAGTATATACCTACATTAAATTAAAGGTATTCAAATCGTTTAACTAATAAAATAAAAATAAATGACTAGTTCTGCCAAATTCTTAAAAAAAATATAATTTATTTAAAAAAGCCCTGGAAAAAATAATAGGAAAACTTTATGTTATGCTAAAAATATGTATATTTTGTTAAAATTTACCATCATTTCCAGATATTATTTCAATATTTGGTTGAACCACCTTTCATTTTTATTACCTCCTGACAGCGACGATTTATAGATCCCAAAAGATTCGCACAGAAGTCAGGGGAATTGAATACCGTGTCTCCTGACATGTTTAAAGTTGCCGATTTTATTTTTTAGGACTCCCCAGAGGTGTTCAATGGGATTTAAGTCCGGTGATTGGGACGGCCACTTCATTACAGGCACCTCATTCTACTGAAACCACAATTTGACGCTTCTTGCGGAATGCTTCGGATCATTGTCTTGCATAAATTCCCATTTAAGTGGCATTTCGTCCTCGGCAAACGGCAGCATTTTATTCTGTAGAATATCTATGTATCCATACAATAAGGCCAACGCATTGTAAGTTAACTGCTGAAGACTTATCTTCAGTTCTTGTAAGACGAGCGATGGTTTCACACGTTCCTCTATTTCTATGGAAAACGCAAATAAAAACACTCAATTTTGTGTTTTCCATGTAAACATTCAGAATTATGAATATAAACTGAAAGTTTGACTAGACTACGTTTCTCAAAATTTTTGTCCTGGGATCAATATTTGGTGAGCTGGATCAAAGGATAAAAAGGTCCTTTTTTGAGGTTTTTTGGATTTTTTTCATATTCCTTCCAAAGGAACTATATATAAATTTGATATCATATGAAAGGTCTTTAAGAGGCGTTTTCAATAGGTTATCAAAAATTTTAAAAAAAATTTGAAAATTTCGGACAAAATTTTTGTTTTTTTAATTTTTTCATAGAATTTACTTAACTAAATTGTTGAAATTTCTTGATTATAAACACCATGTAATGTAACCAAAATGGTTTTTTCCGTTTTTCAAAATTCAATTTTTATTAACATTTTTTTAAACCTGTAGTATATGTATGTATTTCATCATAAAATGTTTACATTCTTTTAAAGTTGGAAATGAAGATTATTGGTTTTTTGCCTTATTTTTATAATTGTTATTACATTAACATTGTAAAGTTTACCGTTGTTAAATACTGGTTTTATACTTGCTTTTCTTTTGTGCATTTGCATACTGTATATTAGTAAGAGCTTTTACTTTTAAATATTACCAAAGAAAATGGATATAAAGAATGCGCATCATGTAGAAGTAAAATTTCTTATGGCGGGTCGTAACATTACGACCCGCTCTCACCAAATTTTTTTAAAAATCAATTCTGGGTGAGGGGAGAGGAAGACCGAAGGAAAATGAACACACACAAAGAGCGCAACAATGTGTTGCTCTCATCGTACGTATGTACATGTGTATGTATTCTTGTGTTTTTTGATTTAGTTGTCGATCAGACTGCGACAAGAACACATGTTTAGTGGATGCTTTATCATTTCAGAATAACACTCGAAAAATATTTTATGTTAAAAATGTCATTAGTTCGGCGTATTTCATTCTTTTATTTTGTCTCAGTATAATTTTTTTTAAATGCTTTGGAATGTTTTTTTCTTTTTATTTTTCTAAAAAACATGGCCTAACTTTTAAGCTTTATGTTCTTTTAATAATAAAATGGACTTTTTATTTTATATTTATTTATCTAAAATTATTAAGCCAAAAATAGACAGCTTTACATATGTATGCTGATGAAATGAAAATAAAAATAGGGTATATTACTAACACTTTTATATGGCTGTAAATAAATAAATTCTCTCAACTTATTTTCTCTCTCTCACTCACTAATCCATAACCATAGGCAAATGTTAACCTAGAGGAAAATTGTTAGTATTAATTTCAAGTCTACTTATTAACCCAATGATATGTATATGTGATCGGAAAATATAGAAAAATTGTACTGCACTAAATCCCTAAAGACACCGTATTTAACTTGGCAAGTATTCTTCCAAAAATCCAAATCATTTCTCATTGATATTAGTGAATACTACTGTGATATTTCTTTGGGTGTATCATTGAAGTCTGAAAAAAGCGACATGAACCTTCTTCTTTAAAAACTGACAAGATTTTTACGCTCTTTTTAACGAACATTCTTGATGTTTGTGTCCTATGTGTGTAAAAAGCCGAAGATGTTCTTACCCTGAGGGACATTGGTGCCGACGTCTGTTTTTAACACCAGAAAAATAAATAAAAAAGTGGTCAAACAACAAAAACGCACGATGAGAACAACGCATAATGAGAACAACGCATTGTTACGCTCTTGGTTTCTGTAACCTTCCCTTCTGTCTTTCTCCCCTCGTCATGAAATATTTTTGAAAAATATTCCAAAATATGTTAAAATGCACATTCTTTATACTTTATTTTCTTTGGTATTACATATTACATATTAATTAATAAGAATTTTTACTCTCTAAGCAACTAGCAATAGAATAAGTCGTCTTTAGTGAAAATAAAGAATTTGAAATAAATACATACACTGCTGTTGAGTTTATTACGAAACCTAATTTCTTCTCCATCTGACAACCTCTGTTAACCCAATTCATATATGTAATGGGCATCAAAATAAATAAATAATTTTATAAGCTTTCTATTGATGTATAATTTCTTATACTTTTATTTTGTTATACAACGAATATTTCAATTTAAACCAAAACATTTACGATACATCCCGCTATAATGTAATTTTTTTGTTATTCCGTAAGAATAATAATAATAATAATTTTAACATTTAATAATTTTAACATTTAATAATTTTAACATAATTTTACAGATAAGCCTTTACATAAACACTTGGTTCAAACTTACATGTTATGAGTTTTGATCGGGTAAACTAGGAAACGATTGTTTATTCTTATTTTTTCAAGTTTAGCCATTCTTAATTGCAGAATTTGATTAAAAATATGAAATATGTGGCGACATTCGGAAAGTGCGTTATATGTCACCTTGTCAAACGAACTTTTAGTTTAAAAGTTTTCTCAATTTTTGACGGGCCTTGGTTGTTAACCGCAATATGTGTCAATTTCACATTTGGGCGACTACAAGAAGTTGGCTAACATTTGTTTTTTTTTTTTGCGCAAACATTGGCCAACTTCCGGGGGTCGCTCAAACGTGAAATTGATGATGATATTATCTAACAAACAATCAAGATCCGTCAAATATTTTGAAAATTTTTTAACAAGGTTCTTTTGAAAAAAATGTGTATGAAAAATATAACACTCTTTAAATAATAACTACGGTAATTTTTGTTCGATCTTCACCATATAATGCTCTTTAAGAATATCACCACATTCTATATTTCTTAATTAAAGTTTGCTGAAAATATATGAAAAACATTCACATATGCCAAGTTTACCTCATCAAACCTAATAGAATATTAAGTCAAATAATATATGTATGTATACCGTTTTAAAGGCCCATCCTTCCCCTTTCTAAGAAAGTTTAAATTTGTGACATTGGTTCAGAAATGTTTGTGTAAATTTCTGTGTAAAGTAAAAAAAAAACGGTTTTTGTAAAATAAAGGATTTTTTGATGTTCAAGAAATATTTTTTTTATTAATCGTTTTATTTACAATCTAGCCAAGGATATTAAGTAAATTTTATAAAATAAAGAATAACATTCATTGCTGAACTCCAATGAGAACAACAATATACAAAACAAAAATTGTTAAAATAATTTCAAAAATTTATAATATATACATTATATACAAAAATCCTAAAGTTTTGTCTATATTAATATTTACATATATGTACACAGAATTTAATTTATAATTAATTAGGTACGAAACTGCAAGTCCAATATGTGGTTCCTTTTCAGTCTTCTTACTTCGTTTGTGTCATCTAGTAGCATTATTGCCAATGGGTTACAATTATTACTCAGCCTCTCCAAGTGATTTTCGCTATGTTTTCTAGCTTCTTCTTTAACCTTCGGAATTGATAAGTCAACATGAATTGTTTTGTTTGATGCAAACCATGGAGCATTAACTAAGGACCTCAATATTTTCGACTGAAACCTCTGTAAAATTTCAATGTTAGAATTGCTGGCCGTTCCCCACAGCTGCATACCGTAGGTCCACACTAGTTTTAACATAACTTTGTACAAAATTACTTACTTAGTTTGGATTTGAGACCTAGTAACCAAAACAGGCGCTTGAATTTCAAGTTAAGATGCTGCTTCTTAGCTTTAATGTGGTTTTTCCATGTAAGCCTGCGATCGAAGTGTAGGCATAAATATTTGACTGTGTCAGATTGCGGAATATTATTGTTGTTAATGGATACACGTGAGCAGTTTCCACGACGCAAAGTAAACGTTACGTGTAAAGATTTTTCGGTGTTGACTTTTATCTTCCATTTATTTAGCAAAATTCCTATTTCATTCAGCTCTCTTTGAAGATATAGTGATGCAACGTCCGAATTTGTGTCAGCTGCTAACACCGCTGTATCATCTGCGTAGGTTGCAACTAGTACGTTACTTATTACGGGCAAATCCGATGTAAAAATTGTATATAAAATTGGGCTTAACACACTACCCTGAGGGACACCAGCCTTGACACTGTAAATTCCAGAAAAATCTCTGTTGACCTTGACATAGTAATACCTTCCGCTGTTATAAGATTTTAGTACTAGGTAAAAATTTGTTGGAAGTAGTTTCTTAAGCTTATATAGTAGTCCTGCATGCCAGACCCTATCAAATGCTTGTTGTACGTCCAAAAATACACCAGAGCAATATCTTTTGTTTTCCAAGGAATGCGGTATAAAATTTACTATACGATGGCATTGTTCAGGTGTTCTATGCATATGTATAAACCCGAATTGGTACTCTGGTATTATGTTTTCTTTTTCTAGTATAGGCCACATTCTTCTCAGAAATATACTTTCAAATATTTTGGAGAATGTGACTACCAAACTTATCAGGCGATATGATGTTACAACATTTTCTGGCTTTCCAGGTTTAGGGATCATTACCACTTCAGCACATTTCCACTGCGAAGGAAAATGATGTAGCCTCAAAATTGAATTGAATATAAGCGTAAGAAAAAGTACAGCTTTCTTAGGCAAGGCTTGGACTACTTTTCCATCAACACAGTCGTATCCTGATGATTTTTTACAATTAATCTTAGCAATCTCCTCCCGTACTTCATTTGGTGAAATATGTTTTATTGGCCAATCTACTGCACATGGACTATCAAGAAATTCATAGATTTGTAGAAGTACAATCATTTATTTCATGTGGCTGAAATATTTCTGATAAATGTAATGCATATGCTTCAGCTTTGCTTCGATCTTTTCTGCACCACAAACCGTTTTCGTCTCTTATATGTGTATTTTTCTTGATTGGACGCTTTAAGTATTTGGTGGCATTCCACAGGTAATGTTCATCATATGTTGTAACGTTGAGATTACTAACAAAAGGCGTAGTTTAAGATCCTTTGTGGCCCTATTAAGGTTTCGTTTGTCATTCGGGTTTCTACTCATTTGCCATATTCTTCTTAGTCTTCTTTTATTTTGGATCATTGTTCTTATTTCAGCAGTTACGTAAACCTGGTTTGGGTTATTATGGGTCTCAGTTGATGGTGTAGATAGAAATCCAGCTTCATGAATTAAATTAAAAGTTTCAACCGCATCATCTAATTCCGATGTAGATTTTACTGAAATGTTGACGCTGACAGTTCTTTCTAACCAAGGTTCAAGAATTATAAAAAAAAATATTTTAGAGTTCTACTCAACAAAACTCACAACCTACCAAGCAAAAGTACAAAAAGAAGAAAAAAAGAAAAGATGCAAATACATTAATGCGAAATTAAAAAATTATAAAAGAAGGCGTTCAGGACATAAAAATAGAAATTAAGATAAACTATAAAAATGTTGCCAGATCATTACTATGATTGCCCCGATGGTCGGGTTGGTAGTCTGCTAAACTTCAAGCATCTGGACCGTGGATTAGATTCCCACTACAGACTCTGGGTGTTTTTGATTATACAATTGTTTGTATAAGTTAAAGCCTATATGGGTTCCTTTATTTTATTTATTTCGGATCCGTGCAATTAAAACAATATTAAGATTTTATTGGCCAATTTATTGATATTTTATTCACTTTAATTAAAATTATATTTTTATTTTAATTTAATGACAACATCGTTTCTTATTCAATTAATAAGATCGATTTGACCTTTTGAACATTTACTATATTTTAATCAAATTGCTCTCCCGCTATGAAGATCGCTAGGTTCAGTGGTTCAAATAAGACTCACTGAACTTCAAGAACAAATCAATTAAGAAAGCTAAAAAGGCCAACTCCTCTTAGAAAAAACATTACAAAAGCATATCTTAATTCTAGAAATAACAAATAGAAAGACAGAGAGAGAAAGAAATATGTATTAAAATTGTCATAAGAGATAAATAAAACATTGAATGAAAAGTAATAGTAATAGTCAAAAGTAATTAAAAATTATTATAAGAAAAAATAACAAAAAATTAAAAGGGGTAACTAACAATAAGATTACTCCATAACTACCCCTCTCCACTCTAAAAACAGGCGTCCCGACTGTTTGGCTTATCATAATTTAAAATTTCTTATTAACTAATGAAATACTATTTTAAATTTAAAATTTTTACCAATTATATTGATTATTAAAAAAACTCTTAAAATGAACGATTTTGTACATGGAACTTTTCAAATTAACAATGCCAAATGACCAGCCTTATCTCAAGTTATCTTTACGAATTGGTCTATTATCAATTAGAACTGAATGGCCTAAATCTTTTTCGACAATCTTTTCGACATACAATTTGCTAAATTTATTTCCTAGCCGTCTGTTGACTTTAACAAATACTTTATCACCTAGTCTAAAAATTTTATTCTGTCTATTCTTATTGTGATAGGAAAGCTCACAATTCTGAGCCCTTAGCAGCCTGTTTTTTATTGATCCTAATCTGCTCTGTTATAGAATTAAAAATATCTATCGGCTTAACTTTAGTTACCGAATGAATTGTATTGGTATACCTCGTAATGGCAGTGAAAACAAGCTCCCTCGTGTCATTACAATGCCCTTCGGATTTCAAACATCGCGATATTTCACCTATTGTGCTGTGAAGCTTCTCTACTTGCCCGTTGCTGGTGCTGTGCGCCTCTGGAGTAGGAAATATTTGGACACCAAACTGATTTAGAAGAAAAGACTTAATGGTATGCGAATTAAATGATTTCTCATTGTCGCAAGCAATAGTATGAGCCTTTGGGAAAATGTTCAAAATAGTTAATAAAGCAACCTTAACATCAACAATCGAACGTGTTTCAACAAAAATGGCGAGTGCAAACTTATAAAATTTGTCAAGACAAGTTATGAAATTAGTTTTGTCAGTTGTAAAAACATCGATGTGTAGTATCTCCCCAGGATACTCAGGTATTGGTGTTTGACCGATCAGTGTCCTTCGTGGGTGCCTATTATATTTTGATTCTTTGCATATCCTACAGTCTGAGGCAATCGTCTTGAGTTTATCTCTGATGTGCGGAAAATAATATTGCTGTAAAATTTGGTACATTACGGTGAGCCCTATTATGTTCAGCTATAAAAATTTCACTCTGATCATCTGGGTTATGGATATCTATCAAAAATTTATCTGAATAAACAAACTTTACTGCTGGGAAAGAATGAATTACTTTTATTCTGAATAAAGTCTAAAACATGAATATCACAATAAAGACAGTTAACCACGTTGCAATATAGAGAATATATTAGACTCCGTTGATTTGTTTAGAATTAACTGGTTTTTGAAACAGTTTACTGGATTTGATACTTTTTTATAATTTCGGATGAAGATTGGTCGCTGTGAATTGTTGAATTTTTAACCTCTGAACTTTCCGAAGCAGTTTGCGTTTTATCTAATTCTGCTTCCGAACCAATCGTTGCCTGTATTGAGTCATTGTCACTGGATTAACCTTCCATATGGTTAACATACTGCCGGGATAATGCATCGGCAACAACATTGTCTTTTCCTGGCTTATAGAAAAACTTAGGTGAGCATTCCTCAATAAAAGCACGCCAACGTCTTATTTTTGGGTTAGGATTTCTTTCGGAAAAAGAAAACGATAATGGTTGATGATGGGTGTAAATATTTATATGCTTCGCTCCATATAAATAATTGTGTAATTTTTGCAGAGCCCACACTATTGCCAACATTTCGCGCTCTCCTCAGTATGGGACAATGTTCTCGAAATCATTGTGATTGGCTTACCGTTTTGAGAGAGAACGGCTCCTATTGCTGATGAAGAAGCGTCAGTAGTGAGGGTTTGGTGTAATCAGGGTTTGGTGTAATCAGGGTGCAACAGCAGCAAATCTTCAGAAGCCAGAATATTTTTTATTTTCTGCAATGCTCTGAGCGCTTCCTCACTTAAATCCACTGCTATATTCTTCGATTGCCTACTACTAACTTTGCCATTTTCACCACGCAAGTATTGCGTAAGCGGTTTAGTGATTTCAGCATAATTTCTTATAAACCGGCGATAGTAGCCAGCCAATCCTAAGAATGATCGGAGGCCTCTAATTGTCTGAGGAGTTTGAAAATCTAAAATACTTTTCATCTTTTCTGGACATGTTTTTATTCCATTTTTGCACACAGTAAGTATTCCACAGAACTTTAAAAAAATTTCGATTTTTCACATGACACACGCATATTTGCCGAAAAAAGTTTTCTTAAATGTTATCTACATCTTGTAGGTGTTTTTCAGCGTTGGGAGAGAAAATGATGATGTCATCGATATAGACGTGACAACTTTTACCAATTTCATCTCGTAAAACATCATCAATTACTTTTTGGAAAAAACCAGGTGCGTTTTTTAGTCGGAACGGAAGCCTACAAAATTTAAATTTGCCATTATTAATGCTAAACGCTGTTTTCTTCCTGTCAGCCTCCGCCAAGTTTATTTGGCGGAATCCGGACATAAGATCCAATATTGTGGAAAAAGCATACGCTTCCTAAATTCGACAAAGTAACAGTAGTATCGGGGATCGGATAACGTGTGGTTTTAGAATTTAGCTTCCTAAAGTCTATTACAAGCCTTTTTTCCGCCTTCCAGCTTCATCAAGACCTTTTTATCTACGATCCATATAGGATTATTATATGATGATCTAGATGGTCTTATAATTCCATTTTCCAAAAAATTTTCTATTTCACTGTTAACAACTTCAGTAAGTGCCAAAGGATATGGATAGGATTTGAAATAAATAAGTTCGTTATTTTCAGTAGGGATTGTGGCGGTTACATCGGTGTGAAATGGTAAGGCTTCATTTGGGTCAGCAAAAACAGATTTATGTGTCATCATCATCATCAGCTTCTCAAAAACAGGCCGTGGGATATTACAATCAGCAGGATCAATGACGATTTTATTAACATCGCGACAAAAGTGAAATAGAAGTTTTTCCTTACCATTTTTATAATACAATAGTCCTCGATCGCACTCAATTTGGGCATTAATTTGTTTGAGGAAGTCTAAACCGATTATACCCTCAAATGTACAAAGTTCGGGCAATATAAAAAACCACGATGTGCAATTCAGTAAATTAACCAAGCATTTTGAAACTATTTTAGAATTTCCATGAAGCGACTTAATAATAAAAGGTCTTTCCACTGGTTTAATACCCTTCAAACTCTCTAAATTTTTCGAAGTACCTGTGTCTATTAACAATTTTAACGTCCGTCCTTTTAATCGGTATGACAACTCTTTTATCCGAACATATGCAGCAGACAGGAATACATACGGATTTAATGAAGTATCACTGCATTATACACCAACAAAATTTAATTGGTAAAAATCTGGGTTTCGACCATGTTATGAAAAAAATTGTGAAAGCAGTAAATTTCATCCGATCACGTGGATTCAATCACAGACAGTTTAAGGAATTTCTTAATGAAGTTGAATGCGAATATGTTGATGTTTTGTACTATAGTGAAGTTCGTTGGTTAAGTAGAGGCAAAGTTCTGCAACATTTCCTTAACCTTATTGAAGAAATTAAAGTGTTTTTAAATCAAAGAAGTCAGCCAGTGGATTATTTGGAAGATTCAAAATGGATATGTGACCTCGCGATTTTAACAGATATATGCGGCCATTTAAATGATCTGAACATTAAACTTCAAGTAAAATCTCAATTAATCACGACATTACATGGTGACGTATCAGCTTTTTGAATCAAGTTACCATGGTTCCATTCCCAAATAACCAATAATAATACTTGTCACTTTCCCAACTGCGATAAAATATTTAAAAAGTACAAGGTGAACAGTAATCAATATGGTATTTATATTTAACAACTGCAGCAATCTTTCAATGAACGATTTGAAGACTTTGACCGGTACAAAATACTGTTCAGCACATTTGCTAATCCTTTTGAAGCATCACATGAAAATGCTGAATCAAAACTCCAACTTGAGCTTATTGAAGGAAACTTAATGAACTTCTACAGATGTCTTCCTACAGAAAACTTTCCACATTTACGACAAAATGCAGCGCTTTGTGGAAGTTTATTCGGAAGTACATACATTTGTGAGTAAACTTTTTCAATAATGAAGTTGAATAAATCAATTCAAAGAAACCGACTTGCAAATGAAAACCTAAACGCCGTGGTAAAAGTAGCTACTACAAATATTACTCCGGATGTAAAAAATTAGCATCTAATATGCAACCACAAAAATCTCATTAAAATTAATTTGTTTTTGATTAAGTTACTATTATATTTTGAATTATTTTGAATGAGAATTTTCTTGTTTCTGTAATAAAGTATATATATAATAATAACTGTTTCTAGAGTTTAAGTTTTTGTGATTGCCCAATTAATAATTTTCTAATGCGGCCCCCATTCAATTATTAACTTTCTAATGCGGTCCACAGCGATGAAAAGGTTGTGCATGGCTGCACAAAAAACCGATTTTTTGCCAATTAGAAAAAATATATTAACCTTTTAACAAAATCGTCGCCTTTAAAAAGGCGTCAAAAATCTGTCGTTTGGAGTCGACTTTTATTAATACTATTGGATCACAAACTTAACTTTCGTCATAACATCAATGATGGTAATTCAGGCTTATGAAATACTTGTTAACAAAATTGTTATTTATATCACTTGTTTGACCTAACCTTGAGTATGGTTCTATTATATGGGACCCTTGTTATGCAATTCATATGAATAGTGTTGAATAAGTGCAAAAACAACTTTTAATTTTCTGTCTACGTGGTCTTGGTTCGAAATCCTATGACTTAAGGCCGTATCATAGTAGACTTGCTGTGATTAAATTGGCAACATTTAAAATTCGTCGATCAATGTTGAGTCTATATGTTCAGAGTTTAATACGAGGTGATGCTGATACAGAACTGAAATTGTGCATGCGTTTTTATCATTACAGCATTATAGATCGGATACCGCTAATAACACTATGCAACAAAATTCAAAAAACGCCAATGTTATCCAAATTAATGAATTAAAGTATATAATAACATTAAAAATATATTTCATTTATTAAAAAAGGAAAAAAAAGAAATTTTTGTCACATCTCGTCACGTCACAAATAAACTGTTGTAAAAAAAACTAAAAAACTTTTTCTAAATTTTGAAAGTTGGAAAGTAATCTAGATATACTTGAAATTCCAATAAAAAAAACAATAATCCAAACGTCCCGCCTAAATTCGCAGAATTTTACGTTTTAGTAAAAAAAGAAAAAAGGAACTTCTATTTTTGTAACATCACGTCACACACTTCAATTGCTTATATCTTAGCGCCATTGAGTTCGATTTTTCCCTTCTTGGTACTAAGTATAAAGCCAGTTAAGCTCTATTTAAAAAATAAAAATTAATTTAAAATATGCATTTTTTCCTTGTTTTTCTTATTTCATTAAAACGTATGATTGTCACGTTCGTCACTATGGAAATGCCCATATCAAAATTATAATTGTTCGCACAGATGATTAATCAATTTACTTTTTTAGTAATATTTTTCGTTTTGTTGCTTGATAATCAAATTATTACAGTCGTTTACTTGCTTTTGTCAAGTGCAGTTGTCTAGTGAGTAATCGTATTGTTTCTCTTTGTTGTTATTATTTGGATAGTGAGATTACCGTATTCTTCTATCTTTACACTGTTTTGTTTTGATTATTTCATTTGTTTATTATTAAAAAAAATTGAATTGACTATTTATAAATATTCCACGTGATTCCTTAGGGAAATCATGGAAAGAAAAAGAGCTAAAGCTCCTAGATCGGCCATTTCGGGCAATGCTATGGATACACATCTGAAAAATCAGAAGGCTAGTTCCAAATCGTATAATAAATTTGGAATGCTATCTCAACTTAATACTACAGATATTGACCCTCCGGCTTCAACTAGCAATAACGCAGTTGTTAAAAACAAAAGATTCCACCAATTGTAATTGATTCTTCCATTGAATTTAAAGAAGTTATAGAACTCATCGGTACTGATGGTTATTTTTTCCGAGGAACTTCTATGGGTACAAAAGTATTTTCTGAAAATATGGACAAATATTTAATTCTTCTGGCTGACTTAAAGACAACAGATCTTAAATTTCATACACACAAAGTATACGATAATGCTAATTACACCAAGTCCCAACTGAATGGATTGAAGAAGAGCTATTAACTTATCACGGAGTTAAGTGTCTTGATATTAAAGAGATAATCACTAAAAAATCTACAAAGAATGATGCTTTATATTTACTTACATTCAATCGTACTGAAGTAATAAAAAAGTTCTATTCAAAATAAAATACCTAAAAAATATCTCTGTTAATTGGAAAAGTCTGAGATCAGCTCCAAATAAAGGACCAACTCAGTGCCAAAAATGTGGTATATATGGTCATGGTACTGAAAATTGTTACAGACAGGCTGCGTGTTAGTCATGACTCTACAAAATGTTCAATGAAGAATGCCTCAAGTGGAATAATATATAAATGTTTCAATTGCGCTTCAAAAGGTTATTTAGATGTTGCACATAAAGCTGATGATCCAAACTGTCCGTGTAGAAGCAACTACTTAGAAGCCCGTAGAAGAGCTACAAGTAAAACATCGCCATACAGAGAAGAAATACTCAAACTCCCATTTTTGTTGCAGGAAATCAAAATTTCCTCAAGTTGCCTAAGACAAATCCTCCGCAGTATCATATCAAATCATTTTAAAGATGTAAACGCTGGTCAAAGTAATCTATTTTCTATGGATCAGCTGTTCTCAATTTTCCAAAATGCTATTGTTGAATTAAAAAAATGTTCATCGACATTAGATCAGCTTTACTTAAATATGCATTGTAAATCTAAAGTCAACATCATGTTTTGGAATGCTCAGGGCATCAATTCTCTATCAAAAAAAAGTTTATAGTCAGGATAGACAAAGTGCTGGTGGCGGGGTTGCAATTGCGGTTAGAAATAATATTAAAGTAAAAAATTGTCCTAATTATGAAACACGTGAAATAGAAAATGTTTCTGTAGAAATATTTTTGCAAAATCGAACACTTGTTGTTACTGCAATATATTCGCCAAGGTATTATGACACATTTAAATATGATATAACTAAACTTACACCATCTAATAAAGAATATATAAATTGTGGAGATTTTAACGCCAAGCAGTCGAGCTGGAATTGTCTTAGGGCTAATATGGCCAGTAATGTTTTATACAATTTGCAATTAAGATCCAACTTTTTTATATATTACCCTAACAATCCAACTCGCTATCCTCAAAGTACTATCGGAAATTCTACAACCATAGATTTAATGCTTACTAACACAAACTTTTTTATTTCGCCTCATGACAATATTCTCCCCTCCGATCATTGTCCAGTAACTTTTGCTATTGATGCTTCAGTCGAAATGGAAAATACATGTAAAATAGACGTCAAAAATGTAAACTGGAATATATACAAACAAAAAATTTAAGACTTATTATTACAAGGTAATACACATTTTAATAATTTACACTCAACCCAGCGTATAGAACATGCTCTTAAAACGTTCGCAAATGCTGTCGGTACTGCTAAATTATCAATGCCGAAGAAAACTGGTTCAACAAATGTTTTAAAAATATCTAACAATACAAAGCTTTGTATACAAACCAGAAATAAATTCAAACGACAGGCTCAAAGAACAAATGATCCATCTACTAAAACTACACTTTTGGCAATAGTAAAACAGTTAAATAATCTTATTGATAAAAATGTAAAAATAGACAGAAATAAAAATTGGAATAATTTTCTATCTCATCTTCCAACTGGGGCAAAAAGATTTTGGTATATTTCAAAAGTCGTTCGAAGCAAAAAGTTCAATGAAATATAATATATAAAGTACAACAATCAAAATTTTACATCAGACAATGACAAGTCCCGACTTATTGCCGATCATTTCGAAAAAGCGCATACATTAACATCACAAATGAAAACTAAACTAGAAAATAAAGTTATAAAAACATTAAAGAGTTAGATTCCATTCATGATATAAACTATAATAATGAAAATCTTATAATAATCGATGAAATCAAAAGAAATGTAATATGTTTAAAAAATAACAAAGCTCCGGGTTTTGATGAAATTTTGAATATATTTATGAAAAAATTGCCAGAAGTCGCGTATGTAGCTCTGCAAAATATTTTTAATGCTTGTCTTAAACTTGGCTATTTCCCTTCTATATTCAAATGTACTAAGGTAATAGCTATACTCGGAAAAGATCCAAAATTGGCATCTATACATATTTTATAATTCATTATAAATAATACAATTCATGGAAATTTTTTCAATTTCAAAATACAAAAGAAAAATAAAATAAAAATGTAAAGAGGCAACCGTACAACTTATTTTTTGGCATAATTATTAAAGCTTCTGATTTATACAGAAATATATGTATTTCCAGCTTTTTATTTTCTGTATTATCCAAACAATAATATATATGCGTATGTTAAACTTTCCTTTTTAAACCCAATGAAAACAATTTTTGATTCTTTTATTTAACATTTATTTTGTTTGTTTTACTTTAATTAAAGGGGATCATTCATAAAAATTTTTCTTAAAAAGTTTTGTTTTGAAAGTATTGTTATTATCTAAATCAACAACTACAATGAAACAATGAAAGTAAACTCATAAGTGTAGGTTTTGGCTCCGTTGTCCCTTTTTCTTTAAATATTTTTCTTAAATTCATTGTTATACTTTGACGAAAAAAGTTTTTAATTTTTACATTATCATCATAAACATACTTACATATATAAACATTAATATATGGGCATAAATATCGATGGCTTAATATAAAAAAGGCCTAACACGATTTTTGGTTACTTTACAGGAGTACAAAACTTTATAAAATTAGTAAAAACAAAACTTTTAATACAATTTTTAATAAGAAACAGCAACACATTTAATCTCTTATTTAAAAAATTTTTATTTTTTTTGTGCATCTGACATTTGTCTACCAGAATAAACAAAAACCATATTTTGAAAAAAATTGAGTTAGGCCTTTTTTATATCAAGCCATCGATATGTATTATGTATACTGATTTCATGGCATTTGCTATCCTTTTTTGCGTGCCAACATAACTGCAAATATTTTATTATTTTCCTGTTGGGTATGTTAATATAACAGTTCAACAAGAAATGGAAAATCTACGCTATTGTCCGTTAATAGTCCATGGGGAACTAAAGTAGTTGAAAGACATCGGTTAAATGTTTAAAAACAAAGCAAAAGTTTCGCCATCCAATGCTAACATCACCATTTAAGTATAAGCATTACAATGTAATTTATTTCTTAAATTCCTATACAGTATACATATATAATGCGTTTTTGGAGCCGTTTTGCATACTTAGTTGGGACATGTGGTCTAGAAAATTTAATATTACAGATCATGAGCAGAAAGAAAATGTGCAAATGTGCATACAAAATTGGGATTATCCTAACCTAAGCAAAATATGGTTAAGATCTGGTACACAATGTTAAGGTGTGCTAAAATTAAAAAAATTATAGTATTTTTAGATTTGGGCGTCGTAACTAAAAAGGGATAAAAGGAGCCGATACTGTTCTCTTACTCTGATCCTCTACTGATTAAGAAGGGCACTTTAGAGTTAAATCTTATTTAACCTCTTCAGGTCCTTGGCCACATATGTGGACGTTTAATTTTTTTATAATTATAATAATAATAAAAAGAACAAAAATTTGATAATAACTTATTGACTACCAAATCTTCTAACAAGAGAAGTAAACATTTTACCGTTTGTCTGCACTGATGATATTATTTCCAATGCATAGTTAGATACAAAAAAAAGCATGAAATATTTCTTCTGCAATCTGTTTATTGGATTATATCAAGAAATCGTTAATATTTGAAAAATATAATATCAGTTATATTTAATATAATAAGTTTTACCATCACTACCTAAAAAATCTAAAAGCTGGACTAAAGTTAATCTTGGAATTAGATTGGACGGTAGAGGTCATTATCCTAAATACAAGCAACTGAAAAATCCCCCCAGATGTCATGACAAAAATTGTGTAAGACGAACTCCTTACATTTGTGCGAAATGTGAAGAATATATATGACTGATATGCCTGGAATGTATGAAATCATTTCACACATATATTACCATTAACGCTCAGTGGCCACAAATGTGGACGTTATCCCATTTTGTGAATTTTCATTGTGGTTTGCTTTCTGAATTCCTATTAAAATAAAATTAATTAATTTAAAAAGAAAACAAACTTTAATAATTTTTTGTCACTATAAAAAATCGCCCCTAAAGAGCTTAAAAAACAATGGTATAGATATTATGTATTGATTTTTGCGTTCACGTGTACTCACAGCGTCCTGTAAGTAAGGGATAGCGATATATTTTTGGAAACGCAGGTTGAATATCAAAAAAATCACTAATAAAAATAAAAATTAAAAATGTATAAATAATCAAAATATGCTAAATACTAATTAAACTAATTGTATGACTCCTTTTTTAACTTAATTGCATTGCCAATATTCTGAATATAATTAGGTAAAGTATTCCAAAGAAAATAGTCTATAATGGATAATTTTCCTACCGCGGTTGGATATTTTAAAGTAATAACATAATGGAGGAGAATAAGGCATTTAATATTTAATAGATTGTCAAAATTAAGTCAAAATTTCTGGTAAAAAAATTGTGATATATGATCTCGACGTCCCTTAATAAATACATATCTGGCTATATTATTGTAAGACAAGTTGAGTTTCCGCCTATCATCAGCATCAGTCAGTGAAAATTTCAGACCCGTATAAAAGAACAGCAATCATATACGTACGAATTTATAACAGCCCATAACTTTCTAATCATACCGTAAATTTTTCCAACGATGACATTAATGTGGTTAGATCACGTTAGCCATTGAAGATAATACCCATATTGGATGCTGTTTCAAAAAAATCAATTTTATTCCCCCTGATAATTATACCGGGCACAACGAATGTTCTCTTTGTTCTAGAAAGCAATAAATATTTAGATTTGGAGGGATTTATACAAAGTCCATTAGCCTTGACCCAGTTGTCAATTTTCCGTAAATCATAGTTCAATAAGTCTATACAAAGATTAATGTTCTCAATACGAGTGCTCCTGTAAAGCTGAACGTCATCAGCGTACATGTGTACGCTACAATTTTCCAAGACATCAGGTAGATCGTTAATGTGTATACAGAATATAAGAGACCCTAATATTGATCCCTGAGGAATACCTCTTCCAACGTCTAGCGAATTTGAGATGCTTCCGTTTAGTTAAACTTGTTGCGATCAGTGCACAAGATAAGAATGTATAAGACTGAATTAGAAAAATGAAAGAGCTTCTTCAATAGTATCCTGCGATCAACCATGCCAAAAGCCTTAGTGTGATCAAAAGAACTAAAAACGCTACGCAATTTTCATCTAGTTTCAACCTAAGATCATCAACTACGTTGACTAAGGCAGTAGTGCAACTCCTAGCTTTCATAAATCCCGACTGCCTCTCAGATTATATACCTATTAACTTGTCTTATCTCGCTTAAACGTGAAAGTTTCAAATGAAGCTGAATAAAATATATTTGTATCAGTTTTGTTCTCCCTAATAAAACTTAACATTTTTTAAATAACATTTCTTTATACAGTACAGGATGTAACTACTTGTCCACTTCATATATTTTGCAATTTTTTTAAATGTACAAAATTTATAAAAATTTATAAAAAAAGTACAAATGTAAGCCTAGAAAGCCTATACAATTTGGCGGATTCCATGACTGATTTATGTCGTGGCCAGTTTTTAGTATTCAACAGGACAATGACTCAAAACATACACCGCCTTCAGTAGCTTCAACATGCACCAAGGCACTTAACTTACCGCTTTAATCACCTAAGATGAATCCCATAGAACGCTGTTGTGAACTTCAAAACGGCGAAGATTATATCCAGAGTAGAGATGAACATTAAATTTCTTTAAAGGTATTCTAAAAAGAGTTAACTTCAAATGAAATAAAAAATATAGTTCGATTCATTCCCCGAAGACTGTATCCTATAATTTTAATTTTTAAATACCTTTTAAGACATGTTTACATCAGCGAACAATGCCCGCCAGAATCCCAGCATAACATAAAAAATCACTTTTTTTATTGTAGTCAACCTTCGAAAAACGCGTGTATACATTCACAAATATTTTAAATAAATAAATAAAATTTCTGAAATATACATGAGGTCTGTCTACGTAAAATCGTTCTCAAAGAAATGACCAATGACGAAACTAGTACAAAATCGAACATTGACTTTTTCGGGATGCATTTTACGCTCTTATATCTCATGATGTAAAATCATACATTGAGTTTTGGCAAAGTAGGCTGAACAAACGACAAAAAATTTGATAGTTGCAGCTTGAACAGGATAGTCGTTATCAACTATCAAAGTTTGGAAGTTTCTGACCTTTTCTCGCAGTCTTTCTAGTATATTAAAAACGAATGAGGTCCGACTAACAGGTCAGAGATCATTTGCAGTGGAAAACATGATTTTTCATATATACATAATTGGTCATTACAACCCTTCAGTCAGGATTACGACCTAGTTTCTCACACCACTTATGTTGTGTGTGTTAATTTTATACATGAGTGGCGGGACCTACAGTTTAAAGTCTACTCCGAACGAAAGATTTTTGAGAAACTTTTCATGGAAATTTTATTTACTCTCAGAGTTTTTACCAGAAATCTGCTGAGAGGAAGTCACCGAAGAAATACTTTTTTGTATTTTATTTTCATGTCTGGCCTGGGGCTCGAACCCTGGCTTTTCGTCTCATAAGCCAACACACTACCTACTAGACCACGGTGACTTCAACGTGATTTTTCACTTTTTGGAATAAAAACTATCTTCGGTTCTTTCCACATAGTAGGTACATTCGAAGACCTAAGACAGGTATAATATACTTTCTGTATACTCTAAATCACCATATCAGAATTTTTTGTGGGTCTGCCATCGGTACCTGGTTGATTCGCATATGTTTCTAAACGTCCACGTGCAAAAAATTTTTACATTCGATATAGTCCAGATGTCATTACTCCACCTATTATACCCTATATCATTTTTCCCCAGTTTTAAAAATCAGATTTTCGAAGCTAAGTCTACTAAAAAATAACACTATGCGACAAAATAAAAAAATTATATACACACATCTAATGACATAGTGTAAGTGATGAGCTTTATTGAGTAGAACTCAAAAATATTGTTTTTATATTTCTTGAACTCTCCAAGCTTGTTTTATTTGACAAAAACTGTTTTTTTTTTGACTTTACGCACAAATTTATAGATTACACAAATACTTCTGAACCGATGTCCAAAATTTAAACCTTATTAGAAAGGATGGGAATGGACCTTTAAAACGATATACATATATATTTGACTTAATATGCTATGATTTTTTATGAGGTAAACTTCACAAATGCGAATATTTTTCATATTTTTTTTAAGTTCGTCCGTTCATAGTAGCAAACTTTAATTAAAATAAAAAAAAAAAATAAGTGATGATATTCTGATAGTGCATTACCTTGTGAAAAGATTGACACTTCTTTTCAAATCGGACAAAAATTATCGTAGTTATTATTTACAGAGTCTAACAGTAGAGTTATATTTTTCATATATATTTTTTAAATGAATCTAGATTGTTTATCGGAAAATGTGTCAATTTAACGTTTGAGCGACCACCAGAAGTTGGCCAATGTTTGCACAAAGAGAAATAATAATATTTGCAAAAAAGCACAAATATTAGCCGACTTCTGCTAGTCGTGAAATTGACACATTTTGCGATAAACAATCAAGATCCATCAAAAATTCTGAAAATGTTTGTACTGAAAGTTCATTTGATGAGATAACGTATATAAAAAATGTAACACGACTGTTATGTTTGGTTAGGCCGGAGTGATGTCACAAAGCTCACTTGAGCACGCATAGCGGCCCGTTGTGATGCCACAGGTGAAACGCAGTATCTGTACTGACCAAGCTCTACCAAAACCAGGGAAGAGGGTGAAGTTGGTCAGCGCTGTCCATCGAAAGCACATCTACTCCACGCTGGAAAATCACCCAGAAAGTTTGATAAACGAAAATATATCCTTGATGTCAATAGATGATAGCTCCGTCAAGCTGACAAGAAATGGAGAGCCAAATAACCTATATCTGCACCTAGCAAGAGACGGGCACTGACAGCAAAATTGGATAACAATCTCCTTTTCCTCAGCGGATTTCAGCCCACGGCAGAAGTCGTTAAATGGGAGCCGCATCATTTTCGCGTGTCTACAAATAGGAGCAGGACACCTCATTGACCCAGGGTAGGTTGACGTCCCGAAAGAATTTCCGCGCCAACTTGACCGAGGCAAGTGGTATACTCATTTCAATTGAAGAGGATTCCAGAAGGAGTGCACCAGCTCTGGCGAGCTCGACGGCGCTACAGTTTCCCAGAATGTTAGTGACCCGAGGACCCAGACCACTGAGACACTGAAGCGCCTAAAAAGAAGGTCGAGGCAGCGGCGAAATTTCAAAACGATCCTGGAGTTATTCACGAAACCTGACAGTGATCTTATGGCGGCCTGACTGTCAGAAAAGACCTAGATGCAGGTGAAAGGAGCACCATTGACGAGGATCCATTGAGTTGCTCGGTAAATGCCCATCCCCTCTTCATCATCACACGACTGTTATACTATTTAAATAATAACTATGGTAATTTTTGACCGATTTGATCAAACGAAGTGCCAATCTCTTCACAAGATAATGCGCTTTCAGAATGTCATCACTTATTTTATATTTCTTAAGTATATTTTGCAATTAAGAATAGCCAAACTTGAAAAAATAATAAAAAAAATCATATTTTCCAAGTTTACCCGATCAAAATTCATAACATGTAAGTTTGAACCATATGTTTATGTATACCATTTTAAAGGCTCATCTGTCACCTTTTCAAAAAAAATTAGATTTTGAAAATAGGTTAAAAAATTTTTGGGTAATCAATACTTTTGAAGTCGCCGTGGTGTAGTAGGTAGTGTGTTGGCTTACTATTCGTAAAGCCCGGGTTCGTATCCCAGGTCAGACATCAAAAATGAAATATGAAAAAAAAAATATTTCTTCGGCGACTTCCTCTCAGCAGATTTCTGGCAAAAACTCTGAGAGTAAAATAAACTGCCATGAAAAGGTTTCTCAAAATTCTGTCGTGTGGAGTCGACGTTAAACTGTAGGTCCCGCCACTCACGTATAAAATTAACGCACACAACATGAGTGGTGTGAGAAGCTAGGCCGTAATCCTGACTGAAGGGTTGTAATGGCCAATTATGTATGTATGTATACTTGTAATAATTATAATTAATAAAAAAGTCGCTGTAGTCTAGTAGGCGCTTATTACACGAAAAGCCAGGGTTCGATCCCAGGCCAGGCATCAAAATAAAATACAAAAAGTATTTTTTCGGCCTCTTCCTCTCAGCATATTTCTGGCAAAAAATCTGACAGTAAATAAAATTGCCATGAAAAGTTTCTCAAAAATCTGTCGTTCGGAGTCGACTTTAAACTGTAGGTCCAGCCACTCATGTATAAAATTAACACACACAACATAAGTGGTGTGAGAAACTAGGTCGTAATCCTGACAGAAGGGTTGTAATGACCAATTATGTATGTGTGTAATAATTATTATTATTAAATTATTATTATTATTGAAAAATTAATTCATTACATATGTATATTATTAAAAGAACTGTTTACATTGTGTGATATGTTTAATACTTAATCTGCTAAGCCATTAGCTTGTCACCAGGAAAAAGAATTTATTTAATCTAATATGTTAACTAAGTAAGTTCAAGTTAGCAATAATTTAAGTTCCTTGCGAACTTATAAAATAATCTTTCACAAGTTTCTTCCTCTCTACTATATGGGCTTCATTAATTATATGCACCGGTATTTTATTAAAAATTGTTGGTAAGGTAACGCTAAGCTCCTTTCTGCCATATTCATTACAAAATTGCTTAATTTTATATTTTCCTTGTGCTCTGCGTCTGGTGTTGTACTCGTGATCAATAACTTTGAGAAATCTGCTATTCTTGTAGAACTCATTAATTAATGTAAGGTGATATATGCTTTTTTAAGACATTGAGCTTTGATGCCAGGTTTAAATTCCTGAGATTCGTATTTGCAATTTGTTGTGTTCTGTTATCTGTAAAGTTGTTATCGTTATATGGTTGCGTTTTGGCGCTATTTTGTGCTGCGTATATAGTGATGTTGTATGTTTCATTGCTGTGTGTTATGTTCATTGGTATTCTGTTTTTTGTAGAATTTTATGTTGTATTTGTTGTGATGTTAGTTGTATCTTCTTGTTCTTGTTATGTTGTTGTTTGTTATTCTTAGTAATGCGTTGCCTGTTTGAAGTATAATGTATGTACATACATACATATGTTGATGTTTGTGTTGATGGAAATGTTATATCGTGATGTATTTGGTACTGAGATGTTGATTATATTAGATGCCGTATTGCAGTATATTGGTGTGTTTCGTTGAATGGTGTGTGAAAAGATTAAAAATACCATTTTGGTCAAATGAAGCAAGTTTGGAGAGTTCGAGATATTTAAAAAAATATTTTTGAGTTCTACCAAAGAAAATAAAGTATAAAGAATGTGCATTTTAACATATTTTGGAATATTTTTAAAAAATATTTCATGACGCGGGGGGAAAGATAGAAGGGAAGGTTACAGAAACCAGGAGCGTAACAATGCGTTGTCCTCATCATGCGCTGTTCTCATCGTGCGTTTTTGTTGTTTGACCACTTTTTTATTTATTTTTCTGGTGTTAAAAACAGACGTCGGCACCAATGTCCCTCAGGGTAAGAACATCTTCGGCTTTTTACACACATAGGACACGAACATCAAGAATGTTCGTTAAAAAGAGCGTAAAAATCTTCTCAGCTTTTAAAGAAGAAGGTTCATGTCGCTGTTTTCAGACTTCAATTTACACCCAAAGAAATATCACAGTAGTATTCACTAATATCAATGAGAAATTATTTCGATTTTTGGAAGAATACTTGCCAAGTTAAATACGCTGTCTTTAGGGATTTAGTGCAGTACAATTTTTCTATATTTTCCGATCACATATACATATCATTGGGTTAATAAGTAGACTTGAAATTATTACTAACAATTTTCCTCTAGGTTAACACATGCCTATGGTTATGGATTAGTGAGTGAGAGGGAGAAAATAAGTTGAGAGAATTTATTTATTTACAGCCATATAAAAGTGTTAGTAATATACTCTATTTTTATTTTCATTTAATCAGCATACATATGTAAAGCTGTCTATTTTTGGCTTAATAATTTTAGATAAATAAAGATAAAATAAAAAGTCCATTTTATTATTAAAAGAACATAAAGCTTAAAAGCTTTGGCTTAAAAGTTAGGCCATGTTTTTTAGAAAAATAAAAAGAAAAAAAAAAACATTTTTGACTAAAAGAAAAAAACGAGCATTCCAAAGCATTTATAAAAAATTATACTATGAGACAAAATAAAAGAATGAAATACGCCGAACTAATGACATTTTTAACACAAAATATTCTTCGAGTGTTATTCTGAAATAAAATGATAAAGCATCCACTAAACATGTGTTCTTGTCGCAGTCTGATCGACAACTAAATCAAAAAACACAAGAATACATACACATGTACATACGTACGATGAGAGCAACACATTGTTACGCTCTTTGTTTGTGTTCATTTTCCTTCTGTCTTCCTCTCCCCTCACCCAGAAATGATTTTTAAAAAAAATTTGGTGAGAGCGGGTCGTAATGTTACGACCCGCTATAAGAAATTTTACTTCTACATGATGCACATTCTTTATATCCATATTCTTTGGTTCTACTCAACAAAAATAACAACCTATACTATGTCATTAGCTGGGTGTATTTTGACTGTCGCACCGTGTAATCGGCTATTATCTTTGAAATCATTTAAACCATTTAAAAATACATACTAATTAAGATGCTACAACAATTGTATTACTTTTAATAATGTTCTGTGCTTGTCTTCACAATAAATATGTAGTTAACTACACCCAACAATTGAAGCCAACTGCAATGCTATTGGCCTGCTCTTGTTACTACGTTAATTTTTCTTTGGTTGTACCCTCTTAACATGCATACAAAAATTCATCAGTAATAACAATGCTGCTATTTCACTTAGCTTCTGAGAGCATTTCTCCCCTAATGTTCAATGTAAATACAAAACCGTTTAAACCGTTTGGTTTAAAAGTTGATTGCAGTGTCAAAATATGCAATCACTCCTATGGTCAATATTCCCATGAAATGTATTAATTTTCTCTCTCGTGTGTATTTCAAAAGAGAACAACATGTTTAAAAATATTACCATTTGAAAACTAGACTTATTGTGCACAATTTTTCATGCTTTTTCTCCCCTTTTTTAATTTTATTTTCTCTGGGAAGTTGGATAAAAATTTAAATATTTTTTATTTATTCATTTAAAATTTTAAAATTATTTTTTTAAGTTAGCATGGGATAAGGCAAAGTTTCTGACTGTGGTCAACATGATAACCTCCAGCATCTTTTGGCATACTAGCACCCGCTAGATGTTGACTAATGTGTGTAGCGCAGCCCAATCCCCTGGACTTTAAATTTGTTTTTTGCGTAAGGCTTGGAACCCGCCACGTAAAAACAATATCCAATGAAAGCTAGAACACAAGCCTCTAACAAGGTCGCCTCAAAAATTGACGACCACGCAAACTGTTAAAGGATTATGAATAAGAATTAGAATATGGAACATCGAGACCCTCCAAAGGGTAGGCGCTTCCGCCCAACTGGCGGACTCCGTCGTGAATTGTAGAATTAACATCACTACCATCCAGAAAATGCGATGGTTAGGACAGGGATCCAAAATTCTTGCATTGTATCATGTAGAAAAGCACGAATTTGGATGACGGTTCTGGTTAGAGACTTCGCCACCTCTTCCCTGAGTTCACTCCTGTGAACGAAAGAATAGCCTCGATCTGCATCAAGGCCCAATTCTATAACATCAGCATAATTTGTGCTAAGGAAGGAAATTTTTACCCCACTGTTGGTCAGTTCATCCTCCTTACGGCATGAGGCTGATCGATGTCGCAGCGGAGGGGAACATGGTAGTATGTTACACCAAGTTTCAACACCACGACTATCCACAGATCCACTTGGTTGTATCCTGAATGATCAACAGCCAACCAGATTGATCACATTGTGTTTGACGAAAGGCATATTTCTAATGTACTACGTATGCGCACGTTCAGAGGTCCGAATATCGACTCAGACCACCACCTTGTCGCACCCAAAATTCGATTGCGCATTAGCGCTTCGAGCTATGCACAATCTAGTATATTGCGAAAGCTTGACGTCAACAACGGGTTATACGGTGTTCAGGTATGCACCGTTATTGCGTAAATCGCAATAAACACAATATTTCATATAAAGATTTAATTAATTATTGCGCAATAAATACGCAAATTGTTATAATATTGCGTAAAATTTAAAATGCAGCACTGTCAACAAAACAGAATAAAAACAAAGTTACGCATCCAGCTGTTTTGTTTACTAGCTGTCAAATGAATATTGAATAAGCATCTGAACTGCGTATATTATTGTTCAGACATAAAAATATTGTGGTCAATAAAATGAATATTGACTCAAGTGCAAATTTGAACATAGTATTAGAAACGCCTTTTCAAACGCAAGAAGAGGGAGCAGGAAAGGCGCTAGCGTGAGGATATCGAGTTGCGGTTGTAAGAATGATGCTCGAAAATTCTATCAAAAGCTTAAGAGTCTAACCGAAGGTTTTAAGCCCGGAGCGTCTTCCTGCAAAGATGAGAATGGAAACCTGGTAACAGATTAGCAAAGGGTGCTAAGGTTGTGGAGGAATCGCTTCTCTAATCTGCTACGAGGTTATGATGACATCAGTAACGCCCGATTGGAGATTCCACTGCCTAACCATGAAAAAGTCCAAGTCGGGATTATGCGTCTTAAAACCAATAAAGCTGTAGGTCCTACAGGTCTTTTTCTGATTACCCTAGCATACAGGGTATGACGATAGGTATGATGCTTTATTTAAGTCTTTCGAAGAAAATTGTACACTTCGGGAAAGGAAATCTGGGTAAAAGGGTAGATTCAAAGAACTGGGAAAGAGGTCCGAAGATTTTTTAATAGGGCGAAATGAAAAACTCACAGGCTCACTGGGACGAGTAGCACTAGACGCGCGGTGATACAATAAAATTATACGGAAGATCAGACGGAGGCTATTTTGCAAATAGGTAGAAAGCGTCAAGGACGTGTCAAAGGTTAAGAAATTCTTATCCAAAACCCTTATCCCCGCTGAGATAGAGGAATTCCTGTGCCTGTTAATGGATACTCACTTTCCCGCCGCGTCGATGGTATCGTCATTAATGCGGTAAACGGGGACCAAGAGAACAAGGAATACCCAGAAATCATAATAAGAATGGTTAAAGAGGCGATTTAAAGCTTCTTCCCCTTTAAGGCGGCAGCGACGGATGGAATGTTTCCGGCACTTCTACAAAAGGTTTAGTATTCATACCCAAACCTGGTAAAGGCAACTCTTGCTTCTTTCGTTATGCTAACAACAACATTGTTGAAGAGTAAAATATCTGATGAAAGCTGAGATTTAGACAACACGCCTACTTCAAAAGAAAATCAGTGGGGACCGCACTACATGAAGTCACTAACTGCATAGAGAGGTCCCTAGATGACTAAGCCTTCGATAATGTTCGAACCGATGCAAAATAATCTAATCTTTAAACGAGTTTCAGGTGGACCAGACGCTTTAGCGGATAAATTGCGATGCATTGATACGGAATAAGATCCATAAAAAATTTTGAACATTTTTATAATAGTTCATGTGATAAATAATAAAAAAATAAAACATAAAAAATATGACACGACCGTTTCACTCTTAAGAAGTAGCCGTGGTTCAAACCCTAGATCAGACATCAAAACGAAGATATGAAAATATTTCTCTGACAGTAAATAAAATTACCATGAAAAAGTTTCTCAAAAATCTGTCGTTCGGAATTGATTTTAAACTGTGGGTCCCGCCACTCATGTATAAGATTAACGCTCACAACATAAGTGGTGTGAGAAGCTTGGTCGCAATCCTGACTAAAGGGCTTTAATGACCAATTATGTTATGTTTCACTCTTAAAATAATAACTAATGGAAGTTTTGTCTGATTTTATTGAACGAAGTGTCAATCTCTTCACAAGAGAATGGTTTTTAAGACTGTGTGCACTTAACAAAATAACAGCTCTTTTCTAGTTTATTCAAGATATAATTTGGTTTAACAAAATTTTTTTGTTTGCGAACCATTTTTTTACATTTTAAGCAGTGTGTTTTGAGTCGTGTTATTACTCCTCTATGTAATAACGTCATATTGTTTAGGATTATTTAATAAGTAAAAGAGTACCTAAAACATTCGTACATAGTACCTTTACTGATGAGAATAAATTTAACCTGCATAGATCATATGAAAAGCAGTACGTTTGGCGTAAGTTAAATACTGAGATTTTGTGTAACACCACTCAGGCTATGGTCAAGTATGGAGGAAGGTTGGTAATGGTGTGGGAATGTATTCCTATTGCAGAAGTAGAGAATATTCATTCTATAGGGAGTAAAATGAATCGAGTGCAATATTTGGACATTTTAAAACAAAGTGCCGATAAGTTAAACATATTAGACACATTTGCTTTCTACCAAGACAACGATTCGAAGCACACATCACACGTTGTAAAGGTGGGATTTATCTATAGTTGTCCAAAATTACTCAAAACGCCGGCACAGTGCCCAGATCTCAACGTTGTTGAGCGTGTGTGGGAAGAACTTGCCCGTAAGCTCTATAAATCTACTATCAGCGCAGTGGAGAAGTTAAAAAAGAAATAAGACGAGAATGGAACGACATAACTTCGGAGTTTTGCGCCAACCTCGTGAACTCGATTCTCGGACGTTTGGAAGCTGTAATAAAAGTAAGAGGTCTTGCTCCCAAAAATTAATACAGCGTGTTGTATTTGCCTGTCCAATTATGCATTTTACATAAAATTTATTAATTTTGTTTTCATTTTCTTTTTAATATTTTTGAATAAAACGTGTTAAGAATTATACTTCGTTTTAATAAATTTTTGATTATCTACAAATCATCAAAATAATTTAGAAATATTTCCATTGAAGTGAAAAAATAGGCATTTGATTAATCTCATACTTAGTGACTAATTATGCGTTTAAGTCCCTGAACATGCACTGTTACGGCACGGTATAAATGAGCCGGCTTTAAATAAAACACAAAATTTTTAACAGCACTCATTGTGCATTAATTTATTAATTTTACCCTGAGCGATAAGCGCTTTAAAATAATTTTGTAGGCTTGCGTGCCTTTAACCGACTGACAAATAAATTTTCTAATTGATAACTGCTAACTTCAGATGCCTATGTGATACATATGTAAATAGATACCGTTATAATTAATAATAAGTTCTCTTATACACATTTCAGGAAGAAAATAATGTATAATACAAAATATAATTACAGTTAGCGAATATTTGCTATTTTAAGAATTTTCAAATTTAAGACTTTTATGGGAAGAATCCTAATATTAATATTTGACTAATATTTCATATTATAATGATTTATGAAATTAGTTTCGTTTAAATAAACAATAAATGTTAATAAATTATAAATCAGTGAAAATAATAATAAAAGGTCATTATCAAGTGGATTTCGGCGGCAACATGCACATTAATATACAATGACGTGGATTGGGTCAAGTAAACTCCAAAATGTCTGGGTATTGTTTAGTGCTTTGTAGCGTATATTACTGAACTCATCAATCAATGCATTAATAATTGCATTCACAGATTATATTAATAAATTAAGAACGTATTTGATAGTAAAGCAGCAACAACAAAGTAAATATAACTAACATACATACATTAATAATTGGTCATTACAACCCTTCAGTCAGGATTACGACCTAGTTTATCACACCACTTATATATATTGTGTGTGTTAATTTTATACATGAGTAGTGGGACCTACAGTTTAAAGTCGATTCCGAACGACAGATTTTTGAGAAACTTTTCATGGCAATTTTATTTACTCTCAGAGTTTTTGCCAGAAATCTGCTGATAGGAAGTCGCCGAAGAAATGCTTTTTTATTTTGCTTTGATGTCTGGCCTGGGGTTCGAACTCTGGCTTTACGTCTAATAAGCCAACACATTACCTACTAGACTACGACGACTTCAAAATATAACTAAACCAGTTTGAATCCCTCTAAATCTCAAAGTTTACTACTCTCCAAAACTAGGAGAACACTTCTTGTGCCAGATAGTATTATCAGGGGGAATAAAATTGATTTTGTTGAATCTGCATCCAATGTGGGTATTGTCTTTAATGGTCTAGCCATATTAATGCCATCGTTGGTAAAGTTTACGGTATGCTTAGAAACTTATGGGCTGTTATAGATTCGACTGTCTTTGTCATACGTATGCAACTGGCTAAAACCTATTTGATTCCTGTTCTCTTATACAGATCTGAAATTTTCACAAACTGTAATACTGATGATAAGCGGAAACTCAACTTGGCTCACAATAATATAGCCAGATATGTATTTATTAAGGGGCGTCGAGACCATATATCTCAATTTTTTACCAGATATTTGGAGTTAATTTTGATAGTCTTTTAAATATTAAATGCCTTATTCACCTTCATAAGATTATTACTATAAAGCAGCCAATATACTTATTTATTTTGCTAGATCCAACCGCGGTATGAAAATTATCCAACATAGACATAGGACTCTTTTGTCACAGCGCCATTTTTTTATACACACTATCAGTTTCCAAAAGCACTAGTGATTTGAAATTTTGTGAATTGCAGGATACCCAGATGTATGAAAAATTTCGTTAAAACACTAAATACCACATTTCCGCAGATTTGTCTTTTTTGGTGTTCTGCATACCACTCAGCCTATTTTGATCTTTTCTGTTTCTAGTAATGTTTTTGAATTTGGCGCTGTCAAACTAAAAATTGCCAGTTGTGTGCCTGCATACAACAGTTTTAGGTTCCTAATGGAGCTGTTTTCTGAAGTTATTCAATTCGAGTATTTGCAAACTGATGGCCGCAAATATATCATCTTTCGCAGTAATCTCATGAGAGTCTCGAATTTCTGGAATCTCCTCATGGATAAGTGCTTTAATTTCTGCCTGCTCTCCCAGTGTTTTGTTAATGCCTTCTTTGTATTTTACAATACTTTCTGTAGCAGCTCTTTTCAATTCCAGCAGAATTTGGTTGTCTTCTTTATTAGAGAGACATTTTCACACAGCTCTTGGACGTTTTCTTCTTATTGTACTTATTGTTCCCGTTGTTTTTCGGTTTTTCTCTTGGTTTAGAGCTTCCCTTTATCTTGCGTCTCACTTTTACCCAGTTTTCGTCCTTACAAATTTCATTACCTACTGGGTTCTTATTCGTCCTCTCGGGTACTGAAATCACTTATTCTTACCCCATTTTCTAGTGGAACATTTTACTTCTATTAGGAGATGTTTCTCTTAGCACGTCCGTATCTTCTCTAAGCATCTCTGTAATCACTTTAGGCATCGATGAGTGTTTTTTTTTTTTCAGAGTATCATACTTCTCCTGCGCGTAGGCATGTAATTTTGAAATATTGCTAAGGACTTCTCGCTTACTATTGTTTATTGCCCTCCCCTCAATTGCTTTTGCGGTAAGACTTCTTCTTTTAGTTATTTCAAAAAAATGACACATGTACATTAAATGATTTTATGAATTATATTTATCAACACTTCCAATATTATTAGAACTTTTAGTAAGTAAGGCATAAAGTCAATTACAACATTTAAGTAGCCATGATCATGTCACGGTTAAGTTGCCGTGTGCGTAAAGATGTCTGTTAAAAATTATGTGTGCCCTAGTAATCAAAGTTTTTGGTTATTCTATGTTGCCAATAAAGTAGGTCTCTCCGAGGACAGATACCCAAAAAGAGGACGGCGTCCTGAAAAAGAGAATGGATAACAATCCAATCTATATATTGGCTTTTACATCAATATCTGCATTGTGGTACTAATCAAAAGTATTTGAGAAAATTCTTCATTACCGAATTTCATCTTATATCGCTGACAATAATTTATCGTCAGATAAGCAATCATGTTTTCGCATTAATCATAGTTATGACTTTGCTATAGGCCATAGTTATATATTTGCATAGCTATGAAGTTACTGGATGTGTCTGAAAATATACTAAGTGTACTAGGCGAAGGAAAACTAAACTCTTGGTCCACCTTTAGGCCTTTGACACGGTTTATCACAACTTACATACCATTAGGCTTCGGCTCATCTTTCACACGACTTTTGTCATCTTATCTGTTAAATTGTTCGCAGTTTGTGCATTTAAACAACAGTCAATCCACTGCATTAAATTTGTATGGAGGTGTACCCCAAGAGCCAATATTTATTATGAAAACCGTTGTCTTCCTTCATATGGGTACCCAGGTATCATGTCGCACAATAGAAGTTGTTTTTGCCATAAGGGAAAAATAAAGATAGCTTACTAGCGGTGCACACAACAGCTACAATAACCGAAAGAGGAATTGAAATAACGATGTACGATCCGCACCTATGAGTTCAAGAGCCATTATTACAACTTCCCGTTAAAGTTGGGTTTAGTTAAAGGTAACTTTAGCTAAAGTGAACTTTAAAGTCACCTTTAACTTATTTCCCTTAAAAAGAAAAAAATTTATTTTCTGCGTTCACTATGCGGGGTTCTATTTACGTAAAAAGGAATATGAACGATGACCTCATACTAATAGATGATGTAGACAGCCTTAATAAGTTATTTCCTGGCTATGCTGTTTGAACACCCAAAACTACTCTTGATTTATATCGACCTAATAATCTTCAACATCAGTTTACTTAATACATTGTTCTTTTACAACTTTATGTCATGTATGTATAACTCCATTATATTTGAACGCTTAACTATTACAATTTCTGCTTTAGATCTAATTTTTGAATGCATTGCCAAAAATTTCATACTATTTCATGAATTCTAACGGTTCTAATTCCAGAGACTGTGTGTATAACATGATTAGAGTCCTTGCGAAACAAAGGCCAGGTCTCAACATTTTCCACATAAACGCTCAGAGCTTAAATAATAAGATTGATGAATTTGGGTACTTATTTGTGGCAGCGGATATTGACGTTAATTGCGTCTCTGAGACTTGGTTACTCTTGGATGTTCAGGGTACAGTTTTTAATTTACAGGGCTTTAAACTTTTCCGATCAGATAGGCGAATCTTGGTTAATGGTGTTGGGCTAGGCTAGGGGTGGTGGAGTTGCGATTTTTGTTCGTAATGGTATACTTTGTAGGGAAAAATTATTAATTCACATTGGGAGCGAGATTGAATATTTGTTTCTGGAAATATCAACAGGCGAAACTTCTTCTTGGTTGTGTATATAGACCGAATTCTAGTTTGAATTTTGATCCTTTTATTTCCATTCTTGAGGAAATTACCATTCGATATGACGACATAGTTATTGTAGTTGACTTTAACAATAACCTTCTACTTGATAATCCCCTTATTGGACCAATGCTCTCACTTCACCTCAGTCCTGCAAATGTGTCAACACTTACACATTTCCATTCATCATCCAGTAGCTTGATTGAACTTATATTTGTGAATCACATTGAAAGGGTACTGTTATATGACCAAATTTCTGCTTCCTGCTTCTCCAACCATAATCTTCTCTTCCTTAATTATAATACGTCCGTAACTCGTCCAGTGGACAAATATATTACGTATCGTGATTTTGGAAACATTGATTATACAACTCTGAATATTGAACTGGATGGCGTATCTTGGGACCAGGTATATACACTGGGTAATGCGAATGACCAATTATCGTTTATTTAGGACAGAGCGCGTTTGCTCTATGACAGGTGCGTTCCTGTCAAAACCAAGCACATCAAACCAAAACAACAGCCTTGGTTTAATGCGGAAATAAAAGCACTCATTGACAGGAGGGATAGTGCTTACAGGAGATGGAAGAGGTTTAGGACGGATGATTTGAAAGCTTTACATAGATTCACACGGATGGAAGTTAACAGGAGCATAAGAACTGCAAAGAAATTGTATTATGGCGGAAAGTTTTCCAATGCTATGGACAATAAATCTAAATGGAATATAATTCGTGAAATAGGAATAGGCCGAAAATGCCCAAAGGCCGATATTGATGTGGACGTGGACAAGCTTAATGACCAGTTCGTAAGTTCTAGGGTCCCAAAGTCTAACGGTAACTTGTATGATGACCTCTGTTGTGTTCAACCACAGTATTCCTTTAGTTTTCGTTGCGTAAATCAGTTTGTGGTTTTGGAATGTATTTCAGCGGTAAAATCGAATGCAGTTGGTTCTGATGATTTGCATCCTTGATTCTTTAAAGCAAATAATTTATTCTTATTTGACGAACAGATGTCAGAAGGTTCATTTCAATGGCAATATTTCAGATCCACTTAAGATTAGTGGAGGTCAATACTTGGGCCTCTGCTGTTTTGCATGTATATAAATGATCTGCCTGATGTTTTGGTTAACTGTAATGTTCACATGTATGCTGACGATGTGCAGCTTTATACATGTACTCCAAGGGAGAATATTTATTCTTGTTTAGACTACATTAATCGTGACTTAGCAAAGATTGACGGATGGGCCTCGGCCAATGGACTATGCATCAATAATTCTAAGTCTAAATGTGTTATACTTTCGAGAACAAACGGATCATTTGTCATACCTGAATTGAGTATCAGGAGAAATAAAGTTGAATTTGTCAGGTCGGCTACTAATCTGGGTATTGTGTTTAATGACAAATTATCGTGGTCTACCCATGTAAGTGTCGTTGCTGGCAGAATTTATGGCATGGCATTCATGGCATAGATTCAACTCCTTTTGTCATTCGCATGCAACTTGCTAAAACGTACTTAATTACGGTACTTTTATAAGGATGTGAGATATTCGCAAACTTCAGTTATGATGACTACCAGAAACTTAACCTAGCGTACAATAACATAGCTAGGTATGTTTTCCTTAAGGGGCGTCGAGATAACATTTCTCATTTAGCTTACCAGATTCTTGGTATCAAATTTGATAATCTCCTGAAAATTAGATGCCTCATTCTACTTCATAAAATAATTTACACGAAACAGCCGAAATATTTATATTGTAGAATTACGTTTGCCAGATCCCACCGAGTTGTGGGGATTATAAGGCAACGTTTCAGGACTCTTCTGTCTCAGCAACAGTTTTTTATACACACCATTAGTCTTTGGAATTCCCTACCAAATACCATCCAAAATCTTGGCAATGCAAACGCGTTCAAAATGGAGTTATTTTCATAATTAATATTTTAACCTCATTTGTAAATTTTGTCATTTTATTTTTTAGGTAATCATTATTATTATTATTATTATACTTTTCTTTATAATTAAATTTACTATTTATGTACATATATTAATTTTATTTTTTCTATTTTTTTATATTTAATTAATGCTAATTTTTTATACGTTATTGATTATAAACATAGCACAGTCACTTATAAGATTTAGTATCTTGTTGTTCTATGTAGATAATAGTTTACGCACGCTGTGAATAATTGTAGTAATGATCCGGCAATATTTTAATTGTTTATTTTTATCTTTATGTCATAAATCCTTTTTTGTCATTTTTAATTTCCGGTTAATATATTTGCGACTTTTCTTATTGTGCTTTTGCCTGTATAACACGTATCACTAAAAAATATCTTGAATAATCTGAAAAAGTTTTGAGTTTTGTTTACAAAGGTTATGGGCCCAGATTCTGTAGAAGTAGTAGTGCTGAAGTAGTAGTGTCGAAGATGTTTGAATAAGATATGTAAGGATTTGAAGAGAAAATTATTGTCTGCGTAAATGTATAGACAAATAATCTATATGGCAAAAAATAATCCTGAGACATGTGACTATAACTGTCAGATGAATAAAGCATCAAATCGTCGAATTTTAAAAAATTCATCAAAATCGTGGAAGTGGTTCATTGAAATCGTAAAAAAAGTGTTAGTAAAAATAATAAAACTGTTATTTTTATTATTTGGTTTTAACTACCACTATTCTTTCGGCACACTTACTAAATTAATTAATCGGGTCAATATTATCCAAGCTTCCAAAGTCTTAGGCGGGTCTTTCTGAGCAAAGATTTTTGGTTGTACTATGGACCAAAGGTGTTCTATCGGATTCAAATCTGGTGACTGGGGAAGCCAATCCAAAAGCTTGATCCCATTTTCTTCAAACTAACGTTTAGTTATTTCCGCGGCATGCATGGGATCGTTGTCCAGCATAAATATGTCATTTTGACCCGGATCTAAACCGAACATGTCTAGACTTGGAATTATGAGTCTTCAAGCATATTTATCTGTGGCACTCATTTTGCCGCTGATTCGGAGGAGTACACCAAGCTGGCTCCCACGAAAACAACCCCAACCCATGAGCCACCACCAAATTTTAACGTCTGGCAAATATTTCGTTCTCTTAAACTAACACTTTTATCCGCCCATATCCACGCATCCAAACATCAAAAGTAAACTTTTCATATTTTTTGAACTGTAAACTTTTTTGAGTTAATTATCATTAAAAAGTTTCTTTTTAGCTTTTGTTCTGGCAGCTAATTGACGAGCTCTTATTCTGCTTCGAAAGGTTTTGGCTCCAACATTTAAATTATAATTCTCGTTTAGTTTTTGCTGGACCTCAACTTCATTATTGCCTACATCAGTAGCAATTAATCGCCTAGCTCCGCTGCCACCTGCCGGTGAATATTTTTTTGGTCGACCAGCTCTATTGCTTATAATATTCAAAACACTTTGTTGTTTTATTCTACATCCAAATCCAATTGTAACTTTATATTTATCTGCTATTTCGCGATATGTGGATCCTTCTTGTAAATTATTTATAATATTTTGTTTTAAAATTACTGATATAGCTTTGGCCATTACGAAAACTCTAATTAAATATTTATTTAGTTAAGTGTTTAAGTTTTTTTCGCTGTTTTTTTAAATTTTATTTTTCAGCAATTATTTATTCACTTTAAAGTAAAAAAATTCACGGGTAAAACGTTTAATTTACTAAAATTTTCATAGAAAATTAACACAAGGTCAATATTGTTCACACACGTAGTTTTAAAATTAACATAGTAAGTAAATAAGAACTAACGGTAGTCGGAAAAAGTTGCCATAGCGTAAGGACAAAGAGAATCGTGCCATACATTAGCGTTAGGAAGCTGCCATGTTGAAAATTTAGGAGTTTGCAGTCAATGTATATTTTTGTATAATTTCGTGAACAATTTTGTTCTTTTTTATATTAGAATTAAACATTTTAATTAATTCAGGTACAACTTTAGACTGGAGCCATTACAATTGCTAAGTTTCAAATTTATTAGTTTTTGGTGTAGAATATTTGTTCTAAATATAATTTTCAAAGAAATTTCTGTTTTGTTTTATTTAGATTAACTAGGGCAAATACTATTTCTACATTATTAATAATTTTGGAGTAATTTTCGCCAAAGTTGGAAAAAAGCATGTTGGAAAAAAGCATGTCTCACATTTTCATTACCGACATGTTTTTGCAAAAATTGAGTACTTTTATATAATTTTCAAGAAAAATTCACAAATATTTAAAGTATTAAAATAAAGAAAATCACGTACATTTTTCATTTCAAAATATCGTCAAAATAAGGTCATAAATCGTCAGATCGTCAACACATTTTGATTTATTTATTCAGGCGTAAATACAGTACAACAAAATATCATTTTATTTAATCGTACTACTAAGGATATTGGCATAACGAAGTTTGAGGAATTAAAAAAATAACCTTACTAATAAATTAACAAAACAAATATTATTAAAACAAAAATTTACAATTATATTAAAAAAATATGATTAATTAATTACATTTGTACATTATTCTTAATTCAAAACGTAATTACTGCAGCCTTGAAATGCTTAGCATTGCTTTATAACTATTGTTCGGGAATTCATTCCAGACTAATTACATTCGTATAAAAGTGTCTCAGATATTTGTTTACGGTATATAACGCTATTTAGCTTCAAACCTTTATTAGATCTTGAGAAAACTAATCTTTTGAACAAATAATGGGGTTTCCTAGTATAGATGATTTTATGTACATACGTATACCAGAGCACGGCATTTTAACAAATTTTCAAATATGTATTTTAAATGTGTAGGAGAATTCAGATATTCTGCTGTACATTGTACGACCATAAACATATCTAGCAATATTGTTATAAGTGATTTTGAGTTTGTTCCTACTGAGTCACAACTAGAAAATAGTTCAAATCCGTACAGTAATGAGGGGATGAGATATGTTTTTGCGAGCAGCATACGAATATTAAACGGAGTAAAATATTGCGTAAGCCAAAGACTTCACAGCATGGCAACCGTTTTACCACAAATAGCATTTACATGGTTGGACCAGTTAAGGCTATTGTTAAAAATAACTCCCAGATTCTTAACGTTATGTACTGTAGTAGTATTATTATTAATCTGTAATGCTGTAAGCTGTGCTGTCGAGCTTACCTTGCCTATTGTGAAAGCTTTCGATTTCCTCGGATTCAGATAAAAACCATTAATAGACGCCCATTGAAACACTACGCAGATGACAATTTATTTTTTCAAAGGGGTTCATAGTACTCGTAGAAAAAATTAATTAATTAATAAAATAAATTAATAAATCAAAAAAAAAATGTTTTTATTGTAGTAAATCATACAAAAATTTAACAAGTGTTTTCAAAGCTTTATGTAATTATAAAAAAATACGAGTTTTTATATCAAATATTTGCATGTTTAAAAATATAGTACTTAGTTGAAATTTATATTAGAAATAAACATTTTAATCAAGTCAGGTATTATATTAATGTCGAAGCAGTTACAATTGCTACAAGTAATCGCAGCACCTGCGCTAACAGACTTCTTGGATTATGTTAGTTGACTGCGCTTACCTTTGGCGCCACAACGAGCCGCTATGCGTTCTCTAGTGTGCTTTGATAACCAAGACTACCACTTCGACCTAACCTACAATTGCTAAGTTTTAAAAACTCTTTTGTATACAAAATTGCTTCCTTCATAAGATAATTTTTTAAGGAAATTTCTAAGTTTAGTTTTATTTAAATTTCTCTAAATTAGCTGAACAATGTGGTAATGCTAATATTTTTTTAATAAATTTAGCCAAGGATAACAATAAATTTTCATTTCCGATATTTTTTCCAAAGATCCAGAAGTTTTACATAATTTTTAGGAAAAAATTTTAACTGTCAGATTCCATTTCTTGTCTTCCATGTTTCTCAACAAAATGGTTAATTTTTGTCTCCATTTAATATATTTCGAGAATTAATTACGCTTAAGGCTTTATATTTGTCTTCAAATCTCACTAATATTTGGTCACACATTTCTATATGAAAATTAATTCAATTTTTAATAGTATTATGTTGATCTGTTTTATCAATTTTTTCTTTTACAAAAATATCCTTAACATTAACTCCTAAAAAATTTCTGCAGCATCTAAGAAATTGCTTTCATCCCTGTAATCTATTTGTCGCTTAATGACTCATAAAGCTGGGAAATTTTTATTTATTTGTTCTAATTATTTATTTACTTGATTGTTAATTTAATTCGTTAATCTGTGAATTGCCTAAATGTTCATTTGTCCCTTGATTATTTACAAACATATGTTATGTATTTGTTTTCCTTTTTTTGTCTATCCGTTTACATGTAAGTGATCAAGTAGGCTTTGGTTTTTCTTTCTGCTGCAGTGCTTTTGTTTCGTTAAGTTACTATGTATGTATTACATGTAAATGATCAAGTTGGCTTTGTATTTTTGAAAAATATTTCAAAGCAAATTTAGTTTGTCGAAGGAAAGCACTGCGGTAAGAACAAAAATAGTTATATTGTATTTTCATTTATAAGTTTTTTTATACCTAGAAATAAACGTCTCAACCAAATTCAATTCGGCCTTTTGTTTTTGATGGTTAAATTCGCTCTTCGACTAACAACAGCCACCGCCAGTGGCAACAAATTTTATTTCGCAACTTTGTGCGGAAATTCTTCCAACAAGCCGGAACATTTGTGTTTTTTGAAGAAATTTTTATAGTAGTTCCTTGCCTGCCGGAACGAGAAAGGAAAATTATTTTTTTTTTGGAAATTCCCTAAAATCAAAATGCAACGGTCACCAACGAGAAAAAGCTCTAGGTTGCAGTCAGCTTTGAATCGGAATAATGATTTTCCATCTGCTGAAACAAATTTACTACCACAACAATCGGCTCCCAATTCCGCCGGAACATCGGCCCTGATGCCAGTGGTAACTTCTGCCCCAGGAGTAACCAGCACAAACGTAAGTACAGCTGAACAAAATATATATACGCCTCTGCCCCTGCTATAGTGTCGACAGGTTCCACCGACGCTGGAACCTCAGGTGTCGTAGCCACCACTCCCATTGCCGCGCCCATCATGTCTACCGATATGATTCAACATAACCAATAAAATTTTGGTGGCCTAACGGGACAGCAGCAATTGCCTCAGCTAACTTCTGGCATTAATTTGGAAGATTTGCAAAGCCAAATCAATATGCTCCAGGTTCAATTGCTGACAGCACAGAAAGCCTTGTCCATCGCCCGTAATACCAGTTCAGCGTCATCCTCAGCCATGCCCCAGTCATCCAATATGGCGACAGCAGCTACAGGTACCAGTGATGCCATCGTTAACAACCCTGCCTCAGCCAACATCGACTGCGTTGATCGTCGCACGCCATTTTCTTACGTAAGCTGCAATGCAAATAATTCTGGTTTGTACGCAAACCAACCGCCTTTAGAACAAATATTGCCTCCTAATAGTCTTGTGTCTCAAAATGGCGGTTCAATGGCTGTGCATAGGAAAATTTATGATTTGGCGGAATTTAGTGGTGCACCTGAGGATTGGCCCATGTTTTCAACAGCCTACGATAATTCAACTGCTGTTTATCATTATAGTAATTTTGAGAATTGTGTTCGGCTCCAAAAGGCATTAAAGGGTGATGCTCGTGAAAGTGTTAAATCATTGCTCATACACCCGAATAACGTGAGTGTGCTGATGGAACAGTTACGTTTTCGATATGGTCGATCAGAAATACTCATCCGTTGCCAGCTTCAACAAGTAAAGGAAATTCAGCCTATTAGTGAGTGTGGTATTGATCGTATTGTGCCCTTTGCCGTTAAGGTGCAGAACCTTGCCGGTTTTTTGGTATCTGCTAATGGACAACAGCATTTGGCGAACCCCACACTGATGGATGAATTAGTCAGCAAGCTTCCCTTGAGTAAACGAATGGAGTGGACCCGTTATGCCTCAACAATTAAGCCATATCCAACGGTTTTGGATTTCAACACGTGGCTCAAAGATGTTGCTGATTTGGTGCAAACTATTCAAGGGGTGAGTGTTAATCAAAATTATAGTGAACCCCAAAGAAAAGTTGTCCTCTATGCCGTTGATGGTCAACGCAAACAAGAGTGCCCTATCTGCCAGGGTAATCACAAATTATTTGAATGTAAACGATTAAGTTCAATGAAAGTGCCTGACAGATGGACTAATGTGAAAAAATTGAGGTTATGTTTTTCATGTCTTCGTTCAGGACAGAAATAAACGTCTCAACCAAATTCAATTCGGCCTGTAGTTTTTGGTGGTTAAATTCGCTCTTCGACTAACAACAGCCACCGCCAGTGGCAACACTATTAATTAAAACTGATCAGTCCCTAGTAAATTGAATTTTAAAAAATTGCTCTTCACCGTTCTCAGCAGTCTTTGCATTTCAACATATAAATTTTGTATCTCTGTTGTTTCGTTTTGAAAAATTTTGACGGACAAGGGTAGCTTAAGGCAACCGTAAATAATGACATACTCAGTTTTAGCTGCCATTGCCGCGTCTTCGGGAGACCCTACTTATTATCTGTCCACCATATTATCTTCGCAATCCCTTAAAAGAATTCCAACGTACCTTTCCCGAATTTTCTGCAACTGCAAATGGTAAATTATGCTCAACGAGGAAAAGTGTCATTCTTATTTCACGATCCTTGGTAGTGTCATTATTTGCTGGGTAATGTTTGTCAATTTTAAGTTGATTAATTGCTTTAGCATTATCCCGATGTTTCTCTGATTGCATATGTATCATTAAATCTGATTTCGCTGATGATAATTTTAGGTTCACATTACAAATGATACAGAACACTATTGTTTTTTTTTGCCCATAATTTTATTTCTGAATTTTCCTACCACTCATCCTTAATTTGTCTTTTTTTAATGTTCTGTGCAATTTCACAGAATAAAATTTTTGGTTAAGTTATTGAAATAATTCTCATGGTCTATTTCTCTCGGACTGTTATGCTTACAGAGAAAGAACTGCTGTTGTTTTCGTCATCTTGGCAGGATTTGTCCATTATGTCCAATTCAATTATTTCTAATTATTATACAAACATGTGTATACAAAAAACATTTGCATAACTTACCATTTTTCTTTAAATATTTTCATTTCTGACAATTGATGCCATAGAATCTGATGTTATGGTTTTTTTTTTATAGAAATAATCCGACCAGCTGATTGCTGCTTGATTTGCAGTTTTCTTTTACTTTTTGTTTTGTTAGTTGGTGGAATGTTGTTGGAAAATGTAAGTTAAATAAATAAAAATTAAATAATTTATAAATATTCAATTATTTTTGGCACAAATAGGGACAAACTTAGGAATGCAACACAGAATGCATTATTTTTGGAGTTCATGGAGAAGAACTCAGATATAGCATAAAGTTTTGGTGGATTCTGTTTGGCAGGAATTGACGGTTTCTCTAAACGGCGCTGGTCCGTCGAATAAGGATGTTAATGGGTGGAATAAGGTTAACTCTTTGTTTAAATTTCATTAATTTGGCCACAAATATGATATTCGTATTTACACACAGATATGGATAGAATGGAAAAGCGAAATTAAAAAAAAACTTTCTCACAACAAAGCCGAGGCCCGAGCAACCGGCGCTGGACCGTGTTCAAAATACCAACTGACACAAACAGAAGAAACAATTGTACGATTTTGTGGAATCCAAACGACAGTGAAGGGTGTTTCAGTAATAGAATTGGGCCTCATGGACGTGATAAGGGAATCAAATATTGCCGTAAATAATAAAATAAGACCTGAAACGCCATGCATGTGTAGTACACCTAAAAGAATACGAACAGAAACCACAGCAGACCGTTTAAAAAATTGAAGATGGTAAAAAGAAAATACAGACGTATTTATCGCGCAATTGAAAAAAACAACGAGTCTGTGACCAAGGGTGTTAATGATTTTAAAAATGAATTTGCAATTACCAGTTCCCGAATTCTGAACGCAATGGAGGAAAAAATGAAATACAAAACAACAACTGCAACTTGAACTTATGAAATTTGAATTACAAAATAAAAGTAACGCTCAGTGATCTCTCATTAAAAACTAAATACGTGACCTGAAGTCACGACAAAAAGAAGTACAAATGAATTACATTTTTTATAATTACTTTTAATTAATTTTAAAATGCTGAATTTAATAAAATAGAAATAAATTATTTTGTTTATAATGTATTTGCTATTTCGTCTCTTATTCTCTTGCCTTCATTTTGCAGATTCGACGTAGAGAACAATAAAGAATTATCTTGTTCAAGATCGTCTGGTTCAACAGCTATTTCTTCGTCTTCGTATGGAATTTTGTAGCTCCTGCATATATTGTGTAACGCGCAGCATATGTTCACTATTTGTACTACTTTTTATGGGCTGTAATACAATGTACCAAGCAAACATCGAAATCGGCTTTTTAACACCCCTATAGTTCGCTCCACAATATTGCGAGCTGAGGTGTGTGCTGTATTAAATTTATGTTCTTTGGTGTTGTACGCAGGATCTCAATAAGGTGTTAACAAAAACGGTTCAATTCCATACCCGCAATCTCCTAATAATCTAGAGGTTCAATCTCCACTTTCGTACTCTTATTAAATGCTGACGTGCATTGCTCATATTCCACACAAATGCGTCATGCCTTACGCCGGGATAGCGTGCGCTAACTGCTCGTATCACCACGTCACCGTCACATATCTTCCAAACAAAAATGATAGCCAATAATGGCAAATTATTGTTTCATATGTTACTACACAGAGAGAACAAATTCATTGTAAAAAACGGTTTTTTTTGTCAACTTTAATTGGGCCAACAAAATTTTTGGGTTGGTACAAGAAACCAAAAATTCGGCCATATGCTAATGAATTTTTTACTCACAATCATGGCATTCATACTGAAATATCCCCTCCTGTTAAAATATAAGTGCTCATCAATCGTGGGTTTTATAATTTTAATATGAGTTCCATTGATGCAACCAACAATGGAAGGTACTTTGTTTTTGTTAAAGAAATAATTTCCTGATCTACGTTTTTCATTTTCATCCATCCTTATTTTTATCCACTGAGGACTTACATATTTTAGCAGAACACGACTTAATACAATTGACCTTTATTAAGACCCTTCTGCTAAAAATCACAATGTAGCAGCCAGTTGAATCACGCAGGGAATGGTTGATGGTAACAAATGCTCTTTGACAATATCCAACACCATTACAAAGACTTCTTTATTCAGACGGTACTGTCCAATGAATCTGCAAACTACTAAAGTGTTAAAACCACTTCCCGGCCAAATCAAAATCTCTACTTACACAGATTCTGGCAGTTCCAATAATGAAGCCCAGCTTTAATGAGCATTTATACTTTAATCGAATAGGATATTTCATTATGAATGCCATGATTGTTAGTATACATAGTACAAACTCAATTTTATGTTATTCATATAACCACCTTTTGAATTAGATTTTCTTTATTTATGTACATCCAATTTGTGCAAATTCGGGCGGTTGGTGCGCGGTAACCCGGCTATAGCCATGACACATTTATTTGGAACAGACGACATTTCCTTAGAATGTATGATTCAGGAGAACGGACCTCAAAATTATTGGGATATTGTGGGTATGGCATTGAACCCTTTTTGTTAACGCCATACAGAGATCCAAGCCACAACTCGAAGGAATATAAATTTAATATGGCTCATGCATCGGCACGTAATAATAGGAGTGTTGAAAATTCTATTCCGTTGCTTAATGGGCACATTACACACTGGAAAAGGCAGTAAGAATTGTAAATTCCTGCTGCGCTGTGCGCAACATTTGCAGGAGCTATAATGTGCAAACAATGTTATTTTGTATCAACCACGTCTCTGCAAAATCAAGGTCAGAGACGAAATAGCCAACAGCTTATAAAAAATTGGTAAAATAAAAGCTATTTATAAAGTAAAATTAAAGTTGTTTTTAATTTTATAAAAATAATAATAATTAAAATTCAGTCTTTTTAAAAGATACATGCGAATAGTAAACTATATATAACGTAAAAACTACAGGAATATTGATTTCTTTTGGTATCACTTGTCCTTCCTTTGGTATTCAAATTTCATCTCAAGCTCTAATTGCTTCTTTTTAATTTCATTTTTCTCCTGCATCGCTTGCAAGACCCCTCTATTTACTTTGATATATTCACTTTTTAGTTCTGCTACTGCTACAGACTCGTTTCCCTTTTCGAGTTTTAACAACTCGTTCAACTTTTTATTTCGACCCTCGTTTCTTTTGCTATCTTCATCTAAAAACTTTTTAGCAGTATTTTCTGCTTTGCGCCTCTTTGGTGTGCTACTTATCTGAAGTGAAGGCAGTGTGTTTTAAAATAGTCACTTCAGTGTCTGTGAGCTGATTTAGAAAAAGGCCCTCACCCTTTGCCATGACCACAGCTTTGTTTTGAGCTAGTTTTCTTTTGATCTCACTTTTCCACTCAGTCCATGTCTATAAGAAAGAAAACACTATAATTTAACACATTGCAATATTATTTGCCGTACACATTTTGTTTATTTTTCTCCACCCATTGACATCCTTTTATGGTGGGCCTGCACTATTGAGTGTTTCTACTAATTGTTGCTAAAGGGAATCTTCGGTTGTTTTATACCGTTTTGTGAAGTTCCTCACAAGATCCGTAATTTTTCCATAAATTCTACAATATGGAGTTTTGGGTTTTATTTTTGTTTTATAATATAAACTTACATTTTTACAAAATATCCAACTTTTAGAAAAAGAAACAAAAGCGCACAAATTAAAACTGACAGCTGTTAGCTGCTTGGTTTATTTTCAATAATAAAACCGATAATATTGGATTCTGTGACATCCCTGATAGCGAGTGTAAGCGTGATGTTGAATAAAAAGATGATAAATTATAAAATTAAAAAATTATAAAACATTTTCAGAAGCTTATTCTGACAGACTTGTAAACGTTTGAGATGGCAATCAGCCGTGTCATGCCATACACGACAAGCGTGAACAGGATTGCGTGAAACATAACATTTAAGATTAAAATTTTATAGACAATGTTAAGATCTGATTATCTATTAATAAATGGGTACATAATTTTGGTTATAATGTGTGTTTTGATAATGATTTACCTAATATGTTCATTAAATAGCATTTTTCTATCAAGCGTAACACCAAAATAATACAGTAGATTTCCGAGTGACTTGAATATTATTTTGAGATAAGAAACATTCCTTTCTTTATCTGGAGAAGTAAATGGATTGGGTTTTGGAAGAGTTAACCATAATTTTACATTTTATATAGTAATCAATTACAGTATTTACAGATCTTTGCAAATTGGCGTAGGTGGCAGAACATAAGACGGCCGTATAATCGGCGCATATTGAAGATTCACATCCCAGCAATGTTGGAAAATCGGACGTGAAAATATTGTAGAGAATTGGGGAAAGACAAGAGCCTTGAGGGCAACAATCACGAACATTATACTCTTCGGAAAATTGTTTTCCAATATGAACTCTAAATAACCGATTCGTGAGGTAGCTTTTAATTATTTTAGCTGTCTGAAGATCAAAGGCAAATTTTATGTCCAACAAAACCTTGGCAGTAAATTTTTGATCAATGAAATTGTTTTTCACTATTTGCCTAAGGCTGTGTGGTATTATGCTGAGCACGAAACATACTGCTGGACAGGTAGAATGTTGTTATCTTCAATAAATTTAATTATTTTCTCCTTAATGACTTTTTCCAGTATTTTGCTCATTAACTTAAAGAGGCTTATTGGTCTGTATGATTCAGGACTGGAATGGTTTTTCCCCGGCTTAGGAATGGCTGTTGTCTTGGACTTTTTCCTAATTAGTGGAAAATAACACATCCTGAGTCATGCGTTAAACAGGCGTGCTAACACTTCTAATTCTTTACGAGGCTTTGCTTTTAGCCATTTGTTAGAAATGCCATCTATATCATTGGATTTTCAAGGCATATATAATGCTTTTGATGTTTGATATATTTATTAACGTTCTCTTCATTATTTAATGAAGGGTCTTGATTATTCAGTGTTCTTATAGAATGGTTTAAGGTAAATTTTTGAGCAAGTATTTCTGATTTTTACGTATTTGTTGTATAGTATATACATATGTGGATTACTATTTCGAAGCCGCCTCGGTTCAAACGCCAGGTCAGGCGTCTCCAACTAAACGAAATATAAAAAAATCTTTCTTCGGTGACTTCCTCTCAGCAGATTTCTGCAAAAACTCTGAGAGTAAATAAAATTGCCATGAAAAGTTTCTCAAAAATCTGTCCTTTGGAGTCGACTTTAAACTGTATACTCATGTATAAAAATTAACGCACACAACATAAGTGGTGTGAGAAAATATGTCGTATTTTGGAAAAAATATTTCAGAAACACCCACTGTCTGTGGGAATCTAATCCAAGGTCTCGAAGCTTGAAGTTTAGCGCACTACCAACTCGACCATTGGGGTAATTATAGTAATGATATGGCAACATTTTTACAGCTTATCTTAATTTTTATACTTATGTCATGAACTCTTTCCTTTATATTTTTTAAAATCACGTTAATGTATTTGCACCTTTTCTTTCTTTTGTGCTTTTGCTTGGGTAATACGGTGTTTAGGTATTCGCCTTTATTGCGTAAATCGCAATAAAAGCCATTGTTAAGCTTAATATTTCATATACAGTTTCAAGTAATAATTGGGAAATAAATACGCAAATTGTTATAATATTGAGTAAAACTTAAAATGCAGCACTGTCATAAGTGTGTTTAGAGAGCATATACAATTATCCGACACTTTCTGTTAATATTTGACAACTCAAATGTCAACAACGACAAACAAAAAACAAAACAAAATATAAACATTGTTGAAACAACCAGCTATTTTGTTTACCATCTGTCAAATGTATATTGAATAAGCAACTGAACTGTGTATATAATTATGTCTGAACACTTAAAATATTGTACTCAATTAACCGAATGTTGACTCAATAAAAGTGCATATCTGAACATAGTATAACACGTATCATCAATAAGTATCTTAACTAATCTGGATAAGTTTTATTTGCAAAATATTTTGTACAGTTTAAAGTATTAGGTATTATAAACTTATATTTAATTTTCAGTTTCATTAATGTACACAATAATTATTTATTAACGGAATTGATTTAAAAACTTTATAAAAAAAACATTAAAAGAAAAATAAATGAAACAGAGGAACAAAGTTACTTAGAACCTTAAATTTTATGTCATTAGTTTATGAAGTAATTATTATTCTTCTAATTGTACGAAACGTTAGTTAATTTGACTTAACGGGCAATTAATTTAAATTAAATTCATTATTGATTTCGCACTGTCCTCTATTATTTTTGTTGCTCATATAATTAATGAGTGATGTTAATTACTTTGCCGTCGTATTCTATATATACATGGATGTTAAATACGTAAATACATGGTACATATCAACATACAGTCATAGTGTTTTCACAACAAAATTTAAAACCTGATTTTAGCATTAAAACCATAATCAGCTGATTTTGCGTTCACACTGCGAGAAAAAATTTATGAGCAATATGCCTTATTTCATCTTGATATATTTAGCTTCTGACTTACCTTTTGCACAAGAAACTATATTCATTGTGACCAGAAACCACACACATTTCGATTAATAATTAAATATTTACAAATTTTTAAAATTTTCATTGAAGAAATTCAAAATATTCCAAATTTTCCCTTTTTTAATACAAAATAAGTGATAATTTACATTTATTTATTTATTTACAGTTGTTTTTGTTCTTATTTTGTTTTTATCAGCTGTTTTCAAGATTTCAGAGCTGGTAGCTCTGATTTAGTACACTAAAACAAGGTTGTATTTCATAAAACCTACTTAAAACCAATTCAAAAAAGGTTTTATTTTGGTTTTAACACAATAATTTTATATGGTAAAAACAGGTTTTATTTTTGGTTTTAACGTTAAAACCACTCGGTGTGAAAACACTATCACACACACAATTGCCTCAGTGACTGGTGTTTAGAAATAAACGTACAACAACAAAACCATAATCTTAATCTTGCTGGTATTTGGTCAATATGCTTATTGAACTTTTATTTACAACTACGGTTCAATATCTTTGTTGTAATATGAACCGTTGTCGCAACAAACATATGTAAGTAAAACCAAAGAAAATAAAGTATAAAGATTGTGCATTTTAACATATTTTGGAATATTTTTCAAAAATATTTCATGACGCGGGGGGAAAGAAGGAAAGGGAAGGACACAGAAAGCAAGAGCGTAACAAAGCGTTGTTCTCATCGTGCGTTTTTGTTGTTTGACCACTTTTTTATTTATTTTTCTGAAATCACTTATTCTGGTGTTAAAATTAGACATCGGCACCAATATCCCTCAGGGGAAGAACATCTTCGGCTTTTTACACACATAGGACACGAACACCAAGAATGTTCGTTAAAAAGAGCGTTAAATGCATTCAGTTGCTTGTCAGCTTCTAAAGAAGAAGGTTCACTTTGCTTTTTTCAGACCTCGATTTACACCCAAAGAAATATCACAGTAGTATTCACTAATATCAATGAGAAATGATTTCGATTTTTGGAAGAATACTAGCCAAGTTAAATACGATGTCTTTAGGGATTTAGTGCAGTATAATTTTTCTATATTTTCCGCTCACATATACATATTTTTGGGTTATTAAGTAGACTTGTATGTATGCCTTTGGTTATGGATTAGTGAGTAAGAGAGAGAAAATAAGTTGAGAGAATTTATTTATTTACAGCCATATAAAAGTGTTAGTAATATACGCTATTTTTATTTTCATTTCATCAACATACATATGTGAAGCTGTCTATCTTTGGCTTAATCATTTTAGATAAATAAAAATAAAATAAAAATCCATTTTATTATTAAAAGAACATAAAGCTATCCATCTTTGGCTTAAAAATTAGGCCGTTTTTTAGAAAAATAAAAATAATAAAAAACCATTTGCTATTAAAAGAAAAAAACGAACATTCCAGAGCAGTAAAAAAAATTGTACTATGAGACAAAATAAAAGAATGAAATACGCCGAGCTAATGACATTTTTAACACAAAATATTCTTCGAGTGTTATTCTGAAATAAAATGATAAAGCATCCGCAGCACATGTGTTCTGGTCGCAGTCTGATCGACAACTAAAAACACAGAATACATACACATCTACATACGTACGATGAGAGCAACACATTGTTACGCTCTTTGTTTGTGTTTATTTGCCTTCTGTCTTCCTCCCTCTTCATCGTGAAATGATTTTTAAAAAAGATTCTGGTGAGAGCGGGTCGTAATGTTACAACCCGCCATAAGAAATTTTACTTCTACATAATGCGTATTCTTTATATCCATATTCTTTGGTAAAACATAACAAACAAAAATACAATTCTAACATTGTAAAACGATTACGTATCCCCACAGCCATGATACCTAGAGCGGATTAGATAAAAATATAAAAAATACTCATCAGTACTCATTGTTCAGAAAATTTACATCTAAGAACCGCCAATGACATAAATCACACCATTCATAATTCTGCATGTTAACATGGAAAACACAAAATTGAGTGTTTTTATTTGCGTTTCCATAGAAATAGAGGAACGTGTGAAACCATCGTTCGTCTTACAAAAACTGGAGATAAGTCTTCAACAGTTAACTTACAAGAAATATACAAAATAAAATAACATAATCCTTGAATTGTTTAAATTTCACTAAATATCAAACAGAATTTAAAAGTGAATATAGTTTGTATTTCGAAGTCATGAAGTTTTATACTTCTGTGCCTGACTCCCTCATTTATATTGACGGATATTCAGCATTTGGAAACGACATAGGTACCCATGCAAAATCATATTGCCAGAAAAGTTTCTTGTAAGTTATGTACTATATTTACACAGAGTATACAGTGTTTAAATGTTATTCAAATAATGTTTCGTAATAGCTATGTTTTATTGTTCTGCATACGACGATTTTTTCATTTTTTAAAACCGCAGGCTTAATAGGACGATTTTGCGAACTTTCGAAAGTTATTGTGAACAGGTGTGTATGCAACATTACAGTAGAGAAAATTTAATTCGGAAACATGTAATTACTGAACTTGCATTCACAAATTTGCATTGACAAATCTAAATACCATAGTTGACCATGCACAGCACCCACATGCTACATACTTGTTAGGCGAACTGAATACTAAAACACGTACATTCAGGTAAAATACTGAGTACCGAAACACCAAAAAAGATCTAAAAATTCATAGTAGAGTGGTGCCAAAATCTATTTTCAAATTTTAAAATGAATTGCAGGATGTAAGTCTGTTGACATTATAACACTGTTTGATTAAAGTAATATCGCAATACCAGTTCATATTTCCAATTCCAACGTTGTTTTAATGAAGTCTTATGCCTTTTTGCAATGAGTTTTTATTATTAGCAACTAAAGGCTAGAAAACTGAATAAAATTGTTCGAGTATTTAAGAGTAGTTGGATTAAAAATGGGTACATGTAGCGAATCACAGCTTGCAGAACAAAATTTACTAGCCTTTAGAAAGAAAATTTATATTACATAATATCAGGCACATGAAAACTCTATAAGAGTTTCCTACCTGTAGGAAATGTCATTAGCAAACAGCGTTGCCGTTTTGGTTATTTTTTCTAATGTGTATTTTTTCATCATTTTTTATTATCGATTACTTCTTTAATTCTATTTGAAAATTAGCGTTACAAGCTTTGCAATCATTAGCAAAGAGTTTTATTTCTTTAAGCGTTTTTATTACGTTCAATTGATAGCACCGTAGAAGTGCGTAATAAAAGTATTAAAGTACAAAAACAACAGGGTGTTGTAAGTTAAAGATCTTAAACATATTTTTTATATATGAACTTGTATGTAGAACTAAAATTTTTTGCAAATGTGCATCGATTACTACTTATTAACGAATTATCAACTTTGGGTTACCAAAAAATACAAGTGATTTTTAATGGCGGTATAAAGTCCCAGTTATGCTACTTGAACGTAATGTAACAGTAATGCCTACTGAAGTTAAAAATGTAAGAGCAATTATAGTGAACGTAAAAACGTATCATATGTTTTTAGGTAAACAAAACAATAAAAGAAATAAACAAAAACAAATAAAGAAATAAAAATTGCAATAACATGTTTTTGCGTTTGAGTTTTTATTTTATTATTTTTATTATTGTTTTTTAAACAAATTTAATATTAATTCCTAATTTTAAGAACTTTGTTTGCACTCCTTTTATCACTTTCACTATGGCGTCTTGTTTTTCTTTAATTCAGCTAGTAACCAGTGTTATCACTACAGCGTTTTTGGATTCATTTTAACGATTTTATGTTTATTTAAAGGTATTTATTAAAAGTTTCATGTACTGCTTCTGTAAGCAAAACAATTTTACATACGTACAAAATGTAAAGTCACGTAAAATTTTAAAAATTTCTATTTTTTACAGATTCTTACGTTCCGGTTACGTTACATTACATTAATATAACCATTCGTATTGCTTTATACATAACAAAAACGATCAGATGTTTCTTACTGTTGCGAATACTTTCCGTTCCGGTTGCATAGCTGGGGCTTTATAAGCCATAGTAAAGAACTTTAAAGTGCTGGTTAATATTTTGTTGTAAAAGTGTTTTAAGAAGCGTAAATTTGTTTAAAATAAAATATTTAATCTCCATAAAATTTTGTTAGTTTTTCCCTATTTGGTTATTTTTTATTTTAAATTTAGTTATAAATTCTTTTGGTCGTGGCAACACTGTTAGCAAAAGTATATTGATTCACATTGTCAACAGTGTTACTGGTTTCTTAAGCGACAGGCTATTCTTATTGCTTAGACTTTTTGAATGAAAATGTCATTTAAAATTACTAGTGATATTAGAACTAATTAGATAGTACTTGTGGGACTACTGATTCGCTAGTACAAGTAGGTAATCCTAAGCTACAGTTTCAGATTTTGATTAACTTTTCATACTAGTAAACTTGTGAGTGGATTAAAATTGAGTTTAAACACATGAATACATATTTGTATAAAATTTGTATAAAATACATATTTGTATAAAATTTTTATTTCTTTCATAATTATTTTTTTAGTTTAAAAAATTTAGGTCTTGTTTCTGCGAGACTAGTCAACAGTTTTATTTTTGAAAATTGCCTTTATTCAATTTGTGCCCCTCCCTTAAACCGAAAGTCCATACCATCCGTTTCATGTGCCTTGCGGTACATGCAATTCTTGCATTGTATGCCGTTTTTGTTGCAAGTTACACACAATGCGTTTTATGCGACTGGTTTTTTGTTTTGATCAGCTGTTGTGGTAAACAACAAAAAAGCGAATAAGAACATTTTTAGGAAAATAGAAAATTAAATTGTAATCTTAAAAGAATTTATGGCATTACATAATTACAAATTTATGAGTTTACATATGTGATATTTTGTGCTGTTAAGGCCTACGAAAATCCTGAAAAGAACACAAGACGAGTGTTTTCAGTTAATTTATCCTCCATTTTTCTTGTTCACAAATTAATAAATTCAAAATAGATGACACTCAGTACATAAAAAGAATCATATATACATATAAACGATCATCATATACATACATATTTTGTTCATGGAAGAAATGTGTTAAAAAATGTATTTTAATGTATTTTCCTCTTAAATTAGTAATAAACTTTATTATGAAATATGTTTTTATTAATATTTTTGTAATGCAAAAAGAACAATGCGAAAATAGTAATGCACTATTTAAACATATTTATAGAAGCCATTCACAATAGTATATAATTTGGCATGCCAAGTTTAAAAAACTGCTGACTTTTTCCAACACTGCATGACTCGAATAGAAAAGTAGAAAGTAAACCTACTTGATTCTATGCGTCTATGCATTTTATGCATTTTCTTCTGTAACTTGTCTCAATTGTACATTGTGGTCACAATCAACTGCACTGATTCTACTTTTTCGGTATATGCATGTATAGCAAGGCCGCATGAAACGGATGGTATGGACTTTCGGCTTTATGCTGCTCAACGATTGCTAAAAGAACTTATTTTTTGTGGTTAAAATGTTGCTCTCTACGTCTTATCGACAGTATCAATATAAGTTGATATGCAATGGTAGCGCAGGAACCAACCCGGCGTATATACACTGTGGGGGGCAATTTCATACTATGGGACATGTGAGCTTCAATTTCTATCATCTAGAATGAACGCGAATAATTACAAATCCGTTCTTGAAAAGGCGTTTCCCCATTTTTCTACAGTCTTTGGACCCATTCCATGGACATTTCAACAAGATAATGCCCCGATCCACACTGCAAGAATATATCAATATATTGGAGTGGCCACCATATTCTCCTGACCTGAATATTATAGAAAATATTTGGGGATTGCTTTCTCGCAAAGTGTTTGAGTCGGCAGACGATATGAAACTAAAGAAGCCTTAATTGGAGGAATAAAAAAATCATGGGCCGAAATTTCCTTACCATTAATAGAAAAATTTTGTAACTCCCTCCCAAATCGTATTTTTGAAGTTATATCAAATTAAGGAGGATATACACATTATTAAATCTTTATTGAAAAATTATAAAAAATCTTTAAAAATAAAAAGATACAAAAAAATTATTTTTTGCTGGTTTTTTTTTTGGAACAAAAGACGTTCAAATTCAAATGAGCCAAAAAAGTAAGGTTCCAAAACGTAGTATTTTGAAAAAAAAATTATAAAAATCTAGGTATTTGGTATTGCTGCCAATTTTTCTGTTTTATTTATATATTGCAATAATTTAAAATTTATAAATGCAACATCCCCAATTACTTTATTATTTTATTGGAAAATATTAGTTTGAATGTGAAAAAAATTGTGAACATATTCAAGTGAGCGGCAGTGTATATGCAATTGCATGTGCGAAAAACTCAATACTCTTATGTGAAGTTTTTGTAACACAGGCTATTTCACTTGCTTGTCTGTTTATATGGGAAACACAAACAAAATTTGTGACTGTGTTACAAAAACATCACATTAATTTTTTTCACCAACGCACTCATATTTTTCGCACTCAACTCAATCAAGTGATTTTTTAAGACATTGAACTTTAGACGTGAGGTCGTAGTTCAAACCCCAGCTAAGGCATTTCGAACAAAAGAAAATATGAAAATCATTTCTTCGGCGTCTTAACCCAGCAGATTTCTGACAAAAACTCTTAGTAAATAAAATTGTCATAAAAAGTTCCTCATTACGTTTTATCGTTGAAAATCAAATAATCAACGGAGACTAAGAAATAGGAGTAAGAGATGGAGGAGAAATGAGGCTTGACAATGTTTTCCGTACAAAATTACATTAATGTCATCACCAAAAACAGTCTTGAAATATAGTCTGTTTTATTTTGACACCGTTTTTTTTTACCCTCTGTACTTTCACAGAATTTTATGCATTTTGTAAAATGCAACAAAAATAGAAACAAAAAGTAAATCAAACATAACAACAAAAAGGGCAATTAATTAAAAAATATATTTATTTTGTGAAAATTAAAAATGTGTGTAGGGATGCAACATCATTCATAAAAACATCAATGTTTGCAATATCGATGTTTCCAAAAAAACATCGATGTTTCCTAAAAACAAATTGTGTACATGTATTTCCAAAGTTAAGAAGTCATATAAAACAAATCTCAAATAAATAATTAATTAATTGAACAAACAATTAATTAATTTATAAATTTTATAAAAAAATGAAATAATTTTTGATTTAGTTGGGATCGAGTAATTGTGAGATTGAGTTAAGGAAAAGTAGCTTTGAAAGACTAGATCCCAAAAGTCTATGTTTTGTGTTGTTGTTGCACCAGCTTCCGAAAGCAAGCACTCGCTTGGCACAGAAGTAGCAACAATTGGGAGATATTAAAGTGCAATTCGTGAAAGTTTTGGAAACAAAGATTTCTTGTCCTCCCAAATAATGATTGTGTCGCTTTTTATTGACGTTACCGGGTATGATAGGTACATTTGTACTTCCATTTCGCTAATGGTGTCTATACTAGAGGATGATTTTTGCTTCATATTTTTGTGGGTTAATAGTTTTTGGTGTTTCCAAATATAAAATTTTAAATCATTATCGCAGACGCCGACACCAATGTCCTCTAGGGGAAGAACATCTTCGGCCTTTTACTAACATAGGACACGAACATCAATAATGTTAGTTCAAAAGAGCTTAAAAATGCATTCAGTTGCTTGTCAGCTTCTAAAGAAGCAGGTTCATGTCGCTTTTTTTCATACTTGAATTATACACCCAAAGAAATATTACAGTAGGATTCACTAATTTCAATGAGAAATGACTTCCATTTGGAAGAATACTTATTTCACCCTCTCACTATGGGAACAGTCTCTTACATCACCTCGTGAACTGCCAAAATGGTCACAAATGTCTCAATTTTAGTAGACAGGTATGAGGCTGTGGAACGTCTCACGAACATCAAAACTGCTAAGGATGACTTTCGTTTAAGCAAGAAACCTCAGCCAAATATACACACATATTCCTCTCAGGAACACTTGCATATAACATGCAAGGTGTGCGGTGAGGAACATAATCTCCTAATGTGTCCGAAATTTCGGGCTTTCACTGTACAACAAAGAGTCGACTTTGTGTACAAGAATAAATTTTGCAATAATTGCTTGGGCTCGTCTCACACAAAGGCAAACTACAAAAGCAAACATACTTGTATTTATTGCAAAAAAACTCACTATTCTCTATTGCACATGACAAAAGTGTCAAAAAATTCGCCGCAGGAATCTCATGACTCACAATATAAGGGTAACAGTAATTCCCCGCTATCTACAAATGCTACCCAGAACAATCACGACACTTAAACAGAATACCCTACCTCAAGTCGGGTACATGCTAATTACTCTACGAGTAATGAAAATATTCTATTACTAACTGCTTTAATGCAAATAGAATATAGAGGTGAACTCTTCACCATTTGAGCTCTTATAGACCCAGGTTCTCAGCGAACATTCTTAACGGAGAGAATTAAAAGCCGAATTCAACTCCCGTATCAAACATCTCGTTTCGAAATTGTCGGTATTGGCGGACAAAAGCAATCCGCAAAAAAAGGATGCGAGTTCGTTTTGTACGCAAGAAGGTATAATTTGAGAATTCCCATTGAGGCAATAGTCTTACCGAAGGTCATTAAACAACTTCTTGTAATTTTGAAATCCCTAATTCTAGCGAACTCGAAGCATTAGATCTTGCTGATCCCACCTTCAACAAATCATCCCAAATAGATCTAGTCCTGGGCAATGATTATGAATATCTCGTTAATATTGAAGGTATTAGGAAAAATATTTGCGGTCGCACCTTTGCATATAACGCTATATTCGGATGGGTGCTAAGCGGCCCTATGAAAACCCAAACGATTCAAACCTTCACAACTTCAGTTGTTTCCTGAGATATATCGTATCTCAATAATATCCTGAAAATTTTTGGGAAGAAGAGGAAATTCCAACAACACGCCCGTCTTCAACTGAGGATGAAATTTGTAAAAGGCTTTATACTCAGATTACAACACGTCATGAGAATGGTAGATATGACGTTCGATTGCCATTCAGGAAGGAATATCCCGAGAAAATCTTTCTAGGATCATCTAGATTTATTGCTTTGGCCCAATATTCCAGAATGGAAAAAACATTGTCCAAGGATCCCGGACTTTTTGAACGAATATTTGACCCTTGATCATATGGAGGAAACTTCCACTCATGAAATTCTATCTCAGAGCAAATATAACTCGTTTTGCTTACCGCACCATGCTGTAGTACGCCCAGACCACAAGAGTACAAAGGTACGAGTTGTGTTTAACGCATCTAGAAAGACGAAGTCCAATTTTTCTCTTAACGATGTTTTGCACACAGGCCCTACTCTGCAAAGTGACTTGATTACTATTATCCTCAATTGGAGAAAATAAAAATGTGTATTCAGTGACGATATACAGAAAATGTATCGTCAAATTCTCGTTCATCCCGAAGATAGATCTTATCAGAAGATTGTATTTCAACCCCAACGAAATGGCCCTATAAAGAATTACCAGTTAAAAACCTTTGGCTTAAATTGCGCCCCTTATCTCACAATAAGTACCCTTCTTCAACTAGGAAATGACTCTGAATCCCAATATCCGAAAGCTTCTTCCATTTTGCGTAGGGAGACTTATGTGGATGACAATTCTTTCTGGAGATTTTTTTATAGAGGATACCCTTCCCCTCAAAATCAACATATACGAGTCTTGAGATCCACAGGACTACCTCTGAAAAAGATTACTGCGAATGACTCTAAATTACTCTCCGATTTACAAAAGGAGGATCTCTGTGATTTAGATTTCCTCCGCTTCCATGAACCAAGACTCTTGGTATAAAATGGAATGCTCTCACAGATACATTTTCCTACACTTTCGTAACAATTGCACAGACATCGAAGATAACTAAAAGACAAATTCTCTCGTCTGTTGCAAAACTTTTCGATCCAGCTGGTTGGCTTGCACTTTTAATAATAAGAGCAAAAATACTCATGCAACAGCTGTGGTTAGAGGGATTAGAATGGGACGAAGACATTTCACCGCATTCCCTTCAAATATGGAACAATCTCGTTAATGACCTCACTCACATAGAGGAAATTTCAATCCCCCGTGGATCAAATATCTGCCTGAGGATATAATTCATATTCATGGATTTGCTGATGCCTCTAAGTCAGCTTATTGTGCAACGGTGTATGTTAGGTGTCAGACGAAAACACATAACACATTTTCCAGATTGTTAATGGCAAAATCAAAAGTGGCCCCAATTCAGACAGTCAGCCTCCCAAGATTAGAACATAGTGGAGCCGTTTTATTGGCAAATCTCGTACAGTATGTTATAACATCCCTAAATTTCTCTAACTCGGAAATACATTTATGGACTGATTCCTCTATAATTCAGGGTTGGCTATCAAAACCCCCTTCATCTTGGGAAACTTATATAGCTCAAATATATCGCATAATCCCAGATGCGAAATGGCAGCATGTGCCGACACACGACAATCCAGCAGATCTCGGAACTCGTGGCTGTAAACCACAGGATCTCGCTCATAATTCCCTGTGGTGGTAACCATGGTGGTCCGGTTAACCAAACCCTCATTTGAATGGCCTAAACGGAACCCGTTGAAGACACCCCAAATCTCTAATGAAGTCCAAACACTGCACACAGAAGTCCGAAACGATGACATTTTAACTCGATTCTCCTCATACAATAGAGCTTTACGTGTAATAGGCTATATATTTCGATTTCAACAATTGCAATAAGAAACTCAGACCAAACGAACCGCACATTATTCGAAATGACTTAACTTACGAAGAAATAAGATTCCTTAAATTCAGATTTATCACACTATGTCAAAGGGTCTATTATTCAGAGGAATATAAATCTTTGTCCGAGGATCGTGAAATATCTGACAAGAGTTCACTCAAAACATTGCACCCGTTTCTTGATGAGAATTCACTTCTCAGAATAAAT